>JBBHKE010001816.1:0-254358 GCA_037447655.1 Zygnema cylindricum
TTCTAACTTTGCATTCTGTGGTGGAACTGAGCACACTGAAAGTCTTATTTCACAACGGTGAAGCAATAATGGGGTTCTGATTGTCAAGGGGTCAATCATTTGGGTTTATAAAACTTGGAGTCGACACTATCTAGATTAGCTTCTTTGATATGCGAATTCTGTGTGGCAATGGAGCCCATAGATTTTCACAAGTTTATGAACAAACTAGGGGACCAATCAAATAAGAGAACACGTAATGTAAAAAAAAAAAACACCGATGGAAAAAAAAGGGCATGTCCAAAGTTCCTTCGTGGTTTTTTTCGGTCTCTACAAACGCTTGCGTGGCATTACATTTTGGTTTGGCAGTACTAGTACATATCATGTCCGCAAAACGTTTACTTTTCGTACGGACAAGTGGCTTGTATTTCGACTCGCTAGTTGACGTAGGCTAACGTCACGTGCCAGTTCACGGCTGACAAAAAAAGGTACCGTTTTCACCTTTTTCAAGTGTGAACCACGCAATTGTACTCGCGCGAAAAAGTTGAAGGCAACTGCTGAAAGGAGTAAGTTTGAAAATCTGAAAGTTTGTTTTCACGCCTTTGTTTCATGACGTCAAAGCATGCGAAGTATCACAAGACACCTTCAATCGGAGTTACTTGCCAAAATTGTGGTGTGAACAAGACCTGTTTTCCGATGAGTTTTTGGAAAATCATCGGAATGGGCAAAATGTTACAAATGCTCCGGTGGGCATAGGCTATCACTGTGTCCACACAGAGAAGAGATAGTCCCACACGCCGTAATCGGGTATGTCAATAGGGTCATAGGGTTTGGTTTGTGTTATTTTAAAAATAAAACAAAACAAAGTTAAATAAAATAACCCTAAACATACGGTCACGCAAAGACTACAAGGTGTGGCCCCAATCAACGCGCTCGCGCGTGCGAAAAGTTGCAAAAAATCACAAGGTTCAGTACATTACACCAAAATGGGACGTGCCACTTCTTCTACTTCACTGGACAGTGGAAATCTCTTTATTTAATGTATTTGGTTGATCAAACGACGTACATGTCGTTTTGCTGCTTTTACACGGTGTCTTGTTAGTTCTACAATTCAGTTTTACACAATATACTGTAATTGCTATTAGAGTAAACAAATAATTTGGAGGACTATTTCAACGTTTAGTAATTATGTGTTTTGTCCAAATGACGTGGATCATTTCAACCCATAGATCAAAAGTAGGTGAAAGTGTAGAAATTAATGGTCTTTTAAAGTATTTTCTAGGTCTGAATAGAAATATAGAAAGAAGCCGAGGCAGTCTACCTCTACCTTCTCTCTCCAACTCTCAAACTTGTCGCATTCATTGAGAAATTGGAGAGGAAGCTAGAGCCATGGCTACCTAGGCTATCCAAAGGTTTACGAGATATAAATGTTAGTTTATTTATAATTAAGGATATATTTACTAAAACATATGTGCCACATCCAGGATTTGAACCTGGAACCTGCCGGTTGGTAATCAGCCGGTAGCCGGTAGCTTTAACCGTTAACTCTAAAGATAGTGTTACGCTATGTAGGGTTCGATAATTAATTAGACATTTATACGTTTGATAGTTCATTTAACTCAAATAGTTTTACAGGAGACATAGATCCAATAATGTAAAAGCACGGATTACGGTACAGATAAGAAACGAATGCCCCGCATTTATTTCTCTACCGAAACGAATACCACGCATGTATTTATTACGGCTATGATTAAATGTGAATTTAATCGGATGACCGAAATTAAACGCCGAGATCGCGGAAGAGATTCTCGGCAGTTTTTGATCATCGCCACATCGGATGACACGTGGCGAACTAACATTGGATCGCGACATTTCCGAGGATTAAAGGAGCAGACCGGATATACCACGTGTCGACATTTAGGGCATGTCGTACAATGTTCGTACAGAAAGTACACCGGCAGCTGTACTTTTGTGTACGGAGGAGTAATTTGATTAGCTCAATACATCAGTAGATAGAGTCTGTGAGAGAGATATGACTTAGAAAAATTAGGAGATAGGACCCTCTCTCCTAGAGAGCTTCAGTACAAAAGGTCAACTTTGACCCTCTATAATTTACTGCTCAGGAGAGCAAATTCAGAGATTCTTTTTGCTATCGACTCATGGGAGTCTTCCCTTCAGAGAGGTGAAGTTGGTCAAAGTTTTTGGCTGCCAATGTGGCAATTTTTCTTGCTGAAACATAAAGGGGTCAGGGTTATCCTAGAGGCTTCTTGGAAGCTGTCCACTCTGAGGACTTATGGAGGTCTCAGAGTTTCAGGTTATGGGCCCAACCTCTAGGGTACCAATCTTTAATGGAATTGGCTTCATATACTGGGAAAGTATGATGATAGGAGCTGTATGCGAAAAAAGGTATTGGGGGATAGTGAGTGGACGATTGGGGCGTCCATCAAGACTTGGAATTCCTCCAGGGTTTGAAAGAAGCAGATTCACAAAAAAAGCAGGTCCATCTTCAACGGAGGAGACAAAGGAAGGAGAGTTGGTGGACAAAGGAGCGGAGAAGGAGACGACCACACCAATAGCGACTAGTTCAGCATTCATGTCACCTATTCCGAGGAACGAGGAGAATGATACTCAAACCTGAGATTTCAACAATATGGCGGCAAAGCACTTCATCCTACGCCATCTTACTCAAGGACTTGCATGTCCTAATTTGCAGGTAAAAAGGGCATCCGATCTGTGGATGGCTCTCATAGAGATGTACCGAAGTGGTACGATTCAGCAACAACAACTGGCTGATCAGAAAGTTAATGAATATGTATACAAAATGGGGAAAATGTTGGATATTTGCAATGAGCTTGCTACACTCTTCGGAGCAAGAGGGTGCGGGAAAAGATTTTAGTGAAAAAGAAAAGGTTAACTGTTTACTGATCAAGTTACCGGATGAGTTCGAGAACATAGTCAACCGTGTGCAGAACTTGCCGGACTCAAGGTGGATATGGAACTCAGTGGTAGGGATGATTCTCGTTCTGGAGAATACGATTGTGATCTGAAGGGGAGGAAAGAGTGGCAAAGCCTTGGCAACTTCGACCGATTGGAGGAACAAGGATTCGTGGAAACCGGTCAAAAACTATGGGGGAAGGGAGTAGAAAAATCAGGCCGACGAGTTTGGGCCTAGGGCTCCCAAAGGTTTATGTCATTTTTGTAAGAAACCGGGCACTATATGGCAGAGTGCACTAAGCTAACCAAGCTTCGATTAAAGGTGGGGTAGACCGGTTGTACCTCGAGAGGAAAGAAATAGGCCCTTGTGACACAGGTATATGAGGTCGAATCCGAGGACGAGGACAATGAGCTCCTTTTGGATGAGGAGTTGGAGGCGAAAAACGAGGTTGAAATTCCACGAAGACAAAAATGTGCTTACGGTGGATTGAAAGGTGAAGCAGGCTGGATTATGGATTCATGTGCCTCCATGCACATGTGTAAGGATAGGCACCTGTTCACTAAGATAAGAAAGATTCCCACCGTAGAGATAGAGTACGGAGATGGGAGGATAGTCACCACTACTCTTGTAGGATCGGTAGATCTGAAAGTGTTAGAAGAAGGAAAGGCATCCATAGTAACATTCTCTGATGTCTTGTTTATTCCGGAGCTGAACAAAAACCTCATCTCTACATCTGTATTAGATGATAAGGGTTTTTTTACTAGCACTAGGGAAGGAGTCTTTACTGCTAGTTTTGAGGAGGATGTCTATTTCATTGCTGAGAAAGGTAGCCATGGGATGTTTAGGCTGATTTTAAGTAATGAAATGAAGAAACTTTATTATGCTGGTAATCATGATATTATGATGTGGCATAAGAGGCTTGGGCATGTAAATCTAGATAAGTTAAGAGAGATGAAAAAGATGTGAGTGGTGGAAGGGATTCAGTTCATTGAGAGTGATAGTATAAGTGATTGTAATGGATGTGCTCAAGGTAAAACACACAGATTACCCTTTTCTAAAACAACCACCTATAAGGGAGAAAAAATTATAGATCTAGTTCACACATATATTTGGGGACCGGCTAAAGTGCCCTCACCGGGGGGGAAGAGATTTATGATGACTATCACTAATGATTGGTCTCGGTATTCCGGATTGTATTTTTTGAAAAACAAGTCCGAAGCTCAGGATTGTTTTAGACAATATAAAGCATGGAGCGAAAAACTCCATGAAACTCCAATCAAGAGAATAAGGAGTGACAATGGTGGAGAGTATACTTCTAACCAGCTTGAGGATTTTTCTGAGGGAAGATGGGGTCTAACACCAAAAGACAGTTCCAAAAAACCCGAAACATAATGGGGTAGCTGAAAGGTTTAATAGAACACTAAATGATAGTGCTAGATGTATGTTGTCAGATAAGAAGATAGGAAAAAGGTTTTGGGCAAAAGCAATGAACTGTGCTAATTACCTCAAAAATAGAGTTCTTACTTCAGCTATAAAAGATCAAACACCTTAGAAGAGATGGAGAGGCCGGAAACCAGACATATCTCACCTAAAGGTTTTTGGTAGTCAAGTATTCAGTCTAGATACAGATCGGTCTAATTGGAAGCTAGATCCTAAAGGAAAATCGGGATACTTATTGGGATATGATGAGGGTGTTAAAAGATATACAGTTTATGATCTAAAAACGGAAGATATAATCTTAGTAAAGCATCTAGTAGTTATGGATGAAGGAAATTTTGTGGATCCCTTCAAATATACAAAGTCAGTAAAAATCAGATTTGAGTCAGAAAATCCGATGACTTTGAGCTTCCTAGCTATCCAGGTTTTAGAGAAGATGACATTCTTGCAGGTACAAATCAGACCGAAAAGGACTCGGCTGTGGAAACTCCAGTGACAACTCTACCCGAAGCGGAAGACGTGGTGGAAATTGATTTGGAATCATGGGATAGGGGAGAAGCCGAGTTTGTTCGAAAGAATCCACGAGAACCATCTGATCCGGCCTCAGATTTTGAGGGGGGAAGGAAAAGCAGCAAAAGACTGCAAGAAAAATAGGTTAATAACAAGGTAACTAAACTATCTCAACAAGATGAACCTCAAACTTATGGAGAGGCGATGACTTGTCTAGAAAGAAATCGGTGGAAGACAGCCATCAATGAGGAGATGGCCTGAATTATGGCAGTTGATACTTAGGAGCTGGTGGATTGTCCACCTAACCGAAAACCAATTGGTTGTAAGTGGGTTTTCAAATTAAAATTGAACCCAGATAACACAATCGAGCGCTACAAGGCCCGACTAGTGGCAAAGGGATTTACACAAAAGGAGGGAATTGACTACGAGGAAACCTTTGCCCCAGTGGTCAGATTTCCCTCCGTCCGCATACTTCTCAGCCTAGCTGTAGCCGAAGACATGGAAGTGCACCAGATGGACATCAAAACAACCTTTTTGCATGGAGAATTGGAAGAGGAGATCTTCATGCGACAACCCGAAGGGTTTGTGGAAGAAGGAGAGGAGAGTAAGGTATGCCGGCTGATTAAATCTCTTTATGGTTTGGAACATGCGCCTTGACAATGGAATAAGAAGCTTGATGTGTTTCTTACCGGTCTGGGATATATCCAAATCAGCTCAGATCACTTAATTTATGTTTTTGAAGATGAGGAAGGTTTTATAATTATTGCAATTTATGTTGATGATTTGCTTGTTTTAAGTAAATCAATGGAAAAAATTAATAAACTGAAAACCGATCTTAAGGGGAGATTTGAAATGAAGGATATGGGGGAAGCAAAATATATTTTGGGAATTCAAGTAGAGAGAGACCGAAAAAGAAAGATTATAAGATTGACTCAAAAGAAAGCAATAGGGAACATGCTTGGAAAATTTCAAATGGATAAAGCTAATAGTTGTACAACTCCAATGGAGTTGAAGAAGTGAAGTGAAGGGAGTGAGGAAGAAGGAGTCATAGTCTTAGACGAGGAATTATCTCTTGAAGAACAAAAGTTCAAGCAGACTATTCCTTACAGACAAGTAGTGGGAAGTCTAATCTATTTTATAAATTGTACACGGCCGGATTTAGCTGCAGCTGTAGGAGTGCTGAGTAGAAGTCTTAATGCTTACACTAAGAGGGATTTGGAGGCAGCTAAAAGAGTCCTTAGATATTTGATAGGAACTAAAGATCTATGGTTGCATTTGGGTGGGGAGAATACTGACATCACTACTTGGAGTAATGCCAGTTATGGTGATGCTCCGATGAGAAGTTGCACTTTTGGATATGTATTATATGTGGGTGATGGGGCTTGCTGTTGGAGTAGCAAACAACAAAAAGTTATTGCTTTGTCCACCATGGAGGCTGAGTATATGGCCTCTTGCTCTGCCGTAAAAGAATTGATGTGGGTCAAGTCTTTGCTTGGTGAGCTTGGTCACCTTAAGAGTGGTGTGCAGAAAATACATTGTGATAATCAAGCAACAATCGTTATTTCTGCCAATCCTAAATATCATTTTAAAGCCAAACACACTAACATTAGGCTCAGCTTTGTTAGAGAGAAAGTAGAAAACAAAATAGGCAGTTTAGAGTACCGACCAGATAGTGAGATGGTAGCAGATATGATGACCAAACCTGTGCCTTCTCCTAAGCTAATTTTCTGCAAGGAGAAGTGTGGTGTGAAATTAAAGATTAACTAGAAAATAAGGGGAGTGTAGAAATTAATGGTCTTTTAAAGTATTTTCTAGGTCTGAATAGAAATATAGAAAGAAGCTGAGACAGTCTACCTCTAACTTCTCCCTCCAACTCTCAAACTTGTCGCAGTCACTGAGAAATTGGAGAGGAAGCTAGAGCCATGGCTACCTAGGCTATCTAGAGGTTTACGCGATATAAATATTAGTTTATTTATAATTAAGGATATATTTACTAAAAAATATGTGCCACATCCTGGATTTGAACCTGGAACCTGCAGGCCAGTAATCAGCCAGTAGCAGGTAGCTTTAACCGTTAACTCTAAAGATAGTGTTACGCAATGTAGGGTTCGATAATTAATTAAACATTTATACGTTTGATAATTCATTTAACTGAAATAGTTTTACAGGAGAAATAGATCCAGTAATGTAAAAGTACGGATTACGGTACGGATAAGAAACGAATGCCGCGCATTTATTTCTTTACCGAAACGAATACCGCGTATGTATTTATTACGGCTACGATTAAATGTGAATTTAATCGGAAGATTGAAATTAAACGCCGAGATCGCGGAAGAGAATTTTGGCGGTTTTTTATCATCGCCATATCGGATGACACGTGGCGGACTAACATTGGATCGCGGCATCTCCGAGGATTAAGGGAGTGAATCGGGATATACCATGTGTCGACATTTAGGGCATGTGGTACAATGTTCGTACAAGAAGTACACCGGCAGCTGTACTTTTGTGTACGGAGGAGTAATCTGATTGGCTCTGTAAATTAGTAGATAGAGTCTGTGAGAGAGATAGGACTTAGAAAAATTAGGAGATAGGACCCTCTCTCCCAGAGAGTTGCAGTACAAAAGGTCAACTTTGACCCTCCATAACTTACTGCTCAGGAGAGCAAATTCAGAGAGATTCTTTTTGCTATCGACTTAGGGGAGTCTTGCCTTCACAGGGGTGAAGGTTGTCAGAGTTTTTGTTTGCCAAGGTGGCAGTTGTTTTTGCTGAAACACAAAGGGGTCAGGGTTATCCTAGAGGCTTCTTGGAAGCTGTCCACTCTGAGGACTTATGGAGGTCTCAGAGTTTCATACCCCCATATAAAATGCTTATTGTACGCAAAACATACAATATGACCTTAAGACCCATATTGTATTGGTTGTAACATGAAAAAAAATAGTAACAGCATCGATCGATAGAGATCTAAACGTCATGTCTAAATTTTGAAAAACATTCGGACAAAAAATATTTTTCTATAAGTTTTGAGGTATTTTTTATTTAAACCCTCATATTTGGACGATCGGACGGTCACTGCTAAAAGTAGCGATCAAAGAAGATCACATGAAAAGCCCATAACAGAACTTAAGATAGGATTATCCTCATATTTGGACAATCTGACGGTCGTTGATCAAAGTAGCAATTTAAGAAGAACACATGAAAAACCTATAACACAACTTACGATAAAGGCGCCTACAGAAGGCCTACAATAGAAACGCCTACATTTGAACTATGTTTCAACCGCCCATTGAATTACAGTACAATACTAAATAGTAGTGTTGGGTATTGGGAAAATTCATATCGCGATAATCTCGATATTCAATATATCGAATATCGATCGAGCATAATCCTCGATATATCGTATCAGGACCAACTTAAATTATCGCGATACATAGTATTTTTTAAAATTTAATATTTTATATATTTATATAATATGTAATTTTAGCGAAAAAGACAAATTGTCTGATACGCCACATACGACGTGATTTTCGTTCCGTGACTTAAATGTAGACACCGCAAAATGTAACCGACAAAAAAATACTAATTATGTAATTCATAAATTTACTTGTTTGGGGTATGGTTACATCAAGAGGTCTATATAATAGTACGGACAACAAAAATTTTGTATTAGAGAGGCTTTGGTTACATCGCGTATCGTCTGTAAACAAGTTTTTACATATGTGTTCTGATTTGAGTGGTTCCTAGTAAGTTGATGATCAACTCTTTAAAATCGTCAAAGATTTGAAAACCGACCATTTTCGTATGGAAATCCATACATGCGTATTACAAACATGTACTTTGCAAGTGTACCGCGTCAATGTACCATAGAGATCTCTTTGACTCTGCTGACTTTCAAGAAAAAACCATATTTCTTTTCGGCAAAGATTTTATGGTCACCTTGTCCGAAGGCACGTGACTTTGGAGACCTGTGAAATTTTTCATTTTTTTTTAATGCCTCAATATATTGGCGATACAATATATCAACAATATATTGCGATATTTTGATTTTTGATATATCGAAGCGATTTATCGATTATCGGGTAACTAAAATTCGATATATATCGAATATCGGCAAAAGGTCCTCGATACCCAACACTACTAAACAGTAAAGTACACCGTGAATTGTAATTAGAGTTATGAATGCTAATTCGGTCGCCCTAAATTTCGACTCTATCACATTAAATTGAGTACATAATTCTAAATTTGCCTTTATACTATTTAAGGTACGCTTTAATTTGCATTAATAGTTTAAACATACGTTCGTTATCAATAGTGTGGAGTACGAACGACGTCTGACTGTGCAAAATTGTACATTATTAACTAAAATAATATTTTATTTACTAAAAAAGTAAATAAAAAATAATAATACAGGCTGTTATCACGTAACTGGGTTTTTACAACCCGCGCAGTGTAAACCTCATAATGGCGTGAAATTGTAAGTTTTGTCAGATTCTGTATGTGTAATGACGTGAAATTGTACGTTTTGTCATATTCGGTATGTGTACCTAATTTACAACAAAGATATCCAGCGCGGATAAATATTACGGGAATAAACCCAAATCAGAGTTATTGAGAAATAAGAGTAAAATTTTGTAGGATTACCCAAATAAGAATTTATAACTCTAATTATTTTATTTCATTTTTTTACTCTTATTATTTATTTACTCTAATTACGATTTGCGGTGTAGCGTTAAGAAAATAACAGTACATACGACAAAAAGTAACGAGAGGACAAAACACCAATACGGAAGGTGTACAATACATGGTAAAAAATGCGATGGTAAAACCATTTGAGTACAAATGGGGGTGAAACTAAAAAAAAAATTTTGGACACTACATAAGTACAAAGAAAGTAAGTTACGGCTTGAAACTGAAATGAATCAAAACAACACTAACAAGAGCAAAGAACTTGAACAAAAAAGAACCACAGTTAGACCACCTACAAAAGGAAAAAACCTAAACTAGTCTACCCATAAACAAGCTAAGGTCCACAACCACGGAGATCATGGATGTGAACTATCTCCTTTGGTGGAAGGTTAGGAAGACCACGCGCAGGCTACGCCCGCTAAAGTACAATTGAGCCACGTGACAATAAAACGCAACAAAAAGACTCGGTGAAGGACACCTCGGACCCCGAGATTCAATCATTTTTTTTGCGCACACTAACGAAGGAAGTCATCGAAAGACTTTTCCAAAGATCAAAATAACTCCACTGTAAATGGAACAAACTGGTCTGATGGGTCGCGGTGACCGTAGTCTCTTTCCTTTGTAGCTGTTGCGTCCCGAGCCGCCACACCTGTATGCGAAGCCGCACGAGACGAAATGTGTGCCCCAGCCGGATTCGTGAGGACCACATTGCCAAGCGTCCCCCTAGTATTATGAAGAAAAACCAAGTCAACCCCAAAGCTCCGACAACCCCTTGGATTGGGGCCGATGAGGAAAAATATGAGAAACCTCACTTTTGACGATGTAGCCCGCCTCGGCGCCATTGGCAGCAATGGAATCTCACACCAAATCATGCGCGACAATTCGTGTTGATATTTGTGTATTTTCTAGGTCTGTATTAGGATAGAAAAAGGCAGAGGCAGTCTGCCTCTAACTCCTCTCTCCAAGCCCCCACACTTGTTGTAGTTACTGAAGGCTGGATAGGGAGATAGAGCCATGGCTGCCTAGGCCCTCTAGAGAAGACAATGGGTAAATTAGGTAGATTTACCAAAAAGGTGCTTGACGTACCCAGGAATCGATCCTGGTACCTTCCGTCCGTGAAGACACCCGTAGTCGTCAGCTTTGTCCGTTAAGTTCTAGGACTAGTGCTAAGGCATATAGGGTTTGATAATTATTTAAACAGTTACAAGTAGAGAGTTCCACTTAACTAGATTACGGGTTTATAGGGCATACAAAAAGTTGTACTTTAAGTATCGGAGGAAACAAATAGTACGGACATTTGTTTCGATGGTCCGTATTGAATGACGATATAAATCGGACGGCCGCGGTTAGCGCCGGCTTCGCTGAAAGGACAATTTGTCGGTTTGCGGACGTCGCCACTCCGGATGACACGTGGCAACATCATACAGGTTTACGGAATATCCGGAACGAAAGACAACAAATTCGAATCTGACAAATGTTGCACTATGGCTGTGTTGTACAATGTCCGTACATAAAGTACTCCGACACCTGTACTTCTGGTACGGTACAGTCCTGTGATTGGTAAGTCTTCATCGACGGCCAGGGTGCGAGCCGCAATTCTGGAATGGCCACCTTCACGTTTTCCTGCGTGGCATGACCTGGCACCACGTGGCAAGATAACACTAGGAAGCGGGAATCTCGGGGAGCATATGAAAGATTTCGAAGGAGACACGCGTCCACTCAGTGGTCTTGACATACACACGCCGTACAAAAAGGACATCGGTCGTAGTACCTTTATGTACGGTAGAGTCATTTGATTGGTCCGTACCTCAATAATAGGAGGCTTAGAGAGGGGTTTTAAGACTTTGAATATTTTGGTAGATAGCCGCCTCTCCCAGAGAGCATCTTGTATAAAAGGAAAACTTTGGCCAGTTATAAGTATAAACTCAGTTGACCATTTTTAGTGATTCTTTTTGATGCGGACCCAGAGGAGTCCACGCAACACAGGGGTGTAGTCGGTCAGAGTGTTTGCCTGCCAAGGTGGCTGAATTTATAAGGGAAAGTCAAAGTGGGAAATGTTATCCAAAACTCATATTCTAACTTTACACCCTATGGTGGAACTGAGCACACAGAGAGTCTTATTTCACAAGGGTGAAGTTATAATGGGGTTTTGATTGTTAAGGGGTCAATCATTTGGGTTTATATATACTTGGAGTCAGCACTATCTAGATTAGCTTCTTTGGACCTGCGAATTCTGTGTGGCAATGAAGCCCATAGAATTACAATTCGTTCCCCCCCATGCGAGCAACAAAGCAAATGGATTCCCTCAACATCATTGGGTTGGTTGTTAACGCACCAAGCCCCCCCTAAAAGTGGAGGGTGAAGCAAACCTAACCGCAAGCGTAGAGCTCCCTCTCCCGCACTTTCCTCTCTCCCTCTCCCTCTCCCTCTACCTCTCCCTCACCCTCTCCTTCTCCCTCTCCCGCACTCTCTCCTTCTCTCTCTTCCTCTCCCTCCCTCTCCCTCTCCCTCTCCCTTTTCCTCTCCCTCTCCCTCTCCCCTCTCCCCTCTCCCTCTCCCTCTCCCACTCTTTTGTTCCTCTCCTTCTCCCTCACCCTCTTCCTCTCCTTCTCCCTTTCCTTCTCCCTCTCCTTTTCCTCTCCCTCTCCCTCTCCTTCTCCCTCTCCCTCACTCTCTCCTTCTCCCTCTCCTTCTCCCTCTCCCTCACTCTCTCCTTCTCCCTCTCCCTCTTTCTCTCCCTCTAACTCTCCCTCTCCCTCTCCCTTTCCCTCTCCCTCTCCCTCTCCCTCTCCCTCTCCCTCTCCCTCTCCCTCTCCCTCATCCTCTATTTTTCCCTCTCCCTCTTCCTCTTCCTCCCCGTCTCCCTCTCCATTTCCCTCTCCCTCTCCTTCTCACCCTCTCCCTCGCCCCTTCTCTCTCCCTCACCCTCTTCCTCTCCCTCTCCCTTTCCCACTCCCTCTCCCTCTTTCTCTCCCTCTCCCTTTCCATCTCTCTCCCTCTCCCTCTCCCTCTCTCTCTCCCTCTCCTTCTCCCTCTCCCTCTCCCTCTCCCACTCCCTCTCCTTCCTCCTCTCTCTTCCCCCACTCGCTCTTCCTCTCCGTCTCCCTCTCCCTCTCCCTCTTCCTCTCACTCTCCCTCTCACTTCCATCTCTCCCCCCCTCTCCCTCTCCTCCCCCTTACCCTCTCCCTCTCCCTTGCCCCTGCCCTTCTCCCTCTCCTTCTCTCCCTACCTCTCTTTCTCCCACTCCCTCTCCCTGCCTCTCTCCCGCTCCTCCTCGCTCTCCCTCTCCCTCGCCCTTTCCCCTTTCCTTCTCCCTCTCCCCTCTCCCTCTCCCTCTCCCTCTACCTCTCCCTCACCCTCTCCTTCTCCCTCTCCCGCAATCTCTCCTTCTCCCTCTCTCTCCCTCCCTCTCCCTCTCCCTCTCCCTCTTCCTCTCCCTCTCCCTTTTCCTCGCCCTCTCCCTCTCCCTCTCCCTCTTCCTCTCCCTCTCCCTCTCCCTCTCCCTCTTCCTCTCCCTCTCCCTCCCCCTCTCCCTCTCCCTCTCCCTCTCCCTCTTCCTCTCCCTCTCCCTCTCCCTCTCCCTCTCCCCTCCCCCCTCTCCCTCTCCCTCTCCCTCTCTTTTGTCCCTTCCCTTCTCCTTCACCCTCTCTCTCCCGCACTTTCCTCTCTCCCTCTCCCTCTTCCTCTACCTCTCCCTCACCCTCTCCTTCTCCCTCTCCCTCACTCTCTCCTTCCCCGTCTCCCTCTTCCTATCCCTCTCCCTCGCCCTCTCCTTCTCCCTCTCCCTCACTCTCTACTTCTCCATCTCCCTCTTTCTCTCCCTCTCCCTCTCCCTCTCCCTCTCCCTCTCCATCTCCCTCTCCCTCTCCCTCTCTCTCTTCCTCTCCCTCTCCCTCTTCCTCTCCCTTTCCCTTTCCCTCTTCCTCTTCCTCTCCGTCTCCCTCTCCTTCTCCCTCTCCCTCTTCCTCTCCCTCTCACCCTCTCCCTCGCCCCTTCTCTCTCCCTCACCCTCTTCCTCTCCCTCTCCCTTTCCCACTCCCTCTCCCTCTTTCTCTCCTTCTCCCTCTCCCTTTCCCTCTACCTCTCCATCTCTCTCCCTCTCCCTCTCCCTTTCTCTCCCTCTCCCTCTCCCTCTCTCTCCCTCTCCCTTTCCATCTCCCTATCCCTCTCCTTCTCCATCGCCTTCTCTCTCTCCCTTTCCCTCTCGATCTCCCTCTCCCTCTCCCTCTTACTCTCCCTCTCCCTGTCCCTCTCTCATCCCCTCTCATCCCTCTCCCACCCCCAATTTCCCTCTCACACTCCCTCTACTCTTCCTCTCACGCCTTCTTGATATCCCACACCCTCTATTTCTACCTACCTCTCCCTCTCCCTCTCCACACCTCTCCCTCTCCCTCTCCCTCTCCCTCTCCCTTTTCCTCTCTCTCTCCCTCTCCCTCTCCCTCTCCCTCTCCCTCTCCCTCTCCCCTCCCCCCTCTCCCTCTCCCTCTCCCTCTCTTTTGTCCCTTCCCTTCTCCCTTCTCCCTCACCCTCTTCCTCTCCTTCTCCCTTTCCTTCTCCCTCTCCCTCTCCCTCTCCCTCTCCCTCTCCTTCTTCCTCCTCTCTCGTCCCCCTCTCGCTCTTCCTCTCCGTCTCCCTCTCCCTCCCCCTCTCCCTCTTACTTCCATCTCTCCCCCCCCTCTCCCTCTCCTCCCCCTCACCCTCTCCCTCTCCCTCGCCCCTGCCCTTCTCCCTCTCCTTCTCCCTCTCCTTCTCTCTCTCCCTCTCCCTGCCTCTCTCCCGCTCCTCGCTGTCCCTCTCCCTCGCCCTTTCTCTTTCCTTCTCCCTCTCCCCTCATCTTCTTCCTCTCCCTCTCCCTCTTCCTCTCCCTCTCCCTCTCCCTCTCCCTCTCCCTCTCCCTCTCCCACTCCCTCTCCCTCTCCCTCTCCCTCGCCCTCTCCCTCTCCCTCTCGCTCTCCCTCTCCTTCTCCCTCACCCTCTCCTTCTCCCTCTCCCTCACTCTCTCCTTCTCCCTCTCCCTCTCCCTCTCCCTCTCCCTCTCACCCTCCCTCTCCCTCTCCCTCTCTCACTTCCTCTCCCTCTCCCTGTCCCTATCCCTCTTCCTTTCCTTCTCCCTCTTCCTCTCCCTCTCCGTCTCCCTCTCCCTCTCCCTCTCCCTCTCTGCCTCTGCCCCTTCCCTCTCCCTCACCCTCTCCCTCGCCCCTTCCCTCTCCCTCACCCTCTCCCTCGCCCCTTCTCTCTCCCTCACCCTCTTCCTCTCCCTCTCCCTCTTCCTCTCCCTCTCCCTCTCCCTTTCCCTCTCCCTCTCCCTATCTCTCCCTCTCCCTCTCCCTCTCTTTCTCCCTCTCTCTTTCCCTCTCCCTATCCCTCTCCCTCTCCGTCGCCCTCTCTCTCTCCCTCTCCCTCTCACTCTCCCTCTCCTTCTCCCTCTTCCTCTCCCTTCCTCCTCTCACTCTCACTCTCCGTCTCCCTCTCCCTCGCCCTCTCCCTATCCTTATCCCTCTCCCTCTTCCTCTCCCTCTCCCTGTCCCTCTCCCATCCCTTCTCATCCCTCTCCCACCCTCAATTTTTCCTCTCCCACTCCCTCTACTCTTCGTCTCACGCCTTCTTGCTATCCCTCTCCCTCTATTTCTACCTACCTCTCCCTCTCCTTTTTTTGTACTCGCTCTCTCCTCTCCCTGCTCTTTCTCCCTTTCCCTACCAGAGGGAGAGGGAGAGGCTGGGGGAGGGGGGCAAGGTGGTTTAGATGGGAGGGAGAGGGCGAGGGAGCAGAGGATGAGGTAGAGGGAGAGGAGAAAGAGAGGGGGAGGAAGGGGGAAAAGGGAGGTGGAAGGAGAGGGAGAGGGAGATGGAAAGTTAGAGGGAGGGGAAGAGGCAGAAAGGGTTAAAGGAATAGAGTGTGGGGAGGGGGAGAGAAGATGGAGAGGGTTAGGGTGGGAGGTAGAGAGCGATGAAGGGAACGGGGTGATATGTGGGACTAGAGAGGCGAGTTATGGAGGGCATTAGATGGGGAGTGAGAGATAGAAGATTGGAATGCGGAAAGAGGTTGGAGGAGAGGGAGAGGGAGAGTGAAATGGGGAGATAAGAAGTTTGAGATAGTAAGAGGGATAAAGAGAGGGTGACTGTGGTGGTTTGGGAGGTTTTGAGCAGGAGTGGGAGGATAGTCACTGATGGGAACATAAGGGAAGAGGCGTAACCGAGTGAGGGGAGCAGGGAAGAGAAGAAGATATGGGAGAGATGGAGAGGGAAATATAGGTAGATGGAGAGGTTTGAGGAAGATGGGAAGCTATAGAAAGGGGGAGGGTGGAAAGTGGGATCTAGAGTGCCAGTAAAGGTAAAAGGCGATGGAGCAGAGGGAGAGTAGAAGTGAGGGGTAGAGGGAGAGATGGAGATGGTGAGAGGGGTACTCGTAGATGAGGAGGATTGACTGGGAGTTGCAGGGGAGATTGAGCGGTAGAGATTCATAGCTTTCGTGGGAGAGGGAGGAGCGAGGGAGAGGGAGATAGAAATCTTTGGAGAGTTTTGGGGGGAGGGAGAGAGGGAGGGTTGGGTTTGTCAAAGATGAGGGAAGTGGGAGTTAAGAGAGATTGAGAGGGTGGCAAATGCGAGAGGGATGATGATGGTTTTGAAGTAATGGAGGGGATTGGTAGATCAGGAAAGAGAGGGAGGTGGAGGGACAGAAAGGAGGAGGGGAGAAAAGTTGAAAGGAGAGAGAGAGGGAGAGGGCGAGGGAGGAGGAGGGGGAGAGGGCGTGGTCGATGGTGATGGCGAAGGAGTGGGAGAGGGAGATGGAGGAGAGTTAGGGCTTTGAAAGATAAATGTGGTGGGACGAGAGGGATAGGTGGCCACCGAGTTGAAAGGGGTGAGGGGAAGAAAATTATGGTAACAAAACATTGAGGGAAAGGGGAATTGGGTGTGAGAGAGAGAGGGAGACGAAGATGTGTTTTTTTTTTCGTAATATTTGTTATTTGGTTTTTGTATATTAACTTCTTTTTTTTTCATATGTTTTTAAATTATCCAGAAGGTGGTTCCGCAACCCTCAAATTTTTAAATATTTCAAGTGGAGTTTGGCAAGGAGGAATAAAATTCATCGAAAAAAAAAAATGGTTTTCTTTTCTGTATCTTTGTAGTTTTAAATTTTTGATGCCATTTCTCTTCCAATTGTCACTTTAATTCGACGCAAATGTCGTTTGAGAGTAAAACTAGGGGAAAAGGGGGATATTAATTTTTACATCCTAAATTTTTCAAAGAAAAAACTTAGATTTGCAATGCATGTCAAGTGTTTTGTAGGTTTCGGTAATAGGTGGCAAGAAGTCATTGCTTCTATTTGATAAAATGGTAGTTTTAGAGTCGGAAATGTAGTCTAACGTCAAATGTGAGATTTTTTAGTTTTTTCTGCTGCATATTTTCTGTTAGGGATAGGGAAATTAATGCGGTAAATAGCAAATTTAAGAGAGTTTAGGCAAATGGGACTTGAATTTAAAAATTTTAGATTAAAATTCAAACAAATATTAATAATCGGTTACAATTTGTTTGTCCTGACTGTTGAATTCTTCATTTCTATGCTCTTATATTCAGGATACATTTTCTATGCAGAATGTTTTCTAATAAAGACATTTCCACTTTTAACTTTTACTTTCTTGGACTGACTTGAAATTTTGCCTTTTAAAACTTTCTTTTGTTTTAATTGTTTATATTTTAGTGATAAATGTCATACATATATGTTGTGTGCTTTAAATACAAAAGAACACAAGATACAAAATATATGAGACATAATTAAAAAAAATATGGCTTATGGCTTTTTTAATGGTAACCAAATCGTCCCTTGTTAATGTTGTTCTAATTTTATACGTCTTCTCAATAACGACAGGTTTCAAACAGGCTATCGACAGATATGAGTCAGACACTAATGGGTAAAGAAATTATTTATTCTACTAAAGATTCATGATGTAACATTTGTTAAAAGAAATTCACAAGCCATAAGGTATCCTTCTATTCTTAAAAGCTCAGCTCAAGATTCAAATATTGCCAATACAATACCATACATGGAAACCATGTTGGCTTAATCTGCGAGTCAATTATGGATCAATGTGACTATTTTCTTATGTATCCTCCAAGTGTTCTCTCCTTTTGGTTAATTTGACCTCGTGTGCTATTCTTACCTTCGTTTTGTCTTTTATTGAACTCTTGAACTCATGGCTCGCCATTGCTTTCTTTTTTGATAAACTTCTTTATTTTTTAAAGGAAAATAGGGATAGTATTACCATCCATGGTCGTATTGCAAAAACTAAGATAAAATGAAACCGTATCCTTTTCCCACCGATACTAAATTCTAGTTATGATAATGTTGTTGCCGCAGGACACCATTCATTGCATTTGGAGTGAAAATCACCCAATTTCAACCATCTAAATCCTCGACCCACAAACATAAAGCAGTTGTCACAAAGTGTGTAAAGGAGTGACCAAGGAATCGCCACATCACTCACGACACAAACTACAATAGTGTTAGCACAAAAACCTCTACTTTTTACACTAACTATTTCGACACTTCGTCTATCGTCTGACCAATTTACTTCTTCTGCTCTACGCTTGCGGTTGGGTTTGCCTCACCCTCCGCTTTTGGGGGGGGCTCGGTGTGCTTGCAACCAATCCATTCATACTGAGGGAATCCATTTGCTTCGTTGCTCGCATGGGGAGGAACGAACTGTCCCGCATGATTTGGTGTGAGATGCCATTGCTGCCATTGGCGCCAAGTGAGCTACACCGTCATACGTGAGGTTTCTAATATACTTCCACCTCGGCCCCAATCTAAAGGTTCTCGGAGCCCTCGGGTTGACGTGGTTTTTCTTCATGGTGTTGGGAGGGTGCTTGTTATATTTCCGTGAAATTTGTGATTCGGCATGTCCGATACTAGGGGAAATTGAGCCGACCATGGCTCGAACCTATGATCTTTAACTTAAGGTGTCAACGCACTAACCACTTTGCCACCAAGTCGATGTAGAGCCTAGCGGGTCCGTACCCATTTATTTCTTTCAGCTTCAAGTATGGATATACCATATTCCACGCGGTATTGAATCAACATTCACGTGCCAATCGAACACCCCCCCTCAAGGGGAGGCCGGTCAATCGATCCGCAATCCCGCTAGCTCTGATACCATGTTAGATTTCCATGAAATCTGGGATTCGGCATGTCCCATACTAGGGAATATTGAGTCGGCCATATTGGTTGCCCAGGGCTTGAACCGGGGACCTTTGACTTAAGCTGTCAACGCACTAACTACTATGCCACTAGCTCGATGTAGAGCTTGGCGGGTCCATACCCGTTTATTTCAGGCGGCTTCAAGTATGGGCATAACATATACCACCCCGTATTGAACTGGCATTCTCGTGCCAATCCAACAATGCTCACGGATCCGACTGGGACATGCATTTCCTCTCCCGCGGCTTTGCATTTAGTTGTGGCGGCTCGGGACGCGGCGGCTACAAAGGAAAGAGACTACGCTCATCGAGGCCCATCGTACCAGTTTGTCTCATTCGCAGTGGAGAATTTTGGATCTTTGGCGAGTCCTTCGATGACTTCCTTCGCCAGTGTGCGGGAAAAACGTTTGAATCCTGGGGTCTAGGGATTACTCCAACGAGTCTTTTGGTTGCGTTCCACCGTCAATGTGTCTAAATTGCACTTTAACGTGCGAAAGTTGTGGCTCTCCTTCGGCGTAGCACACTAGCAGAAGACCGCGGGGTCTTCCAAATCTTCCGCCAAGGGAAAGGGACCCGGTTCGCATCCATGATCCCATTGGTTGTGGACCTTAGCTTGTCTATGGGTAGTCTAGTCTAGGTTTTTTTCATTTTGTAGGTGGTCTAATTGTGGTATTGTTTTGTTTTGGTTCTTTGCTCTTGTTAGTATTGTTATGTTTCGTTTCAGTTTTTAGGCGTAGATTAATTTCTTGTGACTCTTGTAGTCTCCAACTGTTTTTTTCAGTTTACCCCTTTTGTACACAGATGGTTTTGCCATCGCAATTTTTGCAATAAAGACTTTTCTTTATCGATAGCAAAGTAATAATAGTTCCCCAGAGAACGGCGATAAAATGTGTTATTCACACGTGTGAACACACGTGGAAAGGTGCCGTACAGAACCGTTTAGCTGTGTCGGTGAAGCAGGCTAGGAGTTCCGGAGTTGGCAAAAAGTCACTGGTAAACAAAAGTCACTGGTAAACAAATGTCACCTACACTCCGAATCGTAATTAGAGTAATGAAAAAATTAGAGTAAACAATTAGAGTAATGAACAATAATTTATGTGATATAAATTTTTCACAGAGGAAGTTTACTCTAATTTATTTAAGTACTCTATATTGGGTTATGTCGGCAATAATTATCCGCGCAGAAATTATGAACACTAAATTACGTTGACGTACAAAATCTGTCAGTCCGTATAGTTTTGACGTCATTATGACGTTAGTATTATTTGTCGCGCTGAATGTTAGTTAATGTTCACACTGACAACGATGCTGTCGACGGACGAGAGTTATGCGAACGGCTTTTTTTCGATGTGATTGATTTTTCGTTTAGTGCGATTTCATGTGCGAGCGCGATTCTATTAAACCATTATTTGTAACTTTTTACTTAAAAAGGTACAATTTTGCACGGTCGAACGTCGTCCGTACTCCACACTATTTAAAACGAGCCTATATTACAGTTTTTTAGGCTAATTAAACTTACCTAAATTAGAATAATGAAAAAAATAGAATCGTTAACTCTATTTGATGTCATAGAGTTGAAATTTCGAGCGACCGAATTAGGGTGAACTTCCATCATACGTTTCTGTAATTGTACGGCAAACTCTACAGACCGGGTCGATTGGGTCGATGTTCCATCACGTAGAGTCTGTAAAATGAAGCGAACTCCTCGCAGATGAACATCCGACGGCCAGAATTACCTCCAATACCTTCGGAGAGTATCGGCAAGACTCTCTGTAATGTTGGTTTTCGTATAAAAACAAAATAGGCGGTACGATTTTGTACGGAGGGTCACGGATTCCGGAAACTACGCCACTTTTCGCCTGATGGAACGTCATCCTTAGAGTAATTTACTCTAATTACGATTCGCGGTGTAGCTTTCGTTCGCTGTCATGGATATTAAGGAAAATTTCTATTGTAGATATGTCGGTGCTCGACACACTATAAGTATATGCTAATGTGGAATCAATGATCCTGTCGTTATCTGACTGACGAAACATACGTTGTCCGTTTGTCATTCTTTCGGTATACTACACCGCCAATCGTTATTAGCGTTATGTACGCTATATCGGCGCCCCCATTTTTTAAGGGTTTTAACTGAAATAGAATTAATAACACTAAGGGTATGGTTACATCAGGAGGTCTCTGTAATAGTACGGACAGCAAAATTCCTGTATTACAGAGGCCTCGGTTACATCGCGTATCATCTGTAAACAAGTTTTTACATACGTGTTCTGATTTGAGTGATTCCACGTAGGTCGACGATCAAATCTATAAAATCGTCAAAGATTTGGAAACCGACCATTTTCGTATAAAAATCCGTACTTGCGTATTACGTACGTGTACTTCACAAGTGTACCGCGTCAATGTACCTCAGAGATCTCCTTCACGCTGCTGACTTTCAAGAAAAAACCGTATTTCTTTTCGGCAAAAATTTTATGGTCACCTTGTCCGAAGGCACGTGACTTTGTGGACGTGTGAAAATTTTCATATTTCATCGACGCACGTGTCTGACGTCCAGGTGTAGCGATTTGACTGGTTCTGTATTGCTGAACCCACCTCGGCGAGGTGGGTTCACCAATACAGAGGCGTATGGAGCGATTGCTTCGCAGATGAAGACCAAAATGTAATCGGACGGTCGATGTCTTCTCCTGTATACTTGGAGAATCGTAATCTTATTTTCTGTAATGTTGTTCTCAAGAAACTCACGAAAATATAGTACGGCATGGTACGGGCAAGTACAAAATTCTGTATTAAACCTCACTTTTCGTCTGATGTAACCATACCCTAAATATTTTTCTACGTTAGTTAAAGTTCTCGTGATTTGGCGTTAATAATTATAATTTCATGATCTTCTTCAATAGTGCGGTGTACGAAACTGCCCGTCCGTACAAAGTGGTTCTCTGTTAGGTAAAAAAGTACGAAATATGGACTAAAATAATCGCGATCGCACTTAAAACTGCGCTCGGAATAAAATGCAGAATGAAATCGTACCTATTTTAGTGTAAAGCTATTGATCGCGTATAAATTAAACGGGAAAACACCCAAATTAGAGTTACTAATAAATTAGAGTAAAAGGACGCGACGGTGTACGATTTGTTAGATTTTGTACTTTTACCTATTTTACTGTGAAGATCCTGATGGCAGATCCGTTGTACCCAAATCAGCGTTATGGATCAATTAGAGTAAACTTTTTTTTTGAAATATTGGAATACTCAGATTAGCGTTGATAACGCCACTAATAATTTCTAAACGCTAATAACGATTGGCGGTGTACAGTACACCTTGAATCGTTATTAGCGTATAGAAATTATTAGTGTAAAGAAAAAATTAGCGTCATTCATTCTAATTTAGTACCAGAAGACGTGGCGAATTATGGTCCACGTCCTTAAATAGTGTAACTTATTATATTTAAGGTATCAATGTCAAAATTTTGGGGTGCCGATATAGCGTACATAAGGCTAATAACGATTCACGGTGTACAGTACACCGCGAATCGTAATTAGAGTAATGAAAAAATTAGAGTACAAAAACTAAAAAAAAAATTAGAGTAATGAACGCTAATTTATGTGATAGAGCTGTTTCAACTATGAAGTTTAGGGTGCGTCTCCATGTGCCTAAGAAAGGGTTTTTTTCTGTCGTTTTCTTGTAAAACTTAGAGCCATACCGCGTAAGTTTCAACCGTACAAAAAAATAAAGAAAATGAGAAATACATTTTGCGTCATCATCGAATTTAAAATATACTACATGTTGTCGTTTTGTGTTCTTCGACCCACGGCCACGCCAAAAAACGTCATCTTCAAACTTTTCTTTAAAACACAGGGAAGATGTGTTTTAAAACAAAGAATTTTCGAAAAACAAATAGAAACACGTAGTCGCACGTGTAACAAATTTTCAAGAAATTTCAAAAGAATTCAAGCAACGACGAAAAGTGCACGATCCGCTATGTTTTGTCCGTATGCGTTCAGGTACGACAAAGTAAAGTACACAAATTGTTAGGTTTTGTCTGTTTGCGCCTGGTACGGATTTTATTTCGCCAGGGGTCTCAAGATCCGATGCCATTTCACGTCGAGCGGACAAGAGACGCAAAGGCAAATTGCATCTTCTTCAACCGTGAAACGGCACAGGCTGGATGGCGGTACATCTACAATGTCACGAAAAGTCAAGCGACGTCACAAGCAGTTACAAAATAATATGAAATATAACGTACGTCATCACAGATTGTAGACTGTCGACAGCCGTCACGGGCATTGTCGACGCATACAATCGTCACGCCCTTAAGTTACAACTTCGTTTGGTACTGTACTGTACACATAGGGACACCTGAAATCCGGGTCCGCCGGATCTGCGCTAAAAAATAAAGTAAATTCTCTAAGTTTCAAGTACATGGAGACGACCCTTACTCTAATTTATTTAAGTACTCTAATTTGGCATGCTAATATCCTTTACTGTAAATATGGTATTCGTACAGAATTTGGCAAAACGTACAGTTTATCGTCACTATGACGTTTGCACTACGCGGTTGGTTAAAACGCAGTTACATGAGAACGGCCTGTATTAAATCATTATTTGTACTTTTTTACTTAATAAAGTACAATTTTGCTCGGTCGGAGGTCGTCCGTAATCCACACTATTTAAAACGAACCTATATTATAATTAAAAACGCTAATAAAACTTTACCTAAAATAGAAAATGAAAAAAATAGAATCATTTACTCTATTTCATGTGATAGAGTCGAAATTTTGAGCGACCGAATTAGAGTAATTTACTCTAATTACGTTTCGGGGTGTACTGTACAGTACACCGTGAATCGCTTTTAGCGTCAATGACTCTAATTGCGGTACCCCGTTTTTTTACCCAAATTCTCAAATAGAATTAATAAAAACCATTTAAAAAACAAATTAGAGTAAATGATTTCTTTCAAAACCTCCAAATTCCCAAATAGCGTTTATAACGCTATTTGTTTCATAAAGCTATCTATTTCTAAACGCTAATAGCGATTCACGGTGTACCGGCTGATAAAATTATTTCATTATGATGCGAGTTCAAAGGAAAAATTATAATAATAAAAAAAAACGTGCAACTAACGCGGCGCGGCGCTGCCCTGTTGAGGCAGCCTTTAAAGACTGCCACGGATGCAAATTACATCGACTCACCTTGCCACAAAATGGAGGAAGACGAGCGCGAGCCTAGAATAGAAGAGGTATTTCGCTCAGCTGTTTGAGGACTCACCAGGGCAGCATCCTCAAGAGGAAAGCGCAACATAGTAGATTAGTAGCCTTTGAACAACAATTACACCAAAATGACATTGGTTAACCCGTAACAGTAGAAAAACGGAATATACGAGCACTTTAACCTCTTCAAGGCAGTAGTAGAGAAGAAGCTTAAAACTTATACGCATACGTGGGAATTCATATGTCCAAAACAATTACTTATTCGTCAATCGATACTAGAGAGGCTTGCTTTACAGATAAGATGTCTGTGCATGCTACAAAAACCGGAAGAATAACTCAAAGCCATATTAAAAAAACAAATGGAAACAAATGGATTTCTAGCTGAAACTGCTGGTTATGAAAAGCATCCCCCTGAAATTTGTGAACTTTATTTGAGGGATGCGTGGTAGGCCACTTAACCTTTAGACATTGAATTGGTTGTAAAAGATAAAGTGTAAGAGATGTCCTAATCGCTCTAATACACAACAGGGTGAAATAAACAGAGTGGAAGTGCACTTAGAGCCGTTAGGCGACTGAGTACTTTATCTGCAAATTTAAATAGCATCTAAGACAAGCTTCATGCGCATAAAGGTAAGAACGGATAGGGTCTTTTTAGGAAGGGCGCCTGTGTATTTTGTAGTAATTTTAAGAATTGCTAAAATCATTGATACGGGATCCGTATTAAGATGCTCTGGAAATTGGTTATCATTTGTAGTCATGTGTAACTCTGTAGAAGGGTGTTGATGGGACTAAGGTAAATCACAAAACAGGTCAGAAAAATGTTGTGTTGCTGTTTTAGATTGTATGCCTGCACAAATGTTTTTAATGTACAACGAGTAAATCTAAGCAATTTTGTATATGCTACCGATGATAAACTCTTCACCACAGAACTTCAGAACAGTTTTCTCCCATTACCATCTAGACCAGTAAGTGTTACTTATGCAAGAGATGGGGTTTAATGGCCGTGACTTAACCAGTGGACTAGGGAATATGCTATTACTGTCTTATATGCGAAAAACACAAAAAAATCATATTGTTAATACAAGTCATCCTATAAGACAACATAAATGTATTGTTGTTAACAATAAACACAAAATGCCTACCAACATTCATATTTTTCAAGCAACCCTAGAATTGGAAATAGATTCGATTCCTTTTCAAATAAAACTGACGCCCCACAATGAAAGCTCCAAAAGAAGCATGCCTCAACATAACTATATCATTCACATTACAAGTGGGCAGATAAAACGAGGATGAAGTGAAGGCTATTTAAACCGGTTTATACAAAGTCATTGTTATCATACATTTCTTCAACGTCACTTCAGGATTAGCGAAACGGAATGACAAAGTAACGTTGGCACATGTCCTTGACAGCATACAAACTTGAAAAAACTCAAAAAAAATAATATGTATATATATATATATATATTTATATGTAAAGTTCATTCCTTCGTACCCGTTAGTGGGGCCATATGGTTAAATTAAATCTCACATAATTGTGCAAACACCAATAATCACTAGCACAACTTTTCCAGCCCCAAAATCGACAATGGAAAACCGATGACAAGCTCGACAGCTAGGACACTACTATATTACATGCTTAACAAATACAAATCTACAAAATCATGCACCAAATGAATGAAAAATAAAACAATGAAAGAATATTTCCAGAATCTACGCAAATCGGTTAAACCTCCTAAAGCATCAACCAAACCAATACCAACTAAATTAACTAAAACTCCTTGAATCTGCACTACAATATTTTCATTTACTCCGCAGTAGTAGGAAGGTTGCGACCTTGAAAACCGGAATATCGGAAGTCTGATTTCAGCACATCAGAGGAAATATAGTCCTCAGGACGTCCATCAAGAAATCCCTTCCCACTCTCTCCTTCAACTGAAATAGCATGCCGGAGGGTTTCTACCATTTTCGTGAATTCATCGGTCCTCTCCTCTCTTCCATCTCGGTATGTTTTTCCGAGAACTACATGGATAGCAGGTGTAGTCTGTCATAAAACGAAAAATGCAAAAGCGTTTGAGAACTTAGCATCGCATAACTTGTCCGATACATCAACACCCACATTCATGTACATTATTGCCCACAACCTCACAAAGCACAACCGAAAATCCCTGAAAAAAACTGATTAAGCAAATACAACTCAACTATACCCAACAAATAATACAACAAAACTTAATAAATAAAAACCAAAAGAAGTATCCTCACCTCCATCCAATTAATAGCAACACTGATGTGAGTTTTCGCATCATCGGGAGTCTGAAGGAGAGGGTTCGCGACTCGAAGCTGCAGAGTCATTTCAATCACACCGTCGATTCGCACACTGTACACATCGATGTCGTAAATTCCACTCTTCTCAATTGCGACAAACTTAATTGTGAGACCACCAACTATCTTCGCCTCTTCTCCCACATCCATCCGGTGGACAACATTTCCATCCACCTCTGCCTTCGCCAAAAATCCTTCCCCTCTTGCCTTCTCCTTCCCGTCTCTCGCCGCGAGAAGGAGAGAATGCTCCTCTCCCTCAGCCATCCAGATGATCCCGAGTTCGTGAATCCATGTCCTCACAGCCTTTCCCCCGACGAGTAGAGACGCGCTCTCTGTACGGTCGTCCAAGTATCCCGTCATCTTCATGTTCATGTGAAGACGGAGGTCGCTGACCAGACAATAACTTTTCCCGGGCTCTCCATTGAAGTCGTAGCGGGTGCCATGGGCGCCCACAAAGTGAGGGTTGTCCTTCACTGTGCCGCATTTGCTGCCCACATGGCTGGTATAAGGGGAGCCGCAGGAGGGGCCCAGGGAGGAGGGGTAGAGAAAGCATTCACCGCCGGACGACCTGCAAATGAGAGGATGCCACGTGGGTGGGAAAGGGCAGGTGGAGGGGAAGGCGGAGGGGGAAAGAATGGAAGGAGTGGGGAAGAGAGCGTTGAAACGAATATGGAAGGGTCGCGAAGGCAGAGTGGAGAGGGAGAGGGAGAAAAGGAGAGGGAGAGGGAGAGGGAGAGGGAGAAAAGGAGAGGGAGAGGGAGAGAGAGAAAAAGGAAGAATGAGAGAGAGGGAGGAGAGAGAGAGAGGTTGAAAGAGAGAGGCAAAGAGAGAGAGAGGTTGAAAGAGAGGCAGAGAGAGAGAGAGAGAGAGAGAGAGAGAGAGAAGAAAAAGGACAGAGACGTACGACTTGATCCATTGCCAGACGTTGATTTGGAGGACGCCTTGTACGCCTGACAGCATTTTTCCGGAGAGTCTTTTGGAGAGAGAGTAACTTTTTGGCCGCCGACGAGGATGGTGCCGGAGAAGGAGCAGTTTCCAAAGCCGCAAGGGAAGGGCGTCGCCGGCACCAGAACTCAAAAATAGAAGAAGCCCATTTCAATTCTATATTCTCTCCCTCCTCACCCTCTCCATCTCCTTCTCTCATTTAACATAAGATTTTAAGTACAATTTCATGCTACCAAAAATGTTTTTTACATTCATCTTCGATTTTAAATACGCCTTTGTACAGAAACCTCCGTCACCTTAGTTTCCACTAAATAAAATTGCATTCTCTTATTCTCCTTTCAAAACAGATCGCCATTACTATTTCCCAGTCTTAATTTCTCACCGAAAAGTTCCCCACGAGTCCTCCGCTTTTGCAGGATCCCGTGCTACAGCCGTCATTCAGCTTGTAGTTCGGGCAGCCAGTCTGTACGGAATGTACGGACAGCATTTGGAAAGCCGCTGCCAGCAGTACAGCTGTCCATAATTTGCGTCCAACGGAAGACTGACAGCTGGCCATGGTCGTTTCCCTGTCGGCCTCGACTTTTTACAATCTTACGAACACAGGCACACTTCGCTTTTCCCCTTTAGGATGTTTTTCTGAACCCTGGTGCGATAAGAGTGAAGGCTTAACCTTCGTCTGCGTCTGAGGGATTTTTCGTCTTTCTTTACGTTTTTCTCTTATCAACTTCGACCAATATTCCTTTCTTGTTTTGCTTTTACAACGAGAAGGATGCCAGCTTCTATTGGAGAGGTTTGAAGTTTAAATTCCCAAGTTCCCGCTATATCCTTTGCAAAGCTTTCTGAAGCAGGTGTTTCCCAGGTGTGCGCCACAGATTGTACGGTTGCCGAGAATTTTGTCGTGCTCAGAGGTACAACGGTTGCGTGGAATACCCGCATCACAAAACGGTAACGGCGCAAATCCGTACAATACATGTTTTCATTTCCAATACGTCCCGCTTTGCATCGGGTAAAGTTAGCACATCGCATCACATCGCTACCGTACATCCTCTCGTAAACATCCGCTGTCATTGCACTGCCACGTCATACTTAAACTTCATATATTTCTCGTGCACACCGCCAGACGCTCGTCGTCTGCGATGTACCGGCAGGCGATGCGCTACGATTCGCAGCCCTGGTAGTTGCGCATCGTTGTCAGAGTATTCACCCTAGTTCGACTAAACATTTTTTTGCACTTTGAGAGTCAGAATCATAAAATAGTACTGGTTGATTTGGTGGCTCATAATGAGCCACGATATCTTACATGTTTTAGAATGGCTACTGCAGTTTTAATAGTGTTCACGGGAATAATTAACTATTCTCCAGATCTCTAATACCGATGGGCGGGCGGTGTACAGTACACCGCCAATCGTTATTAGCGTGTAAGTTTTTTTAGCGTATAAACATAAGTACCGTGGTGTACGCTATTTAAGAATTTGAAAATTTTGGAAAAAATCATACATTCTAATTGTTTGGTTATGGTAATTTGGATCTTTGAAAAAAAAAATGTCGGTCGCAAACATGCGTACACTAATATAGGTCTCCGTACAAAATCTGGACAAATCGTACACAAATCGTACATTCACACGGTCGAAACGCGGCTGTCGGACGAATATGTGCGAGCGGGATTTTTTACGACCTAGTTTTTTTTCCTTTTTAGAACGCACATTCTCATGCGTCCGCGGTTACTAAAACTAATTTATTGTACTTTTTAACTTAAAAAGGTACATTTATGTACGGTCTGACACTGACCGTACACCACTCTATTTAAGAGACAACGTACTGAAAATAACCCTAAATAGAATAAAGAAAAAAATAGAATGAACTACACTAATGGAGAATATTAAAAAAATAAAGCGGGACGGAATTAGCGTACACAACGCTAATAACGATTGGCGGTGTACTGGACTGCACTGACAACTGTACTTTTGTACTATTGATATTCTACATTAGCGCACCGTAATGTACTGTAGCATATTTTTAGGTATACAACTGTTTCAAAAGTGCGGAAAACTATATTTATAATAGTCATAGTTGTTAACACCGTTTAGAGCGAACGATTCAATCGCGACGAATTATACGTAACGAACGCATTGTACGTTTTGAAAAAATCATAAATCGTTAATGAATTTTCGTCCGTACTATTCCGTACATGTAAACAAAAATGAAATTTACATGTACCGCAGTTTAGACATATTTCGTGCATTACCGTACATTTTCATAATAGTCCGTACATTCTCGGTACAATTCCGTACATTTACCGTACAAATGATGTTCAATTTACCAAACAACAAGTACTACGAAGTGCAAGACATCTTTTCGTCAAAATCCGTACATTGACCGTACTCAACTGTACAGTTAACGTAAAATACCGTACAATTTTCGTAAATTAGCCGTTCGGTTTACTGGACAGGAAGTACATCGCTATTTTTTGCTATTTATTCAACAGTCACGAATTATACGTTTCTATAGGAAAAAAGGAAAAAAATAGACAATTTGAACAACAATGATAATAGTTTATAGGAAAAGTGGAAAATTTTAGAGAATTGCTAATCGCAAAGACGATTTTTGCTGCGCGCATGTAGTTGTCAAAAATTGGACATTTGAATTACAGTTTCGTACAAGCTACGTACCTTTAAGTTCATATTTGACAGTCAATCCGTCGAACAACTTTGACTGGCGAAATATTGTAGCGGCGGTTAAAAAACTGTCGCGCTTGCGAATGTCGACCGTCATGAAAAAAAAACATTTCATACGGCCGACGCAGGTTTACTATAACCAAACGGAGGAAGCCACATATAAATAAAATGGCTGTGCGCAAGTAGCTACTTACTTCACGTGAGCTCCACTATGAAAGCACACACCGACATTTGACTTAGAGCGTCGACCGTCATGAAAAAAAAACATTTCACACGGCCGACGCAGGTTTACTGTAACCAAACGGAGGAAGCCACATATAAATAAAATGGCTGCGCGCAGGTAGCTACTCACTTCACGTGAGCTCCACTATGAAAACACACACCGACATTTGACTTAGAGCGTTGTTCCATTAGGCGGTCTCAGTAAACGTCAAAAAATTGTCTACTGAAGCCATTGTTCCATTGTGTCGGGTCAGTAATTGACATTGTTTTTGCGTGGCGAAACTTGATTGGTCCACGTAATAGATGAATACGATTTTTGAAATCTTCAAAGAATCTCTGACAGCAAATTGTGACCACCTATTCGTTCCAGCGAAGGTAAAAACTTAAAAGTGACTTGTACGACGTATTGAATAAAATCTGTACGGGCGAACGAAACTTCAGATTTGTAAAAGCGTACGAATATGTTAGAATGGTTGTTGGATGGCAACAGACGCTTGAAACAATATCCCCCGTCAAAGATTTTCTTGCGTCTTTTGGTGGCCTCGCATCCTCCCTCGCGGAAGGCACATGTCATATGCGATGTGTACTCACTTGGTCGCGCGGTCGTCGTGGATATTTGTTCACTTTTCCACGAGGCACGATGCTATTGGTTTCAGGCGCTAAGAATTGACCTACCCCGGGTCACTTGTTGCGAACTGAAAGTGTGAGACGATGGAGTATCCGATTATGCATCTGACGGTCCACGTTTACGCCCATCAACGTGGAGAATCAAATCCCTCATTCAGTAAGCTTGTTTTTCTGACATTTTTTTTTTTGGTACGGCACTGTGCGAAAGAGTACGGCTTTCAGTAGACAACGGCATTTTTCCCCTAATGGAACCTTACCCTTAGCTGCAAAAATGGAATCTAATCGCGAACCGTTACGCTGAACTTGGACACAAATTAAAGGACGACGTACGACATGTATAAACTCGCACGAAACGAAATTAACTTCGTACAAAATATAAAAGCGTACCCGCGTATAAATATCAATGAAACTAAAATGACGCCTCGTCACGCGCGAAGCCACACTATTTACGAATCAACATTCTTACATTTAAAACGTACTTCACATTGATTCTGCCACACTATTTACGAATCAGCATTCTTACATTGAATAAGTACTTCACATTGATTCACATTGTCGGTGTGTGCTTTCACAGTGGAGCTCACGTGAAGTGAGTAACTACATACCTGCGCGCAACCATTTTATTTATATGTGGCTGCCTCAGTTTTGTTACAGTAAACCTGCGTCGGCCGTGTGAATTGTTTTTTTTTTTCATGACGGTCGACGTTCGCAAGCGCGACAGTTTTTTAACCGCCGTTACAATATTTCGCCAGTCAAAGTTGTTCGACGGATTGACCGTCAAATCTGAACTTAAAGGTACGTAGCTTGTACGAAACTGTACTTCAAATGTACAATTTTTGACAACTACATGCGCGCAGCAAAAACCGTCTCTGCGATTAGCAATTCCCTAAAATAAATTTGTAAAACATAACAAACTCGTCAACACAAAGAGTTGTTGTCCTCCGTTGGTTGTAAATATGTAGAAAACTATGAGAGTTTTGATCCACACTAAATCTAACGTGAGTTTGAAAAGAAGCAAATTACTTCAAAAAATAAACAAATGCACCAAAAAAAGGATAGGTATGTTGTTTTGAAATGTTAGTTTCGTGCGTACGCGACATTTCATGCGTACGTAAGGTTTCGTGCGTACTCGACGCGATTTGAATGGGTGAGTACCCACTAAATTTAATATGGAGATTCGAATGGATATGCTGATTGAGGGAGTAAATGTACGGGTTAAATTAAAGGGACGTGAGAGACTAACTGAGTGGCGCGGAATGCGTTGAGAAATGGACGGCAGATTCGTGAAGCGATCCGATGTTAATATTCGGAATGTTTTAAAGTGTACGCCGGCCGTACGGAACCTCGATGTTAATATTCGGAATGTTTTAAAGTGTACGCCGTACGGAACCTAATTCGACAGGCGGCACTTACGGAAAAAGACGCAATGGTATAGTGAATATGTCTTTGAAACTGGTGTACTTTATATTTGACAGGCGCATTTATGACGAAGTACTGTTTCGGTACGGACAGGATTTGGACGGTACGGTACACATATTTACAGGCCTAATGTATGATTGGGTTGTGTTTTACTTCGTTGTGAAGCTGGTCTGATTAATCAAAGTTATGGCAAACTGTTTTTCTGCAACTTTGACTGGATGATGTGATAATTCTGTTTGGTATTTTTATAATGAAAATTTGTGGGAATACTTAGTGACCTAGGAAATATCTGTTTATGTAGTTTCAACTTGTTTTGTTTATTCTGTAAAATTCTGGGTGGATTGAAAATAGGCTGTTTTGGGGCTTCTGAGGGTAAATCCATGGTTGGAAATGGCTAAGGACAACAACATGATCAATTCCCTTCATATTAATGTGTGAAACTATAATACAACCACTATATTACAGTACACCGCGAATCTTAATCAGAGTAAATTACTCTAATTCGGTCGCTTAAAATTTTGACTTTATCACATGAAATAGAGTAAACGATTCTATTTTTTTAATTATTCTATTTGAGGTAAAGTTTAATTAGCGTTTTTAATTATAACATAGGTTCGTTTTAAATAGTGTGGAGTACAGACGACCTCCGACCGTGCAAAATTGTACATTAGTAAGTAAAAAAATACAAATAATGATTTAATACAGGCCGTTATCATGTAACTGCGTTTTAACAAACCACGTAGTGCAAACGTCATAGTGACGATAAACTGTAAGTTTTGCCAAATTTTGTACGAATACCTTATTTACTGTAGAGGATATTAGCGTGCCAAATTAGAGTACTTAAATAAATTAGAGTAAACTTCATAGTTGAAACCATAGTTCAAAAGTAGGTGAAAGTAGGCCCATACAATATGCCTATTGTATGCAAAACATACAATATGACCTTAAGACCCATACTTTATTTGGACCTATTTGGACCAATTATAAAAATGTACGGAATAGTACAAATATGGCAGTCCGTACACCACACTATTTAAAATGGCACTAAATTACAGTTATGAACCGTATTGAGCGGGGTACCTCAAATAACGTTCAGAAACATTTAGCGTACTTTATTCTATTTGAGAATTTGCCCCAAAAAAAGGGGTACCCCAATTAGCGTCATGTACGCTAATAGCGATTCACGGTGTATCTACGCGCAGCAAAAATCGTCTCTGCGATTTGCAATTCCCAAACTTTATAACGCTATATTTGTTGACCTTGTGTAGATAACTAGATACGAAATACTGAAATAGTAAATACTGTAAATACTAAATTGGCGTTGATCACATCAAGCGTTCCCAGTTCCCACTTCCCAGACCTTTTCGCACGCTATGCGTGGGCAGGTTTGTCCATACTAAATACAGTGCGGGGTTGTAAAACGCTAGGCGTCAACCATAATGGATATTGATTATTGAACATCACACCGGTCCACCTGTTCCTAGAGATTTACAACATGAGCAACGTTTTGCCAGGTATTGCTTCTCGGTTTGCTCGGGGATTTACAGTCTCTGGCCATCCGTTGCCTGACACGTGGCACATGCTGGCCCAGCCCTGTCAATGGCCTCCTGCTTCCTTTATTTCTTTTACTTCCTCTAGGAGCAAAGCCTTGGCACATTTGTCTCTCTCTCCCCTAATGGAGGGAAGCTCTAAAACTGAAGTTGTGAAGGTGCAAACTTGTAGCATAGAGTCAAAATCGAAAAGATTGTTCATCTCCTTCCTTAATTATTCTTCTGCTTCCAAAAAGATTCAATTTGTACAAATTTGTCGTTTTTGCAAGAAAATATCTCGATTAATTCTTTTGCCTTTGGTTGTATTTTTTTTCTTTTTTTGTTCAACCGACAATGAAAATTAAAGAAACAACAATACAATTCGACTTTTTTTTTGCTTCACTTGTTTAATAAGCTGCTCTATATCAAAATTCGTTGCTATACTATAGTCTATTTACATTCATGTTTCTCCCACACCCGCACCTATAAACCCTAAACCTTCTTCCTCCTTATTTCCAGGTCCTGCCAGAAGTGCAAATTCCCAATGTACCAACGCCGCATCATCCGTTCCTAATTGGTGTGGCCGGTGGTACGGCTTCCGGCAAAACTAGCGTTTGCCGTAAAATCATGGAACAGTTGGGAGAGCACAGCCAGGGTCAGCTGGTGAGCTTGTCCCAGGTAAGCTTTAATTCTCTCTCTAGTAAGTGCAAGCTGTTCAAAGAATGTGTTAAGAATTCAAAGAATGAATATGAATAAAGCTTTAATGTATTAAGAGAACCAAGGATGTATATGAATTATTGTTTAATGTTTTGAGAATATAAAGTCTGTATATTAGTCAAGCTTTAATGTTTGATGAATTTAAGTAATTGGAAAATGAAGGCAAGCAAAGAATGTATATCAATGAAAGCTTTAATTTTTGATGCATTGAGTTGGTGTAAACTATCCAGGAATGAAGCAAATAATGTATTTGAATTAATCTTTTACGTTCGATGTATCAAGTAGGTAGGAGCTTTCATAGGAAATAAGCATAAGCGCGTTTGATGTGTTACGTTTCATGTTCAAATGTAATATATATTTGGTTTTTTTTGTTATGTACGGATATGTATGAAATATGGCGCATTTGTGGAAAGTTCTAATGAAGCATGCTTGCAAGCCGTTTTTTTCGCTCACATGAATTGGCATGTACCATACTGGAAATCTGTTAAGACTGCAAAAATAGCTTAACTATGGTGACTTGTATAATGTGGGAATTGAGGAGATTGTTTGATATTCAGTATGGTATATCTACAAGGTCTCGTGTTTCAACCAAGTATGACAATTGCGCTACATTATAGTAAAATCACGATACAAGTGTGAACTTCTTCTTTTGCCCTTTTTTTACTGTAGTTCAACAATGTAAATTTCTTTAAAGTTTCCTTGCTTGGCTAAGAAAAGCAATCTGGCATATATGAAAAAAAGTTTGACATAAGCTTACATTGACAACTTTTGATTTGCTTGCTTTGAACCATATTTTAAACATTCAAAAGCCTTATACTGTAATAAATTTTGTATTGTTAAAATGTAAACTTAACACTTAAACAGTTGAATTGTTAAAGTGTATCAAAATTGCAAGATTTGTTATTTTGCACCCCGAATGTTGCACCTTTGTAATGTATTGCTCTACCAAAATTCTGCTCCATTTCATCCACAACTTGCTCTTGCACTTATTTACTCTGTAATATTTGATATTCTCTGACATTGCTTAATAATCTCCATATTCCTTACCAAGTGGAGTTTTACTGATTCAATTTTGGTACAATACACAATGATAGGGTTACTGTTGCTTAGCGGTTTTCTGGAGTCATTGTTAGTTATGGCTGTAGAATGTGTTACCAAAGTGGTATGCATGTTACTGAATTCGATTGTATCAGTCAGAAGGAGGTTTTATTGTTTTGTGGTTTGGATTCGAATGTAGGAATATTTATTTACACTTTATCTGCAATCCATCTGGTTGCATTATCACCATACTTCTTATTTTTTCCGTCTACAAAATTCAATGGATAGACTTTAATCCATGTTTCTTCTTTGTGAACAGTTTTTGCCTTTTCGAAGTTGTATTATGAAGATATAGTCTAACTTGTCCACGTTTCTCAACAAAAAAATGTTTCTTCTCTGTGTTTTATTTTATTTGTTTGCAAACTTCCAATGCTACCCTGAGCAAATTTAATATGCAGGATGGCAGGATTCATTCTACCGAGATCTTTCACCGGATGAACTTGAACATGTCGAAACTTATAATTTTGACCATCCTGACGCCTTCGATTTTGCGGAACTCCTGCAAGTATTGCAACAGTTAAAAAAGGGAGAGGTGGTAGAAATACCAAATTATGACTATGTTACAAATGCTCGGTTGCCGTACCGAACTACTATTGCAGGGGCGACTGTGGTAAGAATACTAATTTCTGGGGAATTTTGTGGTTATATTTATGGGAATGGTGGTTGACTTCCTCAGTTTTCCTCACTAATAGACTTCCTTAGCATTAAGGAATCTCGATATCTGTGATTTTTTTCTTAAATGCAATCATACAATTTTTTTTTTTGCTGATAAATGAAAGGAAAGTTCAGGTACAAGTGGATATACAAATTAAAACTTTAAATTTCATTTTGTTTTATCAGAGTTAGTGAAATATTAGTGGGAATGTGAATTTAGCTTGGATGATGTGGTGTATTTACAGCCACTCCTTGATTTGATTCGGGTCAAAAATAATTAAATCAAATTTACTTTTACTATCTCCAATAGTGATGAAAGGTGTAGAGGACAAAAAGAAAGGGATGTATATTCACTCTAGGTGTAGCTGACAGCTTTTTTTTGGTTAAGTTTTTGAGGTTTTTTACATGATCAATTATTGTTTTATGGGATGTGCAGGTTCTCCTAGAGGGAATTTTAGTTTTTCACCTGCCCGAAATTCGCGATCTTTTTGATCTTAAAATTTTTGTCGACACCGATGCTGACACAAGGCTTGCTCGAAGGTAACACGTTTCATTTTTGGCTGCTCTGTTTATTTATTTTAACTACACTTGTGTTTCCGTCAGAATGAACCTAATTGTCAACTGAGTTTAAGCGGAACAGTATAACAGGGAAATAGGAGCTAATGTGCCTACTAATGTGAATGAGATAACGTATAAAAGTCCCATATGGTGTAGTGTGGATAAGCACTACTTTTATGCCTGGAAACATGTTACACCAATCTCCCATTTTTGTATTCACAGTATTTCGATAGTCGTTTTTTCAGTTTTACATAACAAACAGTGGTGGATCACTCTATTTTTGACTCCACACATTGTTCGGTGTCTCAAAAACTATTTGTTTATTTCTGGATGGTGAGGGCTGTATGGAATTAAGGCCGTCAAAAAGGTGATATAAAATGTGTGGTTTACCCATCACAAGATATCAAGTTCATTGTTTATTCCGTAACCTATAATAGTGTGGGTTATGGATTGAAGAGTTTGATTACTCATCCCCATTATACATTCACTTTCAATAGTGTAGATTGTGGAATTCTCTGTTACATTCATTAATGTGAGATCCAGAATCAATTAGTCTGGTTCAATGCTCAACTTGGTGTATCGTGCATCTTCATTAGAGTTAATACATTTTTACCCTCAAACAGTTTTTTTTTGTCCATACGTTTCAAATTCCCATCAAGAACTATCCGATTGTAAGGCAAGAAGATTCTCATCTTCTAACTTCAGATTTCTGATGAAAATCCGGCATTGGAGAAAGTTAAAGCAAAAGTTGAGAAAAATGGAGAACAACGAGTTTGAGCAGTGAAATTATCAACTTAATAGTGATATGCGGTATACCATCTCACATGAATAGTGTGGATAAAACATAAAATGGCCTTGACAAATAAACTAGTGGGGACACAATTATGTGTGCTCACAAGAAATTAGAACCCACACTATTTGTGGTGGAAAATATAGTGAAAACAAAATATTCTTTGTGGATAGAATGTTGATTGTGACCTGATTAGAATTGGATAAAAGGACAAAAAACTATTAAGTTTGTCTTTTTTTGAGGGACAAGATTTCAACATCCCTTGAAAAAAAAATTGTACGCCATTATGAAAGCTTCACTCATCTTTTTTCTTTTCTATTCAATAACTATTTTAGATTTCCACATGTGGCAAAAGTTAGAAGATGACTTATGTTTTTTCTTTATAACGTATGTTAGTTGATTTTCTTTGTTCTTAAGTGAGTTAGAGTTGTGACAAATATGGTTTACAAAACTTTACAATTTCATTATTATTGGTTTCCAATATCAGTATGCCATTTGGGCTACATGAGATGATGCTCGGTCCTCTCCCTCTCCCTCTCCCTCTCCCTCTCCCTCTCCCTATCCCTCTCCCTCTCCCTCTCCCTCTCCCTCTCCCTATCCCTCTCCCTCTCCCTCTCCCTCTCCCTCTCCCTCTCCCTCTCCCTCTCCCTCTCCCTCTCCCTCTCCCTCTCCCTCTCCCTCTCCCTCTCCCTCTCCCTCTCCCTCTCCCTCTCCCTCTCCCTCTCCCTCTCCCTCTCCCTCTCCCTCTCCCTCTCCCCCTCCCCCTCCCCCTCCCCCTCCACCTCCCCCTCCCCCTCCCACTCCCCTCCCCCTCCCCTTCCCCCTCCCCCTCTCCTCCTCCCCCTCCCCCTCTCCTCCTCCCCCTCCCCCCCTCCCCCTCCCCCCCTCCCCCTCTCACCCTCTCCCCCTCCCCCCCTCTCCCCCTCTCCCCCTCTCCCCCTCCCCCCCTCTCCCCCTCTCCCCCTCTCCCCCTCTCCCCCTCCCCCCCTCTCCCCCTCTCCCCCTCTCCCTCTCTCCCCCTCTCCCCCTCTCCCCCTCTGCCTCTCTCCCCCTCTCCCCCTCTCCCCCTCTCCCCCTCTCCCCCTCTCCCCCTCTCCCCCTCTCCCCCTCTGCCCCTCTCCCCCTCTCCCCCTCTCCCCCTCTCCCCCTCTCCCCCTCTCCCCCTCTCCCCCTCTCCCCCTCTCCCCCTCTCCCCCTCTCCCCCTCTCCCCCTCTTCCCTCTCCCCCTCTCCCCCGCTCCCCCGCTCCCCCTCTCCCCCGCTCCCCCTCTCCCCCTCTCCCCCTCTCCCCCTCCCCCTCTCCTCCCCCTCTCCCCCTCTCCTCCCCCTCTCCCCCTCTCTTCCCCCTCTCCCCCTCTCCTCCCCCTCTCCCCCCCCCCTCCCTCTCCCCCTCTCCCTCTCCCTCCCTCTGTTCTATTTTGTTTGAAAATTTGACCGTTAGAAACTTAAAACTTACCGCTTTTTATTGCACCTTATTTCCAAACTGAAATCAGTATTTTTCTGTGTTCTAGAATACGGAGAGACATTGTGGAACGAGGCCGAGATGTGATGCAAGTTTTGACTCGATACGAACAAAGTGTAAAACCAAGTTTTGAAACATATATTTCTCCAACGAAAAAATTTGCTGACATCATCGTGAGTCAGCTATACTTAAAAACTTTTTTTTTTTTTTTTTTTTGGTTTGGCGGATGGGACGGCTGGAATCGGCTTTAGTCCGTTCTCTGCGTTACAGTTTCAGTAAATGTAGAACATGGTTTTTTATGAGTTATGTGTTTTTTTTAATTATGGGTTTTTTATGGTTTACTTTTCATTCTTGGAAAATTAGACTGTTTGTCGAGGTAAAATTTTTGACCGTCGAGTGAAACTACAGAACTGTTAATTATTACACTATATATGTAATAATAATTCTTGGAACCAATAGTACCGGTTTAGGGTTTGGTGATGCAAAGGTATAATTTTTACTCCTTAAATTAAAATACTAAAAGATTTTGCGATTAGAGCCATATACTTGAATTAGTGCAGTTGTAAATAACGCTCCTCATTTATTCTGGCTTAGGACCACGAAAGCAAAAAAATATTTTTTATGGTTTTGATTTTGTAGATGGTTTAGTTAATCGAATATTCTCGGCCTGTCACTTGACCAAATTTTTGGCAAATGCTTAACTGTAGTTTTTGGTTTGTACACTTTTCTTCTGCAATTGCAGCGTCAATTTTTCCGTCCACAGACGGATGGATACCGCTTTTTCCCATTGCCCATTTTTTTCCTTTTTTCCATCGTTTTTGATTTCATGAGTGTCAAATTCTCTCAAATGTGCACCGTCAATTCTTTTCCATCCTCAAAAGGAGCAGGTGACATTTTGTTTGAAAAAAGGAAAATCATTCCCACAATGAATGCTAAATAGTTGGCATTTCATTCTATTATTCGAATTATAGTGTTGTGTAATTAGTGTGAATTTGCGGTCGTTGTATTGCGATGTCAGTATATTGTCTTACACACAAAAAAATGGATAGTTATCGAGTTTGCTTATAAATATTGATTAAACCCTGAAACTCTTTTACTCTAGTTCGGTTCTTTTAGCCAATCCATGGCTTAAATAACTGCTACTTTGTATGTGTTTAGAGGTTGTCAGACAAGCAACTTGTTGTGCTGCTATTTTGTTCTTAAGTGTGGTAAAAAAAAGAACAAATGTTTTTCTTTTTTCCCTGTCAATCAGTCTGTTGTCCATGAAGATGCTTGTCTCGACTTTTTGAATTTAAAAATTAATGTTTAAAGTTTTTTATTTTTCTTTGGCTTATGAAATTATTAGCAATTTCAGATTGTTTTTGTTCGGTTTAACTAGTTAATAATTTTAATAAAACGGAATATGAACCAGGCTGAGTGTTAATGATTCTGGGAAAATTTATGCTTATTTAGTCTTATCTATTCATCCTTTGTTTGTTACTACATTTCTCACCATTATTAGTGTGTATTATCACACTATTTTCAAAAAAACTTATGCTTATTGGTTGTTTTTGTAGCCATAGAAGTATATTAATTGGTCAAAACCGCCCCATTTCCTCTCCCTCCCTCTCCCTCTCCCTGTCACTAGTCTGCACAATGACGGTCATTGTCAACCCACCATAAGTTAGTGTGGATTTGATCATAATATGGTCTACACCAGTTGGTGTAATCATGGAAACGGTTGGAAGTTTTAATTTCACAGGTTTTTTTTTTGGGGGGTTCCACACTAATTCATGTGGGTCTCAAATTCGACATTTTTAATGGGTGCATTTGACCGTAGTTTTATTAACAATGGGATTGAAACTTTTAAAATGTTGAATCGGTGGTTGCTTGTCAGAAAAACGGTACATAAACACTGTCGAATTTCGTGATTCGAGATAATGAATTGATTTTTGTGGAAATTATTTCCATTTTTCTGTGAAATTGTCTTTATTTTTTCACAAATTGTCGCTGTTCTTTTCCAAAATTTGTTGTTTTTCATCTCTTCCTTTCGTGGTAACCACTTTTTCTTAACAAATTGCCTCTGTTTTTTTTTTTCTGAACTTGTATGTTTTTTTGTCTTTCTATTGCGGTAAAATACCGTTTTTCTTCGAAAATTTGTATCTGTTTTTTTCACCTCTGTTTTTTCTGAACCAAAATGTTTTTTTTTCTTTCTTTTTTTTCTACAGGTTCCTCGAGGAGCTGAAAATACGGTCGCAATTGGGTTAATAAAACAACACGTGCAAATGATTCTTGAACAACGGGCAAAATAATCATCAAATTTAAAAAACAACCAACAATTTTTTAAACTATGAAGTGTTTCAAAATAAAAAATCATTTTTTCAAATCAAGTTTCATCAGGTTTTTTTTTTATGAAATGGTTTAGCCCGCCCTCCCTCCCTCCTTCCCTCCCTCCCTCCCTCCCTCCCTCCCTCCATCCCTGCCTCCATCCCTGGCTTTATGTGAAAATCCCATGATACATATTAAGTTGTTTTGGCCAATAATTTTTCTAGCACAAAAAAAAAAAAAAAAAAAGGAAAAGACTGGAATGTGTTTGGGTTAATTTTTTATTTTGTTATTCAAAAGTTGTTGTAAAGTATTTTAATTCATTTTCGATTTGTACCTTATTTGGATATAAAGGTCAAGCCTTAGAGCCCTCTGTCAATAAAGAAATTCATTTTGTTCTCTTTCTCCACTTTTCCCTGTTACCCTAAAAAAATAAAGACCAGAGAAAAACGAGAATGAAATATTTTGAAAAAAAAAAGAAAAAAAAAAAAGAAAGTAAAAAGAGTGTTCAATTGACAAAAAAGTCGGCATATAGAGTTTCAGTTCTTTTGTTGAATAATATGGGAAACCTCTCGAGGAATAAAAAATTCCCCCTCAAAGACGATAATCACAATGTTGCCACGAATAGTGCCGCGCGCTTGAATTAACTCGCTCTCGTGGGAGCAACGAAGCAAATGGATGTCGTCGGGCTCAAGAAACAAAGGTAGATGAGGGAGGCCAAGCCGAACCTTGAGGGCCATAGTGAATTTAGCAGGCGTGAAATGGAGGGTGAATAAAATAGGCGTACCTAATAGTCAAGCTCCGGAAAGAAGTCCATAAGAGAGAAAGCGTGCAAGTGAAGAAATAGAGGGAAGTGCCTCGAAGAGCGTAGTTTTAATGGCGGTGAAAACTTGGACACACGCAATTGATTTCGTAACAAGGGTGGAAAAAACTTACATATCCGCAACAGCAGGAGGAAGAGAACATGACGCATCTAAAGTGGACCGTTGGAAGGCAAACACACCATCCGAAACACAAGGGATAATGGTAGCAAGAAGAAGTGTCCTCGGCCAAAAAGCGAGAGAGAAGAGTGCGGACAATAAGGCACCAACTTCCCAAAAAGGCAGCGGGAGCAACATGATAGTAAATCCAATCCGCCGAGGGACAAAACAAGAAGCGTGAAGGCGGCCCGTTTGTCCAAACTCGCGATCAAAAGCCCCACAACCTAACAAAGTGTGAAGAACGCCCATGAGGCGATAATCAAAGTAAAAAAAAAGATTAGACAAATATTGGGGTGGGAGGGGAAGTGTGAGTAAGGTAAAAAGGACGGTGGGGGATACACCATGACAAAAGAGCAAAAGCCACGTTCACATTCAGAAAGGTTGGAAAGGCCGTCCACGTGGGACAAATCTGTCCGAAGGGTAGATTCAAGAAATTGGGTCACGAAAGTATTCGAACGAAGTGGGCAACCCAACAGACGAATGCCATCAAATGGAGAAGTCCAGAAACCAAGAGGGGGAATAAAGAAGAAGGGATAACACGAGGGGACTAAACAACACGCTTCAAGGGTCGAACATAAAGGTTGAGCTTTGCCAAACGATCCTTGAAAAAAATATAAGGCGATATGACATGGTCCAAAATGACAATAATGTGTACATCGTCCGCAACCGAAGGAAAGAGGAAAGAGGGAAAGCAGTAGCGAAAGCGCTGAGGGCCCCGTAATGAGCAAAGGCAAACAAAGGTCTCCCATGAGGGTCGCCCAAACGCGTGCCGGTCGTAGAGAGAAGTAGAACCGAACCATCATCAATAGAGAAGGAGGGGTTTTTGGTTGAAGAATAAAAGTCCCTCGTAAAAGGGGACATCTGGACAATTGGCAAAAGGGCAACCGTAAACTTTGAGAAATGGAGTTCCAACCTAACGTATTGAAAGCATTGGAAACATCGACTTAAAGGACTAACCAGTCCAAATGGACATCCAACGAAGCTTGAATCGTATGAACTGTAGAAATAAAAAGGTTATTTTAGTATTTTCTAGGTTTTGCAAAATGCAGAAAAGAAGCAGAGGCAGTCTGCCTCTAACTTCTCTCTTCAGCTCCCACACTTGTCGTAGTCACTGAAGGTTGAAGAGGGAGCTAGAGCCATGGCTGCCTATGCTGATTAGAGATAGATTACGGGTTGTAGATTTTGGTAGATTTACCAAAATATAAATTGACGGACCCAGGATTTGAACCGGGTACCTACCGTCCACTCTTAGCCTGTAGCCTTAGCCATTTAGTGTGCCATTATGCTTGGAGGTATATGGTTTGATTGTTAATTAAATGTTAACACGTAGTATATTTCATTTAACGGGATCTTTAAACATAGATACAGTTTGTAAAGTACGGCGTACGGAACATTCGAAACGAATACTGCTCATTTTGTTTAGAAAGCGAAAGAAATACTGCGGAAGTATTTATGACGGTCACGATTGTAACCCGGCTTAATCGGACGGCCACGAAGCATGCCGAGATCGTGGAATAGGTTTTCGGCGGTTTGCGGTTGACATCACGTCAATTGCCACGTGGCACAATCACATTGGATTACGACATCTCCTGGGATTCCAAGAACGAATCCAAAAATGACATGTGTGGACTTTTTGGCCATGTTGTACAATATCCGTACATAAAGTACATCGGCACATGTACCTTTATGTACGATACACTATTATGATTGGTGCCGTACTTCAGTAGATGAGTTTTAGAGAGAGATAGGACTTAGAAAAATTTGATTGATTAGACCCTCTCTCCCAGAGAGCTCCTGCACAAAAGGTCAACTTTGACCCTTCATAACTTACTGCTCAGGGGAGCAAATTCAGAGATTCTTTTTGCTATAGACTCAAGGGAGTCTTGCCTTTACAGGGGTGAAGGTGGTCATAGTTTGGGTCTGCCAGGGTGGCAGTTATTCTTGCTGAAACACAAAGGGGTCAGGGTTATCCTAGAGGCTTCGTGTGAGCTCCCTACTCTGAGGTCCTATGGAGGTCTCGAAGTTACACGTTATGGGCCCAACATCTAGGGTGCCTATATTCAATGGAGTTGGCTTCATATACTGGGAAAGTATGATGACAGGAACTCTATGTGAGAAACGGTTTTGGGGAATAGTGAGTGGACGGGTGAGGCGTCCATCCAGTCTTGGGATACCTCCAGGGTTTACAGGAGGAAAATTCACTAGAGATGCAGATTCATCTTCAACGGAGGAGACAAAGGAAGGAGAGGTGGTGGACAAAGGCAAGGAGAAGGAGATGGTCACACTAATAGCAACCGGTTCGGCATTCATGTCACCTATTCCAAGGAACGAGGAGAATGATATCGATAAGTGGGACTACAACAATATGGCGGCTAAGCATTTCATCCTCTGCCATCTTACTCAAGGGCTTGCATCTCCCCATTTGCAAGTAGAGAGGGCATTCGATCTTTGGATGGCTCTCATAGAGATGTAACGAAGTGGTACGATTCAGCAACAACAGTTGGCTGATCAGAAAATTAAGGAGTATGTATACAAAGGGGGGAAGATGTTGGATTTTTGCAATGAGCTTGCTACACTTTTCATGGAACTAGAAATTGCTGGAAAAGTATTTAGTGAAAAGGAAAAGGTTAATTGTTTACTGATGAAGTTACCCGAGGAATTCGAGAACATAGTCAACCGTGTGCAGGACTTGGCGGACTCAAGGTGGATTTGGAATTCACTGGTAGGGATGATTCTCGTTCGCGAGAATACAATTGAGATCCGAAGGGGAGGAAAGAGTGGGCAAGCTTTGGCAGCCGGGACCGATTGGCGAAACAATGATTCCAGAAAATAGATTGGAAATTATCGGGGGGAGGGGCAGAAAAATCAGACTTAGGAGTTCGGACCAAGGACTCCTAAGGGACTGTGCCATTTTTGTAAGAAACCCGGGCACTATATGGCTGAATGCACTAAGTTAACCGAGCTGCGGTTAAAGGAGGGGAAGACTGGTGGACCCCCGAGAGGAAAGAAAAAGGCCCTTGTGACACATGTACATGAGGCAAAATCTGAGGACGAGGACAATGAACTCCTATTGGATGAGGAGTTGGAAACGAAAAACGAGGTCGAAATTCCACGAAAACAGAAATGTGCTTTCGGTGGATTGAAAGGTGAAGCAGGTTGGATTGAAGATTCAGGAGCATCCATGCACATGTGTAAAGATAAACACATGTGCACTAAGATACGAAAGATTCCCACCGTAGAGATAGAGTACGGGGATGGGAGGATAGTAACTACTACTCTTGTAGGATCGGTAGATCTAAAAGTGTTAGTAGAAGGAAAGACATCTATAGCAACATTCTCCGATGTGTTGTTTATTCCGGAGCTGAACAAAAACCTCATCTCTACGTTTGTTTTAGATGATAAGGGTTTTCATACTAGCACTAGGAAAGGAGTCTTTACTGCTAGCTTTGAGGAGGAAGTTTATTTCACTGCTGAAAAAGGTAGCCAAGGGATGTTTAGGCTGATTTTAAGCAATGAAAAGAAGAAACTTTATTATGTTGGTGTTCATGATATAATGTTGTGGCATAAGAGGCTTGGGCATGTGAATCTAGATAAGTTAAGAGAGATGAAATAGATGGGAGTAGTGGAAGGGATTCAGTTCGGTGAAAGTGAGAATCTAAGTGATTGTAGTGGATGTGCTCAAGGTAAAGCACACAGGTTACCCTTCCCAAAAACTGCCACCTATAAGGGAGAAAAGATTCTAGATTTAGTACACACAGATATTTGGGGGCCGGCCAGAGTGCCATCACCCGGGGGAAAGAGATTTATGATGACTATCACTGATGATTCGTCTCAGTATTCCAGGGTGTATTTTTTGAAAAATAAGTCAGAGGCTCAGGAATGCTTTAAACAATATAAAGCATGGAGTGAAAAACTCCATGAAACCTCAATCAAGAGAGTAAGGAGTGACAATGGTGGAGAGTATACCTCTAACCAGTTTGAGGATTTTTTGAGAGAAGATGGAGTGCAACACCAAAAGACAGTTCCTGAAAATCTTGAGCAGAATGGTGTAGCTGAAAGATTAAATAGAACACTGAGTGATAGTGCTAGGAGTATGCTGTCCGATAAGAAGATAGGAAAGAAGTTTTGGGCCGAAGCAATGAATTGTGCAAATTATCTCAAAAATAGAGTTCTTCCTTCAGCAGTAAAAGGCCAAACACCTTATGAGAGATGGACAGGCCGAAAACCAGATGTTTCACACTTAAAGGTTTTCGGTAGTCAAGTTTTCAGTTGAGACACAGATCGGTCAAACTGGAAGTTAGACCCAAAGGGAAAACCAGGATATCTACTAGGATATGATGAAGATGTAAAAGGATATAGAGTCTATGATCTCAAAAGAGAGGATATTATTCTAGTAAAGCATCTAGTGGTTATGGATGAAGGAAAAACCAATGATCCCTTTAAGCATACAAAGACAGTCAAGATCAGATTTGAGTCAGAAAATTCTGATAACTTTGAGCTTCCTAACTATCCAGGATTTCAAGAAGATGATGATCTTGCAGGTACGGATCAGATCGAGAAGGACCCAAATGTGGAACCCCTAGTATTAACTCCAACCGAAGCGGAAGACGTGGTGGAAATCGACCCGGAATCAAGGGATAGGGGAGAAGTAAAAACTGTTCGGAAAAATCCAAGAGAACCATCTATTTCGGCAACCGAGTTTGAGGGAGGAAGAAGAATCAGCAAAAGGCTGCAAGAGAGACAAGTTAACAATAAGGTAACCAAACTGTCTCACCCCGATGAACCTCAAACTTATAATGAGGCAATGACTTGTCTTGAAAGAAACCGGTGGAAAACAACCATAAATGAGGAGATGGCCTCAATTATGGCGGCCGATACATGGGAATTGGTGGATTGTCCTCCTGACAGGAAGCTAATTGGGTGTAAGTGGGTATTTAAGCTGAAACTCAACCCGGATAACACCATTGAGCGCTACAAGGCTCGGTTAGTGGCGAAGGGATTTACCCAAAAAGAGGGAATTGACTACGAGGAGACTTTTGCTCCGGTCGTTAGGTTTCCTTCGGTTCGGATACTTCTCAGTATGGCGGCAGCAGAAGACATGGAAGTGCATCAGATGGACATCAAGACGGCCTTCCTACATAGAGAGTTGGAAGAGGAAATTTTTATTCGACAGCCCGAAGGATTTGTGGAGCAAGGGGAGGAAAGCAAGGTATGCCGATTGATCAAATCTTTCTATGGGCTGAAACAAGCGCCCCGGCAATGGAACAAGAAGCTCGATGAGTTTCTTACAGGTTTGGGATATATTCGGATCAGCTCAGATCACTCTATATATTTGTTTGAAGATGAGGAAGGAATTAATTTTATTGCAATTTATGTCGATGATTTGCTTGTTTTAAGTAAATCTATGGATAAAATAAATAAGTTGAAAAATGATTTAAAAGGAAGATTTGAGATGAAGGATATGGGAGAAGCAAGGTTTATTTTGGGAATTCAGGTAGAGAGAGATAGAGATAGAAAAATAATAAGATTAACTCAAAAGGAGGCCATTGGAAACATGTTAGAAAAATTCCAAATGGACAAGGCTAATAGTTGTACCACTCCTATGGAATTAAAAAAGGGAAGTGAGGGGAGTGAGGAAGAGGGAGTCATAATCTTAGATGATGAGGTAGGCCCGGAAGAGAAAAGATTTATGCAGACCATCCTTTATAGACAAGTAGTGGGCAGCCTAATATATTTTATGAATTGTACCCGTCCGGACATAGCCGCAACTGTAGGAGTACTAAGTAGGAGTCTGAATGCTCCCACTAAGAAAGATTGGGAGGCAGCTAAGAGAGTCCTTAGATATCTCATAGGGACTAGGGATCTATGGTTGCATTTGGGTGGGAACAATACTGACATCACCACTTGGAGTGATGCAAGCTATGGGGATGCTCCTATGAGGAGATGCACATTTGGATATGTATTGTATGTGGGTGATGGGGCTTGCTGCTGGAGCAGTAAGCAACAAAAAGTCATTGCTCAGTCCACCATGGAAGCTGAGTACATGGCTTCTTGCTCTGCTGTAAAAGAATTAATGTGGGTCAAGTCTTTGCTTGGTGAGCTTGGTCAACTTAAGAGTGGTGTCCAAAAAGTGTTTTGTGATAATCAGGCTGCCATTGCCATTTCTGCCAATCCTAAACATCACTTTAAAGCCAAACACATGGACATTAGGCTTAGCTTTGTTAGGGAGAAAGTAGAAAACAAGATAATCATTTTGGAGTATAAACCAGATAGTGAAATGGTAGCTGATATGACGACCAAACCTGTTCCTTCCCCTAAACTAATTTTCTACCGGGAGAAGTGTGGTCTTAAAATAAAGAGTGACTAGAAAATAAGGGGAGTGTAGAAATAAAAAGGTTATTTTAGTATTTTCTAGGTTTTGCAAAATGCAGAAAAGAAGCAGAGGCAGTTTGCCTCTAACTTCTCTCTTCAGCTCCCACACTTGTTGTAGTCACTGAAGGTTGAAGAGGGAGCTAGAGCCATGGCTGCCTATGCTGATTAGAGATAGAGTTACGGGTTGTAGATTTTGGTAGATTTACCAAAATATAAATTGACGGACCCAGGATTTGAACCGGGTACCTACCATCCACTCTTAGCCTGTAGCCTTAGCCATTTAGTGTGCCATCATGCTTGGAGGTATATGGTTTGATTGTTAATTAAATGTTAACACGTAGTCTATTTCATTTAACGGGATCTTTAAACATAGATACAGTTTGTAAAGTACGGCGTACGGAACATTCGAAACGAATACTGCTCATTTTGTTTAGAAAGCGAAAGAAATACTGCGGAAGTATTTATGACGGTCACGATTCTAACCCGGCTTAATCGGACGGCCACGAAGCATGCCGAGATCGTGGAATAGGTTTTTGGCGGTTTGCGGTTAACATCACGTCAATTGCCATGTGGCACAATCACATTGGATTACGACATCTCCTGGGATTCCAAGAACGAATCCAAAAATGACATGTGTGGACTTTTTGGCCATGTTGTACAATATCCGTACATAAAGTACATCGGCACATGTACCTTTATGTACGATACACTATTATGATTGGTGCCGTACTTCAGTAGATGAGTTTTAGAGAGAGATAGGACTTAGAAAAATTTGATTGATTAGACCCTCTCTCCCAGAGAGCTCCTGTACAAAAGGTCAACTTTGACCCTTCATAACTTACTGCTCAGGAGAGCAAATTCAGAGATTATTTTTGCTATAGACTCAGTGAAGTCTTGCCTTTACAAGGGTGAAGGTGGTCAGAGTTTTGGTCTGCCAGGGTGGCAGTTATTCTTGCTGAAACACAAAGGGGTCAGGGTTATCCTAGAGGCTTCGTGTGAGCTGCCTACTCTGAAGTCCTATGGAGGTCTCAGAGTTACATGAACCACGGCCTCACAACCCCTTCGAGATGCCACTCCAAACTGATGAGGAGAAAATAATCATAAAAAGCGGGTTAGAGCTAGACCCAAATGGCTTGGGCTACTAATCTGTAATAATACCTCTCCCGTGGTGATAGGGTTGGTCCCCCCCATTTGATTTGGCTACAGTCATAAAGCGATTTACCGTGAGAAGATCAAAAATCTGAGGGGGAACAATGCCACCGATAATAAGTGAAACACTTGGAATAACATTTTAAAACCTCGAGCACGCGATTTAGGTGGCAAAACAACGCGAAATAACTTATTCATGGTGCTTGGTGGACCCCCTTAGTGAAAGATGAGTGGAAGTGGTAAATGCTTTGATGAAAGTATCTCGATCCCAAAAAAATCACTCTTTGACACCTCAAATGTGTGGATTAAGGGGGATAAAGGGGTAGGTGTCGGTGGATGAAGAGCTCGGAGAACCTCAACCTTTAGAGTAGACCGATGAGTAAATGGTTGGAGGGCCTGAACGGCTCGAGAAACCACACTAACACAACCCAGATGAACAACTATTCAATAAGAGGATCGAACATCCAATGGCCTAGATGTTCCACTCATGCTCGGCATGAAAGGCCCTCGAATCACTTCGAAGGGAAGGCCGACAACAAGCCATAGTGTTGCGAGCGCTGCTATCACCCCCACAGCATGGTAGGATTAGGACCTAAGAGAAAACATGATAAAGAGGAGCTATGTTTGTTGGATCGGAACAAATGTGGGACAAAGGTATGTGGAGGGCGTCTTATACTAATATCCGCACAGCTATATGGATACATGTCTATAATCGCGGACGAGAGGATCCCAAATCATAAGCCTGAAGGACATCTAGATCACATACACAAGCCAAATCCTTGATTGCAGGGCTGGATGAAAGTGTGGCGGAAGACAATGGAGGAAGGGTTCGAGAAGAAGGACTACCCAATGCGAGAAAAAATGAAAAAGTCGCGCGATTTGAACAACTACAATTCTAACCGTTGTTGTTCAAATCGTGCGATTTTTTCCTTTTTTCCGATTGAAACGACAACTTGTTGACTGTTGAAAAAATCGCTATGTACTTTCTGTCCGGTAAACTTAACGGCTAATTTACGAAAATTGTACAGTATTTTACGATAACTGTACGGTTATCTACAGTAAATGTACGGACTTTGACGAAAAGATACGTTGCACTTATAGTACTTTCTGTCTGACTGAACAAAATTTTACGGGAAATGTACGGAATTGTACCGAAAATGTACGAACTATTACGAAAAGATACGAAAAATGTACGGAAAATGTACAAACTGCGGTACATGTAAAACTCATTTTTGTTTACATGTACAGAATAGTACGGACCAAAATTCATTAACGATTTTTACAATTTTTTCAAAACGTTCAATGTGTTCGTTACGTATAATTGGTCGCGATTGAATCGTTCGCACTAAACGGTGTGAACAACTATGATTCTAACCCTAGTTATTCAGATCGCGCGATTTTTTCATTTTTTCCAGTTTCTACGTATTGTACGTGACTTTTGAAAAAATCGCAAAAAAACGGTTGTTGTAAACTGAACGGACAATTTACAGGAAACGTACAAACAAATTACGGTAACTGTATGGTTTTTTACGTAAATTGTACGGAAGTTGACGAAGAGATACGATGCACGTATCGGTACTTTGAATTCGGTAAACTGAACAGAATGTTCACGGATATGTACAGAATTTTGTTGTACATCTACGGACAATTTCAAAAAGATATGTTGCAGCGTCACACTATTTGCGCGCCGTAAGTTCAAAATGTGTACGAACGTCTTCTTCAAATTTTTGAAAAAAAACTACCCTGAAAGTAAAAATAGATGAAGGACATATATGCATTTCTTTTTTGGTTTAACGTGATTGTTTTTTTTTAATTAACATGTTACGTCGTGTAATGTTGAATGATGAAAAACGTCATTTGCATATGGCCTGTACTTTCTTTTTTTGAAGTTGCATGCTCTCGGAGAGGCAGAGAGAGAAGGCCATGGCTGCCTGTCATATAGTCTGAGACAGACAGAATATTATTCTAACAAAAAGAAAGCGAGAGAAGGCCATGGCTACCTTATTAGTTTTAGGTGCTCACCTTAGCTCTTGGCCGAGAACTAAAGTAGATAAGCCTTAAACATACACTAGAAGGTAGTGCCCTTATGTGGCTCACAAAGGGTTTAGAGATGGGAGTAGAAATAGATAGAGACAATAGATTTGAGGCAGGTTTAATCAGCTTTGAATAGGATTATATAAGTAGGGATTACAATTGTCACTCTGGACACTCTCTATCTAATTAAGCTGGATTCTCCTCCTAAGATCTCAATGTCTAGTCTCTGTGATCTCTGTACAATGATGTTTTCTATGAATAAAAGTGTTGCACATCATTGCCTACTAAATTGCTATGAAAGCTTGTTCTAAGAGAGATAATCTGTTTTTGTGGAATGTTGCTATTTGTACATGTGCACTCCAATCTGAATGTTGAATGTGTGCACCGTGTGGTCCAATGACTACACGCCAAAATAGGTAATGTCAGCCGTCGGTGGCCGCTCCCAAATATGCGTCAGAATTTCCGCCAAAAATGTGTGTCGTGGAATCGTCACTCGATTCCGTACGATTCGATCTTGCCGTCCGTACAATATCGGCGATCCGATTTCCGTACACAATATCGGCGCTCCGATATCCGTAAATAATATCGTCCGAGATCGCCTCAAATCAACATACCTGTCAGATAGTCTAAGACAGACAGACAATATTATTATAACAAAAAAGACAGACAATATTATTATAACAAAAAAAAGCGTTGCCCATAATTTGATCCTGGTCTTATCAGATTCTCACGGTAGTTTTAGAGAGTGTGGTTCGTAACCAGTCAATGTAGATCTTCCAATAACAAGTGTGGAGGGTTGTTCATTTAAATAATTAAACTGCTTTAACACTCATTAAACGGAAAGCGTACAGATTGTGGTACATGCTGGATTCAATTTTTTTAACATGTACGGATTTGTACGGACAAAGATTTCATTAACGATTTCTACGATTTTTTCAAATCGACCTCTCTTGTTTCCACGTACTGTACGCGCGTTTGAATCGTGCGTAAAATGCGTTTTGAACAACTATGATTCTATGTTTTTAACCATAGTTCAAAAGTAGTTGAAAGTACACCCATACAATATGCATATTGTAGGCAAAAAATACAATATACCCTTAGGACCCATATTGTATTGGCCGCAAAATGAAATAAAATAGTAACAGGGTTGAGTTGCACATGGATCGATAGAGAATTAAATGTCATGTCTAAATTTGAAAAAAAAACGGACAAAAAAATCTTTTTCTGTGAGTTTTGAGCGACTTTTTATTTAAACCGTCAGATTTAGACGATCAGACGGTCGCTGATCAAAGTAGCGATCTAAGAAGATCACATGAAAAGCCTATGACACAACCTACGATATGACTATCGCCAGATTTGGACGATCGGACGGTCGCTGATCAAAGTAGCGACTTAAGACAATCACATGAAAAGCCCATAACACAACTTACGATGAAGGCGCCGACAAATGACCTACAATAGAAACGCCTACTTTTGAACTATGTTTCTAACCATAGTTGTTCAAATCGCGCGATTTTTTCCTTTTTTCCGATTGAAACGTATAATTCGTGACTTTTGAAAAAATTGTAAAAAAACGTGTACTGTAAACTGTAACTGGAAATTTACGGGAACCTGTAAAAAAATTACTATAACTGTACATTATTTTACGGATATGTACGGAATATAACGGGAAATATTCGTCGTACTTATTGGTACTTTCTGTTCAGTGAATTGAACAGGAATACCACGGAAGCTGTACGTTATATAATCGAAAATGTACGGACATTTTCGAAATGAGACGTTGAACGTCACAATAATTTCGCGCGTTCAGTTTGAAATGTGTACGGGCGTCTTCTTCAATTTTTTTTGAAAGAAGACGCCATGGAACATTGAAAACGAAACCGCGAGGAAGCCGCTTCCCCATATCCTACCCTCTTCCCTCCCAAGCTTTTTACTATCTTCGGCCATGTCTGTCTGCCAGATCCTCCTCCCTCCCTAGCTTTTTACTATCCTTGGCCATGTCTGTCTGCCAGATAGGCTCGGACAGACGAAATTTCATAAAATTTTGCCTTCGTGGCATTCGAACTCGGATACGTCAAGTGCGCAATGTACCTCAAGGTGAACGTATGGACTACCAGTTAGTGAAGAAGTTCCGATACTACTCCGCGAATCGTTATTAGCGTTATTAACTCTATATCGGCACCTCAAAATTTTGACATTAATACCTTAAATAGAATAAACTACACTATTTAAGGACGTGGACCATAATCTGCCACGTCTCCTGGCACTAAATTAGAATGAATGATGCTAATTTTTTCTTTACTAATAATTTATCAACGCTAATAACGATTCGCGGTGTAGCGGAGAGTGTGATAAAAATTTAAAGAGTTTATTGTTTTACTCCTCATTTAACGGGAAAAACTTGCCAACTGCGTTATATGTAATAGTTTTTTGTTTTTTAATGTACAAAATAGTACGAAAGAAAATTCATTAATGATTTTTTGCGATTTGATCAAAAGGTTCAATGCGTTTGTTACGTATAATTCGTCGCGTACGGTACGTTCGCACTAATCGTCGTGAACAACTATGTTTCTAACCATAGTTGTTCACGGCGATTAGTGCGAACGTACCGTACGTGACGAATTATACGTAACAAACGCATTGAACCTTTTGACCAAATCGCAAAAAATCGTTAATGAATTTCCTTCCGTACTATTCCGTACATAAAAAAACAAAAAACTATTACATATAACGCAGTTTGCAAGTTTTTCCCGTTAAAAATGAGCGGTAAGAAAATAAACTCTTTAAACTTTTATCACAACATGTCTTGAGAATGGAACGACTTTACCAAATGGTAGTCCTGTCGTCCACCTAAAGGTATGCTATGGAGTGAACGCACCCGGGTTCGAATGCTACCAAGATAACATTTTTAGCAATTTCGTCTCTGTTCCATGGCGTCTTCTTTCAAAAAAAATTGAAGAAGACGCCCGTACAAATTTCAAACTGAATGCGCGAAATTATTGTGACGTCCAACGTCTCTTTTTCGAAAATGTCCGTACATTTTCGATTATATAACGTACAACTTCCGTGGTATTTCTGTTCAGTGAACTGAACAGAAAGTACCAATAAGTGCGACGCTTATTTCCCGTTTTATTCCGTACACATACGTAAAAAAAGTACAGTTACAGTAATTAGTTTACAGATTACCGTAAAATTTCAGTTTCAGTTTACAGTACACGTTTTTTTACGATTTTTTCAAAAGTCACGAATTATACGTTTCAATCGCAAAAAAGGAAAAAATCGCGCGATTTGAACAACTATGTTTCTAACTCACATAGTCACATTTAAAATACCGTACTATATTTTTTAGTTCGAACATTTCGATCTACGCACTCGAGTATTCGTTTGTTTATGACTTTATGTGAAGATATCCACTTAGGCGTACTGTACTTTTCACCGACTTTCCGTACGAAACCGGACTAATGCAAAATTTGGAAATATCCAAACGTGACGTGGCAGTTATGAGGCTGCCAAGAATCGTAAAGAGATGTACTTTTGTACTTTTGTGATTTCGTACTATTATACTTTTGTAGCTTCCACGTGTCGTACGGATTTGGACCGAGGGCCGAAGAAAAGAAAAGAGGCCCTTGCCGTACAGTTTTGAGCCGTACCTTGTTTCTTTTTTTTTGGGTTCCTCGGATTTTTTTTTCCACTCATTACCTTTTTTTTTCTCGGTTTAAGTTTTTTTATTTTTTAGCGATATAGGCACATATATATATTTTTTTCTTTGTTTTAAGGCATATATCTTTTTTTTTTTTTTTTGCGATAAAAATAATAGTTGTTTTTCCCATACATTTACTCTCTCCCTCTCTCCCTCTCTCTCTCTCCCCCTCTCTCTCTCTCTCCCTCTCTCTCTCCCTCTCTCTCCTTCTCGCCTTCTCTCCTCCTCCAGGGGAAGAGGAGAGAGGAGTTTTCATTTTTTAGTTTTTTTTTTTTTTTTCGATGGCCGAAATTGCCGAAAGCGTTGGTAAAAAAGCGAAAACGGAAGATGTCAATTTAGCGGCGTGGCTCTATGGAGTCGACGATTTGCGGATGTTGCCCTTGGAACTGCCCAAACATTTGGGTAATTATTATTATTATTATTTTTCTTGCTACTTGTTTTCTTATCTATATATTTTACATATTTTAGTATTTTAGTATTTTTTTAGTATTTAGTATTTTTGTATTTTAGTATGTTGTTTTTTTACCCCTGGTCAAATTCTTGAGTAATTATTCCTTTTTTTTTTTTTTTTTTTTATTTTTTTTTTTTTTTTTTAATTTTTTTTTTTTTTTTTTGTTTTTTTTTTTTTTTTTTATTTTTTTTTTTTTTTTTAATTTTTATTTTTTGTTTGTGCCTGTTTTTGTAAAATACCCTTTTGAGCTTCCTAATTTTTTTTTGTATTACAGTTTAATTTTTAGAGTTTATTTTTCCCCAAAAATAAAAAAGAAATGAAAAAATGTTTGCTGTCTAAAAATTGTTTATTCTTTCGTTCATTTATTTCTTTCTTTTTTGCTTACTCTCTTTCTTTTTTTCTTTATCCATACATTTATTCTTTAATTTTATTCATTAATTTTTTCTTTAACTTATTCATTCATTCATTTATTTATTCTATATATTAATTTAATAAGTAATTAATTTATATAATCACATATTCCTACTGCGCCTCTTATATTCATTCATATCATATATTTATTTCTTATTATCATAATTCTTTCTTTTTTCCCCCAGGGCCCCATGACGTCAGAGTGCAAATGAAGGCCGTCGGAATTTGCGGCAGTGACGTCCACTATCTCAAGGTAAATAAAATAAAATAAATTAAATCAAATGAGTAAATAATAAATGAGTAATCAAAGTAAGCAAGATGAGCAGGAACTAAATCTGAAGGTAAAAATAAAATAAAATAATAATAATAATAATAATTAAAAAAAAATAATCAAAGTGAGTAATATGAGCAGGGAAGAAATAGAAGTAATTAAAAACAAAACAATAAGAAATAGAATGAAATATAATCAAAGTAAGTAATTTAAACAGACACTTAATCTCAAGGTACAAAAAGAATAATAATTATCCAAAAAAGAAAAAAATAATAATAATAATAATCGAAGTAAGCAGTATAATCAGTGCAACAAATCAAAAAATTAAAAATTAAAATTAAAAAAAAGACTAAAAATCGACAAACCCAACATCTTTAATGTTATATTCACAACAGATAAATATTTAGAAACAAAAATACTGGAGCCACTGGAAGTATAAAAGTACAATTTGTCCAAAAAAACGTCGTAAGATTTTAAAGTCGAAAATGGTACAATATCTACATATTATAATCCTCTCTCTCTCTTTCACACTTTCTCTTTCCTCACTCTCACTCTTTCCTCACTTTCCTTCCTCTCGTTCTTCCCTCTCTTTCCTCTCTTTCCTCTCTCTCTTTCCTCACACTCTCTGTCCTCTCCCTCTCTCCCTCTTTCTTTTCTCTCTCTATTTCCTCACTCTCTTTCCCCTCTTGTCTCACTCTCTTTCCTCACTTTCCACTATTTCCTTTCTCTCTGTGCTCTCACTCTTTCCTCGCTCTCTCCTCTCCCTCTCTTTTTCCTCTCTCTTTCCTTACTCTCTGTCCTCTCTCTTTCCTCACTCTCTCTGTGTCCTCTCTCTTTCCTCTCTCTTTCAACTCTCTCTTTCCTTTCTCTCTTTCCTCTCTCTTTCTTCTTTCTCTTTCCTCTCTGTTCCTCTCTCTCTCTCTCTCTCTTTCCTCTCTCTCGTTCCTCTCTTACTCTCTTTCTGCAATCTTTTTTCTCTCTCTTTCCTCTCTTTCCTCTCTCTCTTTCCTCTCTTCCTCTCTCTCTTTCTCCTCTCTCTCATTCCTCACTCTCTTTCCTCTCTCTCTTTCCTCTTTTTTCCTCTCTCTCTCTCACTCTCGCTTTCATCACGGTATTTCCTCTTTTTCTTTCCACTTCCCCTCACTCATCTCTCTCTTTCCTCTCTTTCTTTCCTCACGCTTTCCTCCCTCTCTTCCTCTCTCCCTCATTCTCACTTTCCTCTCTCTCTCTAACTCTCTATTTCCTCACTCCCGTTCCTATCTTACTCTCTTTCCTCCCTCTCTTTCCTCACTTCCCTTCCTCTCATTATTCCCTCTCTTTCTTCTCTTTCCTCTCTTTCTTTGTGCTCTCTCTTTTCTCTCTCTTCCTCACTCTTTCCTCTCTCTGTTTCACCTCTCTCTTTCCTCACTCTGTCTTCACTCTCTTTTCTCGCTCGCTCTGTCCTCTCTCTCTTTCCTCACTCTCTGTCCTCTCTCTCTGTTTCCTCTCCCTCTTTACTCCCTCTTCCTCTCTATCTCTCCCTCCTCTCTCTCCTCACTCTGTCCTCTCTCTCTCTTTACTCTATCTCTTTCCTCTCTCTTTCCTATCTTCCCTCTCTCTCTTCCTCTTCCTCTGTCACTCTCCTTTCTTCTCTCTTTCCTCTCTCACTTTCCCTCCCTTTCCTCTCTCTTCCCTCACTCTCTCTTTCCTCCTCTTCCCTCTCTCTTTCCTCCTCTTTCCCTCTCTCTCTCTCTTTCCTCTCTTTCCTCATTCTCTCTGTCTTCTCTCTCTTTCCTCTATATCCTTCCTCTCTTTCCTCTACATCTTCCCTCTCTCTTTCCTCTCTCTCTTTTCTCACTCTCTTTCCTTTCTTACTCTCTTTCCTCTCTCTTTTCCTCTCTTTCGTCCCTCTCTTTCCTTACTCGCTTTCCTCTCGTATTCTCTTTCATCTGTCTCTTCCTCTTTCTCTTTCCTCTCTTCTCTTTCCTCACTCTCCTACTCTATTTTTTCTCTTTTCTCTCTCTTCTTCTCTCTCTCTCTTTCCTCTCTATCGTTTTCCTCTCTATTTACTCACTCTTTTTTCTCTCTTACTCTTTCCTCTTTCTTTCCTCACATTCCTTCTTCTCTCTCCTCGCTCCTCTCTCTCCCTCTCCCTCTCCCTCTCCCTCTCCCTCTCCCTCTCCCTCTCCCTCTCCCTCTCCCTCTCCCTCTCCCTCTCCCTCTCCCTCTCCCTCTCCCTCTCCCTCTCCCTCTCCCTCTCCCTCTCCCTCCCTCCCTCTCCCTCTCCCTCTCCCTCTCCCTCTCCCTCTCCCTCTCCCTCTCCCTCTCCCTCTCCCTCTCCCTCTCCCTCTCCCTCTCCCTCTCCCTCTCCCTCCTCCCTCCTCCCTCCTCCCTCTTCAGCACCTCCGATGCGGCGATTTCCTCGTCGATTCCCCGATGGTTCTCGGTCACGAAAGTTCCGGAATCGTAACGGAAATCGGAGATTCCGTAAAAAATATAAAAGTAGGTGACAAAGTCGCATTGGAGCCCGGGATTTCGTGCGCAAAATGTACATTTTGTAAAAATGGAAGGTACAATTTGTGTACGGAAATGAAATTTTTCGCAACGCCGCCGGTACATGGGTCGTTGGCTAGAGAGGTGAGGGGAGGGGGAGGGAGAGGGAGTGGGAGAGGGGATGTTTTGGGGGGAGCAGGAGAAGGGTCATTTTTTTTGGGGTTTTTTATTGTTTAGCTATTTTTCAAGAGGAAGAAAAAAGAGTTTGGGTCACTTGGATATGTTTTTGCTTCTTCTTTGTCTTTCTCCCTCCCTCGCTCTGTCCCTTCTCTCTCTCCCTCTCTCCCTCTCTTTTATCCACACTAAAATATGTTGTGTTCCACACTATTGGATCTTATTCTTTGCTAAGGTATACCAAGATGTGGGCTTGAGTTTTTCTTTTAAGTTTTTCAGAGTCATCCCTCTCATTCTTGTCTCATGAATCTAATTTGACTTCCCGAAGAAACAATAAAAACTTAAAAACTTCCATTAAGCGTTTAACAAAAACACGCGATAGCAAACCGTTTGAGTAAACTCATCGATCGATATTCGATATATATATATATATATATCACTTTTTACTATTGGAAATCCTTTACACTTGTACATTAAACTAATAAATGAGCCTCAATGGACAATTTGAACAACAACAACAACAAAGAACAATAAGACGATAACAACAATCAAACAAAGAAACCATTGTCTTTCTACGTGTCCTTTTTATAGTGTAAATTCCCAAAATTTTACGGAGCAATCGATATTTCTCCTTCAATTTTACGTTGATTATCCACAAGCGATGCACATTGTTTATTAATAAGGAAAAAAAAAACACCGATATGGATATTGTTCAACACCTATAAAGGATTTGGTAACGCATTATTCAAATAAAAAATAATAATAAAAAAATCACCATCTAATAAAGTAAAATCAACCAACCACAGGAACACCACTTCCCCAACAAAACAAAACAAAAAAAAAAAAAAATGGTTTCCGATTTTAAGAACTTTTAATTTGAATTTGAATTTTAATTTGAAGTTTAATTTGAATTTTAATTTGAATTTTAATTAATTTGAATTTGAATTTGAATTTGAATTTGAATTTTAATTTTAATTTTCGTTTTCGTTTGAATTTTCGTTTTATTTTTCATTTTCATTTTCATTTTGATTTTCATTTTCATTTCGATTTTCATTTTGATTTTGATTTTAATTTGAATTTTAATTTTAATGTTAATGTTAATTTTAATTTTAGTTTTAATGTTTATTTTAATTTTAATCTCGAAGGTAAATTTCAGATTCTCTTTTTCGTCTCCCCTTTCAGATTCCCCTCTCCCTCACTCTCCCCCTCTCCCCCTCCCCTCCTCCCTCCCTCTCCCTCTCCCTCCCTCTCCCTCTCCCTCCCTCTCCCTCTCCCTCCCCTCCCTTCCAGATCATTCACCCGGACGACGTCTGCTTCCCTCTCCCTCCCTCCCTCTCCCTCGAAGAAGGCGCTCTCTGTGAGCCTCTCAGTGTGGCCCTTCACACCTGTAGGAGGGCTGGCTCTCTCTCAGGGTGCCACGTGGCAGTCTTTGGGGCGGGTCCCATAGGGCTGTTGGTGGCGATGACGTCACAGGCCATGGGGGCAGGGACAGTGGTGGTGGCGGAGAAGGATAGAGGGAGGTTGGGAGTGGCGAGAGAGATTTTGGGGGAGGAGAGAGTGGTGGAGGTGGGAGGATTGGAGGTAAGAAAAACGATTTTTTTTTTTTTTTATTATTGTTGTTTGTAATTTTATGTATTTACTTATTTTTTAAATTTGGGAAGTAAGTCCTTTTTTTTTTTTTTTTTGTTGGTGGGATAAGGGGATGTGGTCGTTTTCTGGCAGATACGGTAATTAGTGTAGATTATTATAGGAGAATGTTGATTGTAAAGTGAAATGATATTTTTGTGTATTGTATTTTATTGTGTAATGGATTATGTTTTAATGTTATAAATTGTAGTGATGCAATGTATAATTGTAATATATACTATGTAATAATCAATATATATATATATATATATATATATATATATATATATATATATAGTATGTATTTATATGTATGATATATAAATTTTAATGTATAATATTATTTGATATCGTGCACTGAATTATTACTCTATTTATGTTTTTAGTATGTACTGTATTTTATGATAAACACTACATTTCTAAAATGTGTAGTGCAAAGCTTTTTTGTTATTTTATTTATTTAATTAATTTATTTAATTTATTTAATCCATTTAATTTATTATATTATTTTATTTACTGATTGTTTTAGCAGTAGAAGGGAAGGTTTTGAAATAGTGTGAAATGTGATGTCATGTCACCTGAGTGATGAAGAGAATTTAAAATCGGTGGAAAGTCAAAAATATTAGTTTTGGGAAAATGGGACCCACGCCTAATTTAGAGTGGATAGGGCTGGATTTTGTGAGTGGGATCGAGGAATATTTGCGGAGAGATCTGATCTGATCCGGATCCTGCCCATTATCGCAGCGCCCATGTCGCGCCTCCCGATCGCTGATCATGCGTTGCTCGATTCCCGCCCGCCCTCCCTCACTCTTTCAACTGTCCTCATCCTGATCCGTCCCTCTACCAACAGCGAACGAATGAAATCCGATCCTCTTTAAAAGGCGATGAAGAGGACAAAACCTTTAAATCTATTTTTTTTCGTCCTTCTCTCTCTGTGTCTCTCTGCCTCTCCCTCTCCATCTCCCTCTCCCACTACCTCTTTGTTCTCCTTCTCTCTCCCTCTCCTGCGCCCTCTCCCTCTCCCTAGGCCGACGAAGATGCTGACGTGGCAAGAATCCAATCCTCTCTAAAAGGTCGAGTCGATGTGAGTATCGATTGTGTCGGTGTCTCTCAAACCATGAGAACCGCTTTAAAATCGACCGACTCCGGGGGAAGAGTGTTATTGGTGGGAATGGGACATTCGGAAATGAAGTTACCGATGACGGGAGCTTCTTCGAGGGAAGTCGATATTATCGGGGTTTTCCGGTATGCGAATACTTATCCTCTTTGTATCGAGCTTTTGGAGTCAAAGAAATTCGATGTGAAGAGGTTGATTACGCATCGGTTTGGGTTTAGTCAGGAGGAAGTGGTGAAGGGATTTGAGACGAGTGCGAAGGGAGGAGAGGCGATTAAAGTTATGTTTAATTTGTAAGTGGGTTTTTTACGAGGTTTTAACGAGGTTTTGAATGGAGGATTTGGAAGGGAATTTTTGGATGGAGTTTGAATGACATAAAAGGATTTTTTTTAAGTTTTTAAGGTTTTGACGGAGATTTTTTTTTTTTTTCGGAAAGTGGTTGGAGGAGAGTTTTGGGAGTGAGTGAAGGAGGGGGACTATTGTGAGAGTTTTTGAAGGAAATATGAAAAGCTTTTGAGGGTATTTTTCAAACAATTTTGGGGAGAGGTAGTTGGAAGGGGTTTTGACGGAAGAGTTTTGTGTTTTTTTTTTGTTTTTTTCCCGAAAGATGTTGTGTTTGGATTGTAAATAAAGAAAGTAAAGTCAATTTTTAGAAAGTTTTGGAATCATGACTACGGATGTGTGTTTTTATGTGATTATATATATATATTTTTTTTTGTACGGAGAACTATTTTGAATTGATTTAGGCGGACTTTTCTGTATGTCTGACTTTTGAATGTTTCAGTATATTCTTTTATATAAATCAAATTTGTGTTTCTTGCTTTGAAGTGAGATAATATAAGAATTGTTGAATGACAAATCACATAAATGAGAATGATTTTTACCCTTTTTAAACCCTTTTTTTCATGCCTTTTCGGGTATTTTTTGGGTTTTTACTTTTTCAAGAAGAAATTTTGGAACAGTTGTTCATTAGCTAAAAAACGCCTCCCTTCGTGATTTCAATTTCTGTTTGATGGGTCAAAAAAACCATTTGCTTGCACCAAAAGACAATATTAAAGCCTTTTTTTTTTTTCCTTTTTTTTTTCTAGTTTAAGGAACAGAAACATTTGTATCATGTTTTCTTCTTTCATCTGATTTCAAACCATTCTGATTCACTTTATCTTTCAGTATTTAGTTAAAAATGAATTGCAAAAACCAATTAAAAATTGGTATTAAAAGTTAATATCAAAAGTGAATATCAAAAGTTAATATTAAAAGTGGGTATCATGGAGTGTCCTAATATTGGAGTGGGGGGAGTGGGGGGACTGGGGGGAGCCTCTCGCCCACGGATAGCAAGAGGGGGAGGGTTTAAGCTTTTATGAGGCATGGACGGTGGAGGTTTTTTTAAGGCTTAATTATGGTTCACAGATATTTGTGTATTTTTTATTTTTTTTGTTCAAATTTTGCTGTAAAAAAAACCGAATGTGAAGTTGTGTTATTTAGAGTTTGTTTACCCCTTTTAGGAGAACAAGAGGTGTGCACATTTGCACACCTGTTCCACCATATTTTTCTGCCAGTATATTTTTTGATTTGTATGTGGTTGTACCAAAAAAAGAGGAAAAAAAAAAGAGCCCGATATTGGAGTGGTAGGGAGGCCCAAATTTCGAATTTATCTCCCCAACCATTCGTCTCCCCTGGACTCCCTCTCCACCCTTTATGTCGATCCCCAAATCCTCCTTGTTGTATATTCTTCAATCCAATAATTATTTCTACCACATTTTATTTTTTGGGCGTCGGAGGCCACTTTTTGTTTCCCTCTCTCGCCGGTCCGAAAATTTGGCGCGCAGTGGAATTTTCTCTACCTACGTTCCCCGATAATGCGAGGAAAATACATCGAGTAACGCTATTTCACAGCGATTCGTTATTAGTGTTAAAGTTTTTTTCGCCGCTTAAAATATCTTTTTATTGTGCAAACTTGTTGGGTTGTCAATCCGGTGGTTGTTATTGAAAGGCAAGATTCTCATCTTCCTATCGCCGTCCTCCAATTGACAACCCGACAAGTGTGCACGAAGAAAAGATGTTTTAAGCGGCGAAAAAAACTTTAACACTAATAACGATTAGCGGTGTAGTGTTAAATTATTTTTCCGCCACTTCAAAACTAGGGTTGTGTATCGTTAGCCGTTTGCCGATAACCGATATGTACCTTTTTTTTAGCCTACCAATAACCGATATATTGGTCCAGTATATCGGTAATGGAATTATCACTATGAATAGCCGATATATCGCAAAGAATTACCAATAAATATCAGGGCCGATAACTATCGGCGATGTCTATACGGTTCAAACCGTACACCTGTAATGTTTTGTACGAAAGTACGGAAAGGATTGTCATACATGGCATGGCAGACTATATAATGTAAAAAACATATTACAATACAATATAAAGTATTACGATTGAGTATAATATATTTTTTACCCTTTGGCGACCCTCTGGGCGGACCTTTGTTCACCTTTACCCATTACCGAGCCCTTCGTGCTTCAGCATCCGCTTTCCTTTCTTGCCTTTTCCCTTCGGTTGCAGATGATACGCACATTATTGGGTCAATGGATCGAGTCGTGCCGGCATATATTTTTTTCAAGGAACGTTTAGCTGAACTCAACCTTTCAGTCAAACTTTCGAAGTGTGTTATTTGGTCCCCTCAAGATATTCCACTTTCCATTACTCCCCCTCCTAGTTTTCAAACTCTTCCTCCCTCCGATGGCATTCGTGAGCTGGGTTGCCCCTTTGGTTTGGATACTTTTGTGACCCAATTTCTTGACGATGCTCTACAAACAGATATGGCCCACGTGGACGACCTCCCTCACCTTCTTGATCCCCAAGTGGCTTTTGCTATGTTAACCAGGTGTTTCCCCCATCGTCCTTCTTACCTTACTTGTACTTCCCCTTCTACCTTGACATTTGTCTCATCTCTCTCATCCTTTGATGATCGCCTCATGGACATCCTTCACACTCAGTTAGGTCGTGGGGCATTCGATCGCGAGTTTGGGCCTTCGGCCCGCATTCAGGCATCCCTCCCTATCTCTATGCAATTAAGTCTATTATCGAGTGCCCGTGTTGCTCCCGCTGCCTATTTGGGAAGTTGGTGCCTTATTGCCTCCACTCTTGTTTCCCGCTTCTTGGTTGGGTACGCCCCCATTCTAGCCCCCGTGGTCCCCCGACTTTCCGACGGTAAGTTCCCATTGGATGCGTCACGTTCTCTTCCTCCTCATTCCTTAGTGGATGTGCCAATTCTTTCCACCCTCGTTACGAAATCAGTTAAGCGTGTCCAAGAATCAATTTCTGATCGGTGTGTCGCTGCCATTAAATCCGAGCTTCTCGAGGCGCTTCCCTCTGATTCTTCGTGTGTCCGTCTTCTCTCTTGAGATGGACCTGGTTCTGAGTCTTAGCTATCCCCTTCACCTATTTTGTCCACTCTTCGATTATCACCTGCTCATTTCACCATCCCCCTACGGTTTTGTAATTCTTTATCCCCCATTGGACCACAGACTTTAAAAGCCTCTAGGTATTTTTTGACTAACCCCCTCTCAACTAGGACCACTGCTACCCAAGTAGGCAAACAGACAACCTGACTACACCCTTGTGCAGTCTGGACTCCCTTGAGTCCGCAGCAAAAAGAATCAGTGAAAACGCCCAACCGCGAGATAAATTATGAAGGGGCAAAGGTGCCAATATTTATACAAGCTCATTTGGAGAGAGGCGGCTTCCTCCTCAATCCTCTAAGTCCTAAACCCCTCTCACAACCCCTATCTATTGATGTACAAACCAATCAGAAGACTGTACAGTACAGAAAGGTACTATGGCCAATGTCCTTTCTTTACGGTCTGTGTACGACAATGCCATGGAGTGGACGTCTATCTCATTCGAACTTGTCCTCATGGGGAGTGTTGAAAAGAGGTAATTAATAGTTCACTTCTCTAATTTATTTACACTTTAAAGAGAGAGAGAGTGAGGATCAAAGGCACGCCATGGTATTTAGAAAGTGGCAGATTTAGAAGTAGACGATATTTTACCAAAATGGTGCTTTGGTCCAGGTTTGAACTTGGGTCAACGGACCACTATGTAGTCGTACGTCTTATCCACTAGGCGTTATCGAAATGATACACGTGAAGGGTTTCAAAGATATGTGAACATTAACGCGATAGCTAATTAACACCAAACTAACGTAGAGGAACTATTCATGCATGTACGCGAATCTAAACCGTGTAAAATATGTTTTGATCAGACGGTCGGCATTATAGCCGCCGCGTGAAATGAGCTTTTGGCGGCATACGGAGATAGCGTTTCGCGGTGCCACGTGGCGCCACATTATTTGATACGCGAGAAGATGGGAGGAGGAACCATGGCTCCCGATTTGACAGGTGTCAACTTGTAGACCTTGTCGTACAATGGTCGTACAATAAGTACATCGCCCATTGTACCTTCTTGTACTATATAGTGTTCTTATTGGACTAGGGTTTAGTAGTAGGTAGTCGTGAGTAGGCAGACCAAGACTTAGTGATATTTAGGGACCTCTCTTTAAGAGAGCTTGTAACTATAAAGGTCATCTTTGACCAACCATAACTTACTCCTCAGGGGAGCAAATTCAATGATTCTTTTTGCATTTGACTCAGGGGAGTCTTGTCCTCACAAGGGTGAGGGTGGTCAGAATATATTTGTGCCAGGGCGGCACTTATTCAGTGGGAAAGTGGAAGGGGCAAATATTATCGTAGAGGCTTTACATAGGCTGCTCATTTTGTGGGTCAATGGAGACCACAAAATTTCACCACATTGACTTTCACTTAGAAATCAGCCACCCTGGCAGGCAAACAATCTGACCGACTATACCCCTGTGTAGCTTGGACTCCCTTGAGTCCGCAGCAAAAAGAATCACTAAAAATGGTCCACTGAGTGAGTGAAAAATAAATGGCAAAGTTTGCCTATTTATATAGTTACTTTATGGGAGAGAGACGGCTTCCTACCAAAAATACTCTAAGTCCTCAAACCCCTCTCTAAGCTCCCTAGTATTGAGGTACGGTCCAATTGTAAGACTGTACCGTACAAGAAAGTACAGGTACCGTCGTACTTTCTGTACAGTCCATTTACGATATCGCCACAGTGTGATATTTATCACATCCGAAATTATTACCTCGCATTCCGGAAATCCCGCAATCCTCCTGGATCCTGCCACGTGTCTGGATCCTGCCACGTGTCTTTCGGAGTGGCAGTGCCCAAAAACGCCAAGTTGTCCACTTCGGAATCCCGGCTCGCACCACGGCCGTTCGATGAAGAACGACATTTAACATTGGCCGTAAAATAAATTGTCATTTTGTTAATTCCGTGCAATCCGGAATTCCTGCGGTTTAACCCGTTTCCGTGTACAGTCCGTCCCGTAAGCAGTTAAATGAAATATATTTCGTCGTTTACGTTCATATAACTATTGTACCCTATATGCTCTAGCATTGATCTTAGACTATAGGATAAAGCTACCGACTACAGGATTCTTGACGGACGGCAGGTACCAAGATCAAATCCCGAGTCCATCAAGACCTTTTTGGTACAACTACCAAAAACTACAACATGCCTTTCTTTTTGGGCAGCATAGGCAGCGATGGCTTTTTCTTTTTGGGCAGGATAGGCAGCGATGGCTTTAACTTCTCTCCACCTTTAGTGATTGCGACAAGTGTGGGGGTTTGGAGAGTGGAGCGAGAGGCAGGCTACCTTTGTTGACTTCCTCTTATTAATTTTCCTTTATTCAAACTTAGAAGATACATACATTTCAACACTCCCCTTATTTTCTAGTCTACTTTCCTTTCAACTCCTACCAAATACATTTTTCTTTTCTTTTCCTTCTTTCTTTTCTTCACATAAATCTTTAAGGAAATAACCTCATATTCAAACAAGTCTGTTAGATGAGCTGAAATAAACATTGCATCTTGTTGATCACACATTTTATTTAGCATCTCATTTTTCATAAATCCGAACAAAGGTTTTATCCACCTCATCTCTTTCCATTTTCACAAAATCCATTTTTCTTCTTGCAATTCAAACAGCCAGCCCCATCTCCAATTTGCAACACACACCCATCTGCTAACCCTTTTACAGGCACACCTTCATAGATGGCATCACTCCCATTAGTGATGTCAAAACCATTACCCCCCAAATTTATCCTTAAATCAAGAGTCCCCACTAAGTTCCTCATAAAATCTACATCTTCCGAACTCATATTTTTATCCATGATAATTACCCCATTTTCTGAACTTTCTTCACTCTCTCCCACGGAATTCTTTCCACTATCACTTTCTATTTTTATTCCCAAAATATATTTCTCCTCCCCTAAACTTTTAATCAAATATTCCTCTTCTCCCCTATCCTTTAGAGCCCCCTTTAGATTTACTTCTCCCCTTTCCTCGGAATCCGTTGAAGTCTCCCTTTCCGACCAATTTTCTGTTTCCAAAATATCTATGAAACTATCCTCAATAGTTTGAACTCCCTGTTTCCTGCTCTAATTCCCTTATATCAATCACGCTTTCGGAATTTTGTGTTTTCTTCCATATTATCGATAAAAGTCCAAAATATCTTCATCCCTGGCTTCTTTCCTCAACATCCAACTACTTAAACAATGACACCCTCCATATGTGACCCATTCCCTACAAAGAAGCAACCCCTTTCAACCTCTTTTTTTCTCTCCCATCATCTGTTTGCTCTTTTCCTCTCATCCCGGGTCGTAAAAAAGTGCTCGTTCCCATCACGCTTCCACAAATGCCACCCGGTATTGAACTACGCATTACTACCAAACATAAGGTACTTTCTCACAAAGTATCCCCATGGCAATACTCTGTCCGAGAGCCATCATTTTGCATGGTGTTAGTCTTTTTTTTCATGCAGTTTCATGATTATGTCTTAATCTTTCTCCTCGATTCACACTCGCACTAGCAAACTCAACATATAACGCAACAATATCATTGCAAAACTCTATCATGCTACCGCCTTTATAAACAGAGGCCCCTATTTCTTGTTTTACAAACTGTTGCCTCTGTATAGTCTCACTCTTAAAAATCTGTCTTAGGGTTTCCCAGATTTCTGAAGACTTCGTTAGATTTAAAAGAGTGATAGCAATGGACTTAGACACATTTCTAAGTTTGAGATGTTTTGCTATACACATTTCTAAGTATGAGATGTTTTGCTATAGTGTTCTTATATTCCCAAATTCTAGCGTCAGTTTCTTCAGTTCTAGTTATAACCCCTACAAGTGGGACCGTAGCCGAGAGCCTAGCTCCCCTAGGTGTTCATTTTATTTTCTCCCCTTTTCCCCATTCTATGGCAATGATTTTCCCTTCACCTTCCGTTGCATCTGAAATCCGGTTGGTTTTCTGCAAAGTCTCAAATGAATCTTCGTAACTCTGAAACCTCCATAGGTCCTCAGAGTAGGCAGCTCACATGAAGCCTCTAAGATAACCCTGACCCCTTTGTGTTTTAGCAAGAATAATTGCCACCGTGGAAGAGAAAAACTCTAACCACCTTCATCCTTGTGAAGGCAAGACTCCCCTGAGTAGATAGCAAAAAAAATCGTTGAATTTGCTGTTGAAAAGGGAGGTATTTTGTAGTCTTTCTTTTGGACTTATTGCAGCCCTCATACTTGTCGTAGTCACTGAGGACCTGTATAAAGCCGTGACTGCCTGCTGCAGCTAAAGGAGACGGGCAGACAAATCTGGGCAGTTTTCTTTGCAAAATGTATTTAATGCACCCTGTGAGAATTGATCCGTTGACGTCTGGATAATTACCGTTCGAATTAACCGTGCGCCTTATCCAGTAAGCCTTGAAAACCGATACACGAATATGGCGCGATAATGATTTAAAGCTGTACGGCGTCGGACATTTCATTTAACAAATTACGGGACGATTTATGCATGGAAACATACCGCGCCGCATGAAATCGGGACCGCACGCAATATACGAATTAATATTTAATTTCGACGGACGAAATCAAATGTCAAGATATGATCGAACGACTCACAGTGGAGCCGGAATATCGGAAAAGACATTTGGCGGTTTGCGGAGCAGTTGTCGGCGGATGACACGTGGCAACATATGGTTGGACAACGGATATTACGGGAGGAGCAACTACGGCTCTGGAACTGACACGTGTCAGCGGATCGGCCATGTCGTACTATGGCGGAACAAGAAGTACATCGGTACCTGTACCTTCTTGTACTTTACAGTCATATGATTGGTCGAGTACCTTAGTAATAGGCTTAGAGAAGTAGCTTAGGACTTAGAATATTTTTGGGTTTTTCAGCCTCTCTCCTAGAGAGCTTCTCTATTTATGGACCAACTTTGGTTAGCCATAACTTAATGCTCAGGTGAGCAAATTCAGTGATTCTTTTTGCAGCGGACTCACGGGAGTCCAGGCTACATAAGGGTGTAGTTGGTCAGAGTTTTTGCATCCCAGGGTGGGACTTATTCACTGTCAAAATCAAAAGTGCATATATTTTCCTAGAGGCTTCACATAAGCTGGACATTCTGTGTACCAATGGAGGTCACATAATTACAGGTTATGGGCCCACCCTCTAGGGAGCCCATTTTCAATGGAACAGGGTTCATTTATTTGGAAACTATGATGAGGGGTGCATTGTTTGAAAAAAGACTTTGGGGCATTGTGAGTGGTCGTGTGCGTCGGCCATCCGCAAAATTGGGAGTTCCACCAGGGTTTGGAGGATCTCGCTTCACAGGAGGATCTACGGGGGCAGAGGTGGCAGAGGATGTTGGAGAGAGCATCGTGTCGGACCAAGGGAAGGAGAAACTATGCCTACATGATCGGTTCCGGTAGCAGATGTTTGGAAAACCGAGGCTAATGACAGTGAAATCTGGGATTTCAACAATACCGTGGCGACTCATTTTATTCTCGGGCGTCTCACCCAGGAAGTGGCTACACCTCATCTTCATGTTGACAAGGAAAACGAGTTGTGGGAGGCTCTTGTCAACATTTACAAGAGTGGTACAATTCAGCAGCAGAAGTTGGCAGATCAGAAGGTACAAGCATATGTATACAAAGGGGGAAAGATGTTAGATTTTTGTAATGACTTGGCTGGGTTATTTATGGAGTTGGAGATTGCAGGGAAAAGGGAGACCGAGAAGGAGAAGGTGAATACTGTTGAGAAAGTAATCCTAAGTTAGTTCAGAAGATAGTGCATTAAAGGGAGAGAGCGCAGTGGCGTAATGGAGAAGCGCAGTGCAGAAGTGCAAAGTGGAATAACTTTCTTGTTAAATGTTTAAATCGAGCACGCGACCAAACGATCTTTATCTACAGAGAAAGAGCTTTCGAACGAGCTATAGAGAGCAAGATTTGGATACGTAGATCAAAAGTTACAGGCGTGCAAAGCAGAAGCTTCTAGAAGGTTCCACAGGAAACGGTATGGACTTTTCCGAGGTGGTTCCTAAGTGTTTCCTTGGAGTTTCGGGGACATGTCTAGTAGGTTCTTGTGACGTGGAGAGCCACGAGTTTCGGGGACATGTCTAGTAGGTTCTTGTGACGTGGAGAGCCACGAGAAGGACACTTGTCAATAAGTTAGAGCTAGAAATGTCTAGAATGTCTAGAAGGGTAGAGTAGAAAAGAGTATATATGAAGTAGGAGAAGTAGACAAATCAATACAATTGGAGAATTGGTTGTGACCATAGTTGAAGAGATAGTAAGAGTCCCTATAGTGAGAAAGCATTGTAACTCTGTGTGAGTTGAGATACAAAGATAAGTGAAGCCTTGTAAAGAGAACTTGGAGATAATAAAGTGATTCTTCTCGGAGAGGAAAATTTGAGCAAGTGTGTTTTTACTTTGTGAGTGAATTCTTTGTGGCTTCGGAAGATTCTTGAGTGACCTGTGAGAGAGTTTTTGCTTTGTGAAGCTAGATTGTTGCAAGATGAGTGAGGCCCACAAAATTCAACAAATACTTTGTTGATGAAACTCCCAGATGATTATGAAAACATTGTTAACAGGGTTCAGGATTTGCCAGATCATCGATGGATCAGGAACTCCGTTGTGGGAATGATTTTGGTTCGGGAAAGCACAATTGAGATTCGAGAGGAGGAAAGAGTGTTCAGGCATTGGCTGTTGGCACTAACTGGGGGGGTAAGGATTCCAAGCAACCTTATGGGAACTTTGGTGGAGGAGGAAGAGGAAACCATGACGGGTCTGGATCTAGGGCTCCGAAGGGGCTTTGCCATTTTTGTAAGAAGCCGGGACACTACATGGCAGAGTGCACTAAGTTGACGGAGCTGAGATTGAAGGAGGAATCGATTGGAAATCCGGCCGGAAAGAAAAAGAAGGCGTTCGTTGCAACACAAGTCGTGGGAGAGGATAACGATGATGACGATGGAGAACTTCTCCTCAACGAGGAGTTGGAGGTGAAAGGTGAGCCGGAGATTCCAAGGAGGCAAAAGTGTGCTTTCGGTGGAGTGAAAGAAGCTCCTGAAGAAAGATGGATCATTGATTCAGGAGCCTCTATGCATATGTGTAGAGAAAAACCATTGTTTACCAAAATGAGAAAGATCCCTTCTGTAGAGATAGAGTATGGGGATGGGAGAATAGTGACCACTAATTTAGTGGGATCAGTAGATCTGAAGGTACTAGTTGATGGAAAGACATGTATAGTCACTTTCTCTGATGTTCTTTTTATTCCGGAGCTGAACAAAAATCTTATCTCTACGTCGGTCTTAGATGATAAGGGTTTTGAGACTAGTACTAAGAAAGGAGTCTTTGTTGCTAGCTATGAGAATGAAGTGTACTTCACAGCTGAAAAGGGTAGCCAAGGAATGTTTAGGCTGAATTTGAGTAATGGAAAGACGGGAGTTTACTATGTTGGTGTAAGTGATTTAATGATGTGGCATAAAAGATTGGGACATGTGCATTTAGATAGGTTGAAGGAAATGAAGAAAACGGGTGTAGTTGAGGGCATACATTTTGGAGATAATGAGACTTTGGATGATTGTAGTGGGGGTGCTCAAGGAAAGGCCCACAGATTGCCTTTTCCAAAAGCCGCAACATATAAGGGTGAAAAGGTTTTAGATTTGGTTCACACTGACATATGGGGACCGGCCAAAGTGCCATCAGTTGGAGGGAAAAGATTTATACTTACTATCACTGATGATTGGTCTAGATACTCTCGAGTATATTTCTTGAAAAACAAATCTGAGGCTTCGGCTTATTTTAAGGAATATAAATCATGGAGTGAAAAGCTTCATGAGACACCTATAAAGAGAATAAAAAGTGATAATGGGGGGGAATTCACTTCTAATGAGTTCGAGGATTACTTGAAAGAGGAAGGGGTTCAACACCAAAAGACAGTCCCAAAGAACCCGGAACAAAATGGTGTAGCCGAGAGACTAAATCGGACATTAAGTGATAGTGCCCGTAGCATGTTGACGGATAAAAAGATAAGGAAAAGTTTTTGGGCAGAAGCTATGAATTGTGCTAACTATCTCAAAAATAGAGTCCTTACCTCAGCTGTAAAAGGTCAAACACCTTATGAAAGATGGACCGGGAGAAAACCTAACATATCACACTTAAAGGTGTTTGGAAGTCAAGTGTTCAATTTAAACACAGAAAAATCTGATTGGAAGTTAGACGCTAGAGGAAAGCCGGGATACTTACTTGGGTATGATGAGAACGTAAAAGGGTATAGAGTTTATGATCTCGGAAAAGAAGACATAATTCTAGTGAAACACTTGGTAGTTATGGACGAAGGAAAATCCATAGATCCCTTTAAGTACACTAAACCGGTCAGAATTAGATTTGAATCCGAATGTGAATTAGATTCAGATTCTACTAACCGAACTCCGGTTCAGCCTGACTTTGCAGAGGAAGAGGAAAAACTGACCGAGAGTGATCCTCTCTTAGAGTCACAACATCCGGTTCAAACCGAGGAAGAAAATGAAGAAAAACTGGAAATGGATGATGAACGTCCGGAGATGGACTTCACGGATAGGGGAGAAGGCGAAGTTGTTCGGAGAAACCCGAGATTGCCCTCCATTCCAGCATCAGAGTTTGAAGGAGGAAGGAGAAGCAGCAAGAGACTTCAAGAGAGACAAGTGAACAACAAGGTAACTAAGCTGTCACATTTGAGTGAACCTTAGACTTACTCGGATGCAGTTAATAGTCCGGAAGGTGGTAGATGGGTGACAACTATTAATGATGAGATGGCTTCCATTATAAAAGCAAACACCTGGGAGTTGGTGGATTGTCCTCCGGATAGAAAGCCAATAGGATGCAAGTGGGTATTTAAGTTGAAGCTCAATCCTGATAACACTATCGAGCGATACAAGGCCAGATTAGTGGCAAAGGGGTTCACACAAAAGGAGGGAATCGATTATGAGGAGACCTTTGCTCCGATTGTTAGATTCACCTCCGTCCGGATTTTACTTAGTCTCGCAGCACCAGAAGACATTGAAGTGCACCAGATGGACATCAAAACTGCTTTCTTACATGGAGAATTGGAAGAAGAGATTTTCATGAGACAACCGGAAGGATTTGTGGAGAAACGAGAAGAAAGCAAGGTGTGTAGATTGATAAAGTCCTTTTATGGACTAAAGCAAGCTCCTCGCCAATGGAACAAAAAGTTGGACGAGTTCTTGACGAATTTGGGATATATCCGAATCAGTTCGGATCATTCGATCTACTTATTTGAGGATGAGGAAGGTATAATTTTCATTGCCATATATGTTGACGATTTGCTTGTGTTAAGTAAATCAATGGTGAAAATTAATAGATTGAAAAAGGATCTAAAGAGTAGATTTGAAATGAAAGATTTGGGGGAGGCAAAGTACATATTGGGAATTCAAATGGAGAGGGATAGAGAAAAGAAGATAATTAGACTAACTCAAAAGGAAGCAATTGGGAATATGCTGGAAAAATTTCAAATGGATAAAGCAAATAGTTGTACAACTCCAATAGACTTAAAGAAGGGAAGTGAGGGGAGCTCAGAAGAGGGGAATCTTGATCTTAGATAATGAGTTAGGACCTGAGGAAAGTAAGTTCATGCAAACTATTCCGTACAGACAGGTTGTCGGTAGTTTGATATATTTTATGAATTGTACTCGTCCTGATATAGCAGCAGCTGTGGGGGTATTAAGTAGGAGTCTGAATGATCCTAGGAAGAAAGATTGGGAAGCAGCCAAAAGGGTCATGCGGTATTTGGTAGGAACAATAGATATGTGGTTGCATCTGGGTGGGGATCACACTCACATCACTACTTGGAGTGATGCCAGTTATGGGGATGCTCCGATGAGGAGGTGTACTTCTGGATATGTGTTGTATGTTGGGAATGGGGCTTGTTGTTGGAGCAGTAAGCAGCAAAAGGTGATTGCTCAGTCCACCATGGAGGCTGAGTATATGGCCTCTTGTTCGGTTGTGAAAGAGTTAATGTGGGTGAAATCTTTGCTTCAAGAATTGGGATATATGAAAAGCGGAGTGCAAAAAGTTTTTTGTGATAATCAAGCGGCGATTGCAATTGCAGCATACCCTAAGCATCACTTTAAAACAAAGCATATGGATATTCGTTTGAGCTTTGTTAGAGAGAAGGTTGAGAATAAAATAATTAGTTTGGAACATAGACCGGATGGAGAGATGATAGCAGATATGATGACTAAACCGGTCCCCTCTCCTAAATTAATATTATGTAGGGAGAAGTGTGGACTGAAGCAAAAGATAGACTAGAAAATAACGGGAGTGTTGAAAAGGGAGGTATTTTGTAGTCTTTCTTTTAGACTTATTGCAGCCCACATACTTGTCGTAGTCACCGAGGACCTGTATAAAGCCATGGCTGCCTACTGCAGCTAAAAGAGACGGGCAGACAAATCAGGGCAGTTTTCTTTGCAAAATGTATTTAATGCACCTTGTGAGAATTGATCCGTTGACGTCTGGATAATTACCGTACGAATTAACCGTGCACCTTATCCAGTAAGCCTTGAAATTCGATACACGAATATGGCGCGATAATGATTTAAAGCTGTACGGCGTCGGACATTTCATTTAACAAATTACGGGACGATTTATGCATGGAAACATACCGCGCCGCATGAAATCGGGACCGCACGCAATATACGAATTAATATTTAATTTCGACGGACGAAATCAAATGTCAAGATATGATCGAACGACTCACAGTGGAGCCGGAATATCGGAAAAGACATTTGGCGGTTTGCGGAGCAGTTGTCGGCGGATGACACGTGGCAACATATGGTTGGACAACGGATATTACGGGAGGAGCAACTACGGCTCTGGAACTGACACGTGTCAGCGGATCGGCCATGTCGTACTATGGCGGAACAAGAAGTACATCGGTACCTGTACCTTCTTGTACTTTACAGTCATATGATTGGTCGAGTACCTTAGTAATAGGCTTAGAGAAGTAGCTTAGGACTTAGAATATTTTTGGGTTTTTCAGCCTTTCTCCCAGAGAGCTTCTATATTTATGGACCAACATTGGTCAGCCATAACTTAATGCTCAGGTGAGCAAATTCAGTGATTCTTTTTGCAGCGGACTCACGGGAGTCCACGCTACACAAGGTTGTGATCGGTCAGAGTTTTTGCGTCCCAGGGTGGGACTTATTCACTGTCAAAGTCAAAAGTGCATATATAATCCTAGAGGCTTCACATAAGCTGGACATTTTGTGTACCAATGGAGGTCACAGAATTACATTTGCTCCCCTGAGCAGTAAGTTATGAAGGGTCAAAGTTGACCTTTTGTACATAAGCTCTCTAGGAGAGAGGGTCCAATCTATCAATTTTTTCTAAGTCTTATGTCTCTCCAAAAATCTATCTACTGAAGTACGACACCAGTCATAATACTGTATCTGCAACTCTAAGACCTCCATAGGTACTCACAGTAGGCAGCTTGCTAGAAGCCTCTATGATAACTTTAGTTCTTTAAGCTTTGTCTGAATATTGCTAACACCCTGACAGAATACAGACATACCAAACTGCACCCCTTTGAAGGGCTGACTCCCCTGAGTCTGCCACAAAAAGAATCCTTGAATTTGCTCCCCTGAGCAGTTAATTATCAATGGTCGAAGATGACCCTTTTATACAAGAGCTCTCTAAGAGAGAGGTGGCTACCTCTAATTTTCTAAGTCCCAAACCCCTCTCTAAACCCCCTCCTACTGATGTACTGAGCCAATGAATTGAGTGTACAGTACAGAAAGGTACTTGGTCCGAAGTACTTTCTATACGGCCATTGTACGACATGGCCAGAAAGACAACGCCTGCCATATCCGGGTTCGCCATAGTGTGTCCCGGAGATGCCATTATCCAGAGTCATGTTGCCACGTATCACCTGTTGTGGTTATGACCGCAAACCGCCAAATCAACCATTCCGCGATGCCGGCTTCTTTCTCCGTCGTTAGATTGATGTCGGCCTTAATTCATAGCCGTTTAAAATACAAGTACTACATTTCCGGTGTAATTGTATTTTAACTGTGTCTGTGTGATTGTGGTCAGTTTGTCAGTAAATCAAACTTCTCTATTTCGTCATCTTTAAGTAGTTATCGTACCCTATATACTTCAGCATTGGTCTTAGACTACAGGGCAAGACTAACGGCTACTTTGACGGATGGTAAGTACCAAGATCAAATCTTGGGTCCGTCAATCCTTTTGGTAAGTTTGCCTAGGATCTGCCTTCTGACTCTAGAAGGAGCATAGGCAGCCATGGCTCTAGCTTCCTCTCCAGCCTTCAGTGACTACGACAAGTATGGGGGCTAAAGAGAGAAGTTAGAAGCAGACTGCCTCTGCTTTTTCTTGCTCCTATTTAAATCATTTAAATAACCTAGGAAATACCTTTAATTTCAACACTCCCCTTATTTCCTAGTCACTTTTAATTTTAAGTCCACATCTCTCTCTGCAAAAAATTAATTTAGGAGAAGGTACAGGCTTAGTCATCATGTTTGCCACCATCTCACTGTGTGGTCTATATTCTAGACTTATTATTTTGTTCTCCACCTTTTCCCTAACAAAGCTAAGTCTGATGTCCATGTGTTTTGCTTTAAAATGATGTTTAGGATTAGCATAAATTGCAATTGCCGCTTGATTATCACAGAATTTTTTCTAAATTCCACTCTTAAGATGCCCTAATTCACCAAGCAAGGATTTGACCCACATCAATTCCTTCACAGCAGAGCAAGATGCCATATACTCTGCCTCCATGGTAGACTGAGCAATAACCTTTTGCTGCTTACTGCTCCAGCAACAAGCACCATTCCCTACATAGAACACATATCCAGATGTATATCTTCTCATCGGAGCATCCCCATAGCTGGCATCACTCCAAGTGGTGATGTCAGTGTTTTCCCCACCCAGATGCAGCCATAGATCCCTAGTTCCAATGAGATATCTGAGGACCCTTTTTGCTGCTTCCCAATCCCTTTTGGTAGGAGCATTCAGACTCCTACTTAGCACTCCTACAGCTGTTGCCAAATCTGGTGTGGTACAATTCATAAAATATATCAGACTGCCCACTACCTGTCTGTGTGGAATGGTCTGCATAAACTTCTTTTCTTCTGGACCTAGTTCATCATCTAGAATTAGGATGTCTCCTTCCTCACTCCCCTCACTTCCCTTCTTTAGATCCATGGGAGTCGTGCAGTTGTTGGCTTTGTTCATCTGAAAATTTTCCAGCATGTTTCCAATTGCCTCTTTTGTGAGTTAGTCTAATTATCCTCTTTTTCCTATCTCTCTCTACTTGTATTCCCAGAATATATCTAGCCTCCCCCATATCCTTCATTTCGAATCTTCCCTTTAGATTTGTTTTTAGTTTGTTAATTTTCTTTAATGACTTACTTAGAACAAGAAGATCATCAACGTAAATTGCAATGAAAATGACACCTTCCTCATCTTCAAAAACATAAATTGAATGGTCTGAACTGATGCGAAAGTATCCCAGACTGGTAAGGAACTCATCAAGTTTCTTGTTCCACTGTCTGGGTGCCTGTTTCAAACCATAGAGAGATTCGATCAGTTGGCATACCTTAATTTCTTCTCCTTGTTCCACGAATCCTTCCGGCTGTCGCATTAAGATCTCCTCCTCTAGTTCTCCATGTAGGAACGCTGTCTTTATGTCCATCTGGTGTACTTCCATGTCTTCTACAGCTGCCAGACTGAGAAGTATTCGGACCGAGGGAAATCTGACGACCGGAGCGAAGATTTCTTCGTAGTCTATTCCCTCTTTCTGAGTAAAACCTTTCGCCAGTAACCGAGCCTTATACCGCTCAATTGTATTGTCCGGATTCAGTTTTAGTTTGAAAACCCACTTACATCCAATTGGTTTTCTATCGGGTGGACAGTCCACCAGCTCCCATGTATTAGCCGCCATGATTGAGGCTATTTCTTCATTGATGGCCTTCTTCCACTGGTTTCTTTCCGGACAGTTCATTGCCTCTTCATATGTTTGAGGTTCATCCGGGTGAGATAGTTTAGTTACCTTGTTATTAACTTGTTTCTCTTGAAGCCTTTTGCTGCTTCTTCTCCCTCCCTCAAAATCTGCGGCAAGAATAGATGGTTCTCGTGGATTCTTTCGATTCACCACGGCTTCTCCCCTGTCCCTCGGATCCATATCCGTTTCCACCACGTCTTCCGCTTGTGTCATTGGTGTTTCCAAGTTCAAGTCTTTCTCTGTCTGTTTTGAATCTGCGAGGATATCATCCGAACCTGCAAGAGTATCATCTTCTTGAAAACCGGGATAGTTAGGGAGATGAATCTCATCACAATTGTCTGACTCAAATTTGATTCTAACTGATTTTGAGGATTTAAAGGGATATACTGACTTCCCTTCATCCATAGCTACCAGATGCTTTACTAAAATTATATCTTCTCTCTTTAGATCATACACTCTATATCCTTTTACATCCTCATCATATCCTAGGAAGTATCCAGGTTTCCCTTTAGAATCTAGTTTCCAGTTTGATTTATTTGTATCTAAACTGAAGACTTTACTGCCAAAAACCTTTAAGTGAGATAGATCTGGTTTTCGGCCGGTCCATTTCTCATATGGAGTTTGGCCTTTCACCGCCGAAGTTAGAACTTTGTTTCTCAAATAATTAGCACAATTCATAGCTTCTGCCCAAAATCTTTTTCCTATCCTTTTATCTGACAACATACTCCGGGCACTATCATTTAGTGTCCTATTCAATCTCTCGGCAACACCATTCTGTTCCGGGTTTTCTGGAACTGTCTTTTGATGTTGAACACCATCCTCCCTTAAGAACTCCTCAAACTGATTGGAGGTATATTCCCCTCCATTGTCACTTCTTACTCTCTTTATTGAGGTCTCGTGAAGTTTCTCGACCCATGCCTTATATTGTTTGAAATACTCCGGAGTTTCTGATTTATTTTTCAGAAAGTATACCCGGGAGTACCGAGACCAATCATCAGTAATGGTTAACATAAATCTTTTGCCTCCGGGTGATGGCACTCTCGCCGGTCCCCAAATGTCCGTGTGTACCATATCAAGAATTTTTTCTCCTTTATAAGTTGTTTCCTTTGGGAATGGTAATATTTGTGCTTTACCTTGAGCACACCCACTGCAATCACTCACATTATCATTTTCCCCAAAGCGTATTCCTTCAACTACTCCCAATTTTTTCATTTCTTTTAACTTTTCTAGATTCACATGCCCAAGTCTCTTATGCCACAACATAATATCATTGATACCAGCATAGTAAAGTTTGAGTTTTTCATTACTTAAACCAAGCCTGAACATTCCTTGACTACCTTTCTCAGCAGTGAAATACACATCTTCCTCAAAGCTAGCTGTAAAGACTCCTTTTCTGGTGCTAGTTTCAAATCCTTTATCATCTAATACAGACGTAGAGATAAGATTTTTGTTTAACTCTGGAATAAACAATACATCGGAGAACGTAACTATTGAGGTTTTTCCCTCCACTACGACTTTCAGATCTACCGATCCTACATAAGTAGTGGTCACTACCCTCCCATCCCCATATTCAATCTCTACTGTAGGGATCTTTCTCAGCTTAGTAAACAGGTGCTTATCTTTGCACATGTGCATGGATGCACCTGAATCCACAATCCAACCTCCTTCACCTTTCAGTCCACCGAAAGCACATTTCTGCTTTCGTGGAATTTCGACTTCTGTTTTTGCCTCCAACTCCTCATCCAAGAGAAGTTTGTCGTCCTCCTCATCGGATTCCTCCTCGAGTACCTGTGTGACAAGTGCCTTTTTCTTCCCTCGTGTTTGACCCCCGGTCTGCCCCTCTTTTATCCGAAGCTCGGTCAGTTTGGTACATTCTGCCATGTAATGCTCGGGTTTCTTACCGAAATGACAAAGCCCTTTTGATCCCCTTGTTCCGGATTCATCGGATTGATTTTTCAGGTCTCCCCCTTCATGGCTCCCAAGGGGTTTCCGTGAATCTTTGTTTCTCCAACTTGCTCCAGCCGCCAAGGCTTGTCCTTTCTTAACTCCCCTCCAGATTTCGATTGTATTCTCTCGGACGAGAATCATACTCACTACTGAATTCCATATCCACCTGGAGTCCGGTAGATCTTGTACCCGGTTTACAATGTTCTCATACTCATCGGGTAATTTCATGAGTAAGCAGTGTACCTTTGCCTTCTCAGTTTCCACTTTTCCGGCACACTCTAACTCCATGAAGAGTATAGCCAGTTCATTGCAGAAATCGAGCATCTTCTCTCCTTTGTGAAAGTATCTATTGATCCTTTGGTCTGCTAGCTTTTGTTCCTGAATAGTACCGCTATGGTACATCTCTATAAGCGCATCCCACAGATCGGATGCCCTTTCCACCTGCAAATGAGGACTTGCGAGTCCTTGTGTGAGATGACGGAGGACAAAATGCTTGGCTGCCATGTTGTTGTAGTCCCAAGTATCAATATCATTCTCATCATTCCTCGGAATAGGAGACATGAAAATAGATCTGGTTGTTATAGGTGTGGATTTCTCTTTTTCTTTCCTTTTTTCCATCACGATGCTTTCTCCGTCTTCTGATTCCTCTGATGACGGTGGATCTAGTTTCCTACCAAAATCTGCTTCCTCGAAACCCTGGAGGAATAACAGGAACGGATGGGCGTTTCACTCTCCCACTCACTATTCCCCAAAATCTTTTCTCACATAGGGCTCCAATCATCATATTCTCCCAGTAGATGAACCCAGTCCCATTGAATATGGGCACCTTAGAGGGTGGGCCCATAACTTGCAACTCTGAGACCTCCATAGGTACTCAGAGTAGGCAGCTTGCTAGAAGCCTCTATGATAACCTCAGTTCTTTAAGCTTTGTCTAAATATTGCTAACACCCTGACGGAATACAAACTGACCAAACTGCACCTCTTGGAATGGCTGACTCCCCTGAGTGTGCCACAAAAAGAATCCTTGAATTTGCTCCCCTGAGCAGTTATATATCAATGGTCGAAGATGACCCTTTTATACAAGAGCTCTCTAAGAGAGAGGCGGCTACCTCTAATTTTCTAAGTCCTAAACCCCTCTCTAAACCCCCTCCTACTGATGTACTGAGCCAATCAATTAGGTGTACAGTATAGAAAGGTACTTGGTCCGAAGTACTTTCTGTACGACCATTGTACGATATGGCCAGAAAGACGACGCCTGCCATATCCGGGTTCGCCATAGTGTGTCCCGGAGATGCCATTATCCAATGTTATGTTGCTACGTGTCACCTGTTGTGGTTATGACCGCAAACCGCCAAATCAACCATTCCGCGATGTCGGCTTCTTTCTCTGTCATTAGATTGATGTCGGCCTTAATTTATAGCCGTTTAAAATACAAGTAATACATTTCTGGTGTAATTCTATTTTAACTCTGTCTGTGTGATTGTGGTCAGTTTGTCAGTAAATCGAACTTCTCTATTTCGTCATCTTTAAGTAGTTATCGTACCCTATATACTTCAGCATTGGTCTTAGACTACAGGGTAAGACTAACGGCTACTTTGACGAATGGTAGGTACCAGGATCAAATCCTGGGTCTGTCAATCCTTTTGGTAAGTTTGCCAAGGATCTGCCTTCTGACTTTAGAAGGAGCATAGGCAGCCATTGCTCTAGCTTCCTCTCCAGCCTTCAGTGACTATGACAAGTATAGGGGCTAGAGAGAGAAGTTAGAAGCAGGCTGCCTCTGCTTTTTCCTGCTTCTATTTAAATCATTGAAATAACCTAGGAAATACCTTTAATTTCAACATAACCGACCGTAACCGACTTTTTTTTTCTGGTGAATCAACCGACCACAACCCCCCGGCCCCCAAAATTTGGCAACCGAATGTGTAACGGTCGGTCATGATTTCGGTTGACTGTTGATTGTTTGCGACCTTTGGTATGCACTATGTAGCTAAAAACCGACGCGCACCGACTCAACAGTAGAGGTCACAATCAAGTACCCGAATCCGTACCAGATTAGTGCCCTGTAGGTAGTGTTGGATCCACAACGGATTCGGGTGTCAAGTTTTGGGGGCCAGTCAGATTGGGCCGGGTGATTAAAAATAAAAAACCGGAACACAAAAAATTGAAGGTTTCGTAGGTAAGTACATGTACCATGATCTCCTACCTCTCAGAAAATCCCATTACTACAAACAATCCCAACCACACATTCCACACATTGGAAAATACACATCCACATTGGACCACACCCACATAAGGATAAACTTTAAATTAGAAGAAGCTTTTGTCCACATAACATTAGTTTGGTCTCTTGCCCTCGTGGCTCAACCCTTCTTATTAAATTTTTTTCACTACTCTCCACTATTAAGAATTCTATCTCTTAACTACTAAAACACTATTTAGTTAGTAAGAGATTTCATTGCAAAAATGCCTTTTCTCATATTTTGTATTAATTGCTCATGACCAAGATCAGCCGGAATTTCCACAAAATTTTCCAAAGGAAAAGATGTCTACTCTCCTCTTACACTTCACTATTTATCCATCATCGCCCTGGACTCGCCAGGCCAGAGTCAACGCTCCGTTTCCGTTTTAACAGGCTTTTACTTGGGCCAATCATTGATCAGCAAGGACTCAGATTGACCAATGCAAAAACGTGCGAAATCTCTTACTAACTACTTAGCACTTTACTAACCAATCAAACGTTACGTTTCCCTACGTAACATTTACATGCAAAAGTGCGCGCCAAACTGAAACTCTGAGACCTCCATAAGTCCTCAAAGTGGACAGCTTCCAAGAAGCCTCTAGGATAATCATGACCCCTTTGTGTTTAAGCAAAAATAATTGCCACCCTGGCAGACAAAAACTCTGACCAACTTCACCCCTGTGAAGGCAAGACTCCCCTGAGTCGATAGCAAAAAGAATCTCTAAATTTGCTCCCCTGAGCAGTGAGTTATGGAGGGTCAAAGTTGACCTTTTGTACAGAAGCTCTCTGGGAGAGGGGGTCCTATCTTCTAATTTTTCTAAGTCCTATCTCTCTCACAGACTCTATCTACTGATGTACGGAACCAATCAGAATTGAGTTCCGTACGCAAAAGTACAGCTGCCGGTGTACTTTATGTACGGACATTGTACGACATGGCCAAAATGTCGACTCATGTCAAATCCGGATTCGGTGCCATAATCTCCGGAGTTTCCACAATCCAACGGAATTTTGCCACGCGTCATCCGATGTGGCGATGGCCACAAACCGCCGAAATCTTCCTCCGCGATCTCGGCGCTAATCCCGGCCGTCCGATTAAATTCGGCTTTAATCGTAGCCGTAATAAATACATGCGCGGTATTTGTTTCATTTACGAAACAAATGCGCGGTACTGATTTTTGTCCGTACCGTAAGTCGTACATTATATATTACTGGATCTATGTATCCCGTAATTAATTTCAGTTAAATGGTTTATCGCTTGTATACATATGTAAATAATTATCAAACTATATGCTAGGTAACACTACCGCTAGATTAAACGGCTAAGGCTACCGGCTACTTCGTGTCTGCCGGCCGGCAGGTACAAGGATCAAATCCTGCCGCCGGCACATACATTTTAATTAAATATATAAACCCTAATATAAAATTCCCGTAAACCTCAGGATAGCCAAGGTAGCCATGGCTCTAGCTTCCTCTCCAATTTCTCAGTGACTGCGACAAGTTTGAGAGTTGGAGAGAGAAGTTAGAGATAGACTGCCTCGACTTCTATATTTCTTTTCAGACTTAGAAAATACTAATAAAACCATTAGTTTCTACACTCCCCTTATTTTCTAGTCAATCTTTAATTTCAGACCACACTTCTTCCTGCAAAAAATTAGCTTAGGGGAAGGCACAGGTTTGGTCATCATATCTGCTACCATCTCACTATCTGGTCTGTACTCTAAACTGATTATTTTGTTTTCTACTTTCTCTCTTACAAAGCTGAGTCTGATGTCCATGTGTTTCGCTTTAAAATGGTGTTTAGGATTGGCACAAATAGCGATTGCTGCCTGATTATCACAAAATATTTTCTAAACACCACTCTTAAGGTGACCAAGCTCACGAAGCAAAGACTTGACCCACATCAATTCTTTTACAACAAAGCAAGAGGCCATATACTCAGCCTCCATGGTGGACTGAGCAATAACCTTTTGCTGTTTCCTACTCCAATAGCAAGCCCCATCACCCACATATAATACATATCCAGAAGTACATCTCCTCATCGGAGCATCACCATAACTGGCATCACTCCAAGTAGTGATGTCAGTATTCTCCCCACCCAAATGCAACCATAGATCTCTAGTTCCTACCAAGTATCTAAGGACTCTCTTAGCTGCCTCCCAATCCTTCTTAGTGGGAGCATTTAGACTTCTACTCAGCACTCCTACAGCTGCAGCTAAATCCGGCCGGGTACAATTCAGAAAATAGATTAGACTTCCCACTACTTGCCTGTAAGGAATAGTCTGCATGAACTTCTGATCTTCAGGAGATAATTCCTCGTCTAAGACTATGACTCCTTCTTCCTCACTCCCCTCACTTCCCTTTTCAATTCCATTGGAGTTGTAGAACTATTAGCTTTATCCATTTGAAATTTTTCAAGCATGTTCCCTATTGCTTCCTTTTGAGTCAATCTTATAATTTTTCTTTTTCGGTCTCTCTCTACTTGAATTCCCAAAATATATTTTGCTTCCCCCATATCCTTCATTTCAAATCTCCCCTTAAGATCGGTTTTCAGTTTATTAATTTTTTCCATTGATTTACTTAAAACAAGCAAATCATCAACATAAATTGCAATAAATATAAAACCTTCCTCATCTTCGAAAACATAGATTGATTGATCTGAGCTGATCCGAATATATCCTAGACCGGTAAGAAACTCATCAAGCTTCTTATTCCACTGTCGGGGCGCCTGTTTCAAACCATAAAGAGATTTAATCAGCCGACATACCTTACTCTCCTCTCCTTCTTCCACAAACCCTTCGGGTTGTCGCATGAAGATCTCCTCTTCTAATTCTCCATGCAAAAAGGCTGTTTTGATGTCCATCTGGTGCACTTCCATGTCTTCCGCCGCTGCTAAACTGAGAAGTATGCGGACGAAGGGAAATCTGACCACCGGGGCAAAGGTTTCCTCGTAGTCAATTCCTTCCTTTTGTGTAAATCCCTTTGCCACTAATCTGGCCTTGTAGCGCTCGATTGTGTTATCTGGGTTCAGTTTTAGTTTGAAAACCCACTTACAACCGATTGGTTTTCGGTTAGGTGGACAGTCCACCAGCTCCCAAGTATCGGCTGCCATGATTGAAGCCATCTCCTCATTGATGGCTGTCTTCCACCGGTTTCTTTCTGGACAAGTCATCGCCTCTCGATAAGTTCGAGGTTCATCTTGATGAGATAGTTTAGTTACCTTGTTATTAACCTGTTTTTCTTGCAGTCTTTTGCTACTTCTCCTCCCTCCCTCAAAATCTGAGGCCGGAATAGATGGTTCTCGTGGATTCTTTTGAACAAACTCGGCTTCTCCCCTATCCCTTGATTCCGAATCAATTTCCACCACGTCTTCCGCTTCGAGTAGAGTTGTCACTGGAGTTTCCACAGCCGCGTCCTTTTCAGTCTGATTTGTTCCTGCAAGAATGTCATCGTCTCTAAAACCTGGATAGTTAGGAAGCTCAAAGTCATCAGAATTTTCTGACTCAAATCTGATTTTTACTGACTTTGTATATTTGAAGGGATCCACAGACTTTCTTTCATCCATAACTACTAGATGCTTTACTAAGATTATATCTTCTCTTTTTAGATCATAAACTCTATATCCTTTAACATCCTCATCATATCCTAATAAGTATCCCAGTTTTCCTTTAGGATCTAGCTTCCAATTGGACCGATCAGTATCTAGACTCAATACTTGACTGCCGAAAACCTTTAAATGAGATAAGTCTGGTTTCCGGCCTGTCCATCTCTCATAAGGTGTTTGATCTTTTATAGCTGAAGTAAGAACTCTATTTTTGAGGTAATTAGCACAGTTCATTGCTTCTGCCCAAAACCTTTTTCCTATCTTCTTATCCGACAACATACTTCTAGCACTATCACTTAGTGTTCTATTTAACCTTTCAGCTACCCATTCTGTTCAGGATTTTCTGGCACTGTCTTTTGGTGTTGAACCCCATCTTCCCTCAAAAAATCCTCAAACTGGTTAGAAGTATACTCTCCACCATTGTCACTCCTTACTCTCTTGATTGGAGTTTCATGGAGTTTTTCGCTCCATGCTTTATATTGTCTAAAACAGTCCTCAGCTTCTGACTTGTTTTTCAAAAAATATACTCGGGAATACCGAGACCAATCATCAGTTATAGTCATCATAAATCTCTTCCCCCCCGGTGAGGGCACTCTAGCCGGTCCCCAAATATCTGTGTGTACTAGATCTAGAAGTTTTTCTCCCTTGTAGGTGGCTGTTTTTGGAAAGGGTAATCTGTGTGCTTTACCTTGAGCACACCCACTACAATCACTTATATCATCACTCTCACTGAACTGAATCCCTTCCACCACTCCCATCTTTTTCATCTCTCTTAACTTATCTAGATTCACATGCCCAAGCCTCTTATGCCACATCATAATATCATGAACACCAGCATAATAAAGTTTCTTCGTTTCATTACTTAAGATCAGCCTAAACATCCCATGGCTACCTTTCTCAGCAATGAAATAGACATCCTCCTCAAAACTAGCAGTAAAGACTCCTTCCCTAGTGCTAGTGAAAAAACCCTTATCATCTAATACTGATGTAGAGATAAGGTTTTTGTTCAGCTCCGGAATAAACAATACATCGGAGAATGTTAATATGGATGTCTTTCCTTCTACTAACACTTTCAGATCTACCGATCCTACAAGAGTAGTGGTGACTATCCTCCCATCCCCGTACTCTATCTCTACGGTGGGAATCTTTCTTATCTTAGTGAACAGGTGTCTATCCTTACACATGTGCATTGAGGCACCTGAATCTATAATCCTGCCTGCTTCACCTTTCAATCCACCGTAAGCACATTTCTGCCTTCGTGGAATTTCAACCTCAGTTTTCGCCTCCAACTCCTCATCCAAAAGGAGCTCATCGTCCTCGTCCTCGGATTCCGCCTCAAGTACCTGTGTGACAAGGGCCTTTTTCTTTCCTCTCGGGGTACCACCGGTCTGCCCCTCCTTTAACCGAAGCTCGGTTATCTTGGTGCACTCTGCCATATAGTGCCCCGGTTTCTTACAAAAATGACATAAACCTTTGGGAGCCCTTGGTTCGAACTCGCCAACCTGTTTTTTCTGCTCCCTACCCCCATAGTTTCCGACTGGTTTCCGGGAATCCTTGTTCCTCCAATCGGTCGCTGTTGCCAAGGCTTGGCCACTCTTTCCTCCCCTTCGTATCTCAATCGTATTCTCTCGAACGAGAATCATCCCTACCACTGAGTTCCATATCCACCTTGAGTCCGGCAAGTCGTGCACACGGTTGACTATGTTCTCGAACTCATCAGGTAACTTCATTAGTAAACAGTTAACTTTTTCTTTTTCACTAAAAACTTTACCCGCACTCTCTAGCTCCATGAAGAGTGTAGCAAGCTCATTGCAAAAATCCAACATATTTCCCCCTTTGTATACATACTCCTTAACTTTCTGATCAGCCAACTGTTGTTGCTGAATCGTACCACTTCGGTACATCTCTATGAGAGCCATCCAAAGATCGGATGCCCTCTCTACCTGCAAATGAGGACATGCAAGTCCTTGAGTGAGATGGCGTAGGATGAAGTGCTTTGCCGCCATATTGTTGAAGTCCCAGGTTTCAGTATCATTCTCCTCGTTCCTCGGAATAGGTGACATGAATGCTAAACCAGTTGCTATTGGTGTGGTCGCCTCCTTCTCCTTTCCTTTGTCCACCACCTCTCCTTCCTTTGTTTCCTCCGTTGAAGGTGAATCCTCTTTCCTGGTGAATCTGCTTCCTTTAAACCCTGGAGGAATTCCAAGACTTGATGGACGCCCCAATCGTCCACTCACTATCCCCCAAAACCTTTTTTCGCATAGAGCTCCTATCATCATACTTTCCCAGTATATGAAGCCAGTTCCATTAAAGATTGGTACCCTAGAGGGTGGGCCCATAACCTGAAACTGTGAGACCTCCATAAGTCCTCAAAGTGGACAGCTTCCAAGAAGCCTCTAGGATAATCCTGACCCCTTTGTGTTTAAGCAAAAATAACTGCCACCCTGGCAAACAAAAACTCTGACCAACTTCACCCCTGTGAAGACAAGACTCCCCTGAGTCGATAGCAAAAAGAATCTCTGAATTTGCTCCTCTGAGCTGTAAGTTATGGAGGGTCAAAGTTGACCTTTTGTACAGAAGCTCTCTGGGAGAGGTGGTCCTATCTTCTAATTTTTCTAAGTCCTATCTCTCTCACAAACTCTATTTACTGATGTACGGAACCAATCAAAATTGAGTTCCGTACGCAAAAGTACAGCTGCCGGTGTACTTTATGTACGGACATTGTACGACATGGCCAAAATGTCGACTCATGTCAAATCCGGATTCGGTGCCATAATCTCCGGAGTTTCCACAATCCAACGGAATTTTGCCACGCGTCATCCGATGTGGCGATGGCCACAAACCGCCGAAATCTTCCTCCGCGATCTCGGCGCTAATCCCGGCCGTCCGATTAAATTCGGCTTTAATCGTAGCCGTAATAAATACATGCGCGGTATTTGTTTCATTTATGAAACAAATGCGCGGTACTGATTTTTGTCCGTACCGTAAGTCGTACATTATATATTACTGGATCTATGTATCCCGTAATTAATTTCAGTTAAATGGTTTATCGCTTGTATACATATGTAAATAATTATCAAACTATATGCTAGGTAACACTACCGCTAGATTAAACGGCTAAGGCAACCGGCTACTTCGTGTCTGCCGGCCGGCAGGTACAAGGATCAAATCCTGCCGCCGGCACATACATTTTAATTAAATATATAAACCCTAATATAAAATTTCCGTAAACCTCAGGATAGCCAAGGTAGCCATGGCTCTAGCTTCCTCTCCAATTTCTCAGTGACTGCGACAAGTTTGAGAGTTGGAGAGAGAAGTTAGAGATAGACTGCCTCGACTTCTATATTTCTTTTCAGACCTAGAAAATACTAATAAAACCATTAGTTTCTACAAATCCTTGGTCCATCAAGATCTATTTTGGTAAAATCTACCAACCTAATGTCTGTCCCCATCGGGATAGCTTAGGCGGCAATGGCTCTATCTCCCTCTCCAACTTTCGATGACTGCGACAAGTGTGGGAGCTGGAGAGAGGAGTTAGAGGCAGACTGCCTCTGCTTCTTTTCTGCATTTTACAAAACCTAGAAAATACTAAAATAACCTTTAATTACTACACTCCCCTTATTTTCTAGTCACTCTTTATTTTAAGACCACACTTCTCCCAACAGAAAATTAGTTTAGGGGAAGGCACAGGTTTGGACATTATATCTGCTACCATTTTACTATCTGGTTTAAACTCGAAACTGATTATCTTGTTTTCTACTTTCTCCCTAACAAAGCTAAGTCTAATGTCCATGTGTTTGGCTATAAAGTGATGTTTACGATTGGCAAAAATGGCAATGGCATCCTGGTTATCACAAAACACTTTTTGGACACCACTCTTAAGATGACCAAGCTCACCAAGCAAAGACTTGACCCACATTAATTCTTTTACAGTAGAGCAAGAAGCCATGTACTCAGCCTCCATGGTGGACTGAGAAATGACCTTTTGTTGCTTGCTGCTCCAGCAACAAGCCCCATCACCCCCATACAATACATATCCAGATGTGCATCTCCTCATAAGAGCATCCTCATGGCTTGCATCACTCCAAGTGGTGATGTCAGTATTGTTCCCACCCAAATGCAACCATAGATCCCTAGTCCCTATGAGATATCTGAGGACTCTCTTAGGTGCCCCCTATCTTTCTTAGTGGGAGCATTAAAATTCCTACTTAGTACTCCTACAGCTGCGGCTATGTTCGGACGGGTAAAATTCATGAACTATATTAGGCTGCCCACTACTTGTCTAAAAGGGATGGTCTCCATAAATCTTTTCTCTTCCAGGCCTACCTCATCATCTAAGATTATAACTCCCTTTTCCACACTCCCCTCACTAGTTAAAAATAAATCAGACATTTGTTTCAACGGTTAAGATAAAATACAAAATTCTATTCGACGGCGCACGTCATCGCCGGGATCCTAGAATGATCACTTTGGCATTTAGTGACATGGCATGACCTAACGCTACGTGGAGAGATAACGTTTGGTCGCGGGAATTCTGAGGAATGTACGGACGAGTAAAAAGTGGACACGCGTTCGCTTAATAGCCTTGTCGTACATAGGCCGTATAAAAGGTACACTAGCAGTAGTACTTTTTGGTGTGGTACAGTATTCTTATTGGTCCGTACTTCAGTAGATAGGAGTTTTTAGAGGGAATCAAGACTTAGTAAATTTTGGTAGGCAGTCACCTCTCTCTTTGAGAATTTGTACAAATTGGCGATTTTACTGCCTCATAACTTATCTCTTGGTTGGGCGTTTTCAGGGATTATTTTTCCTACGGACTCAAGGGAGTCCAAGCTGCATAGGAGTGCAATCAGATTTTTTGCTTGTCTGCTTGGGTAGCAGTGGTTGCCATTGAAAGTGGGTAAGTTAATAACTATCTAGAGGCTTGCTGAATTCTGTAGTCCAATGGAAGACACATAATTGCATCACTTCCCTTCTTTAATTCCATAGGAGTGGTACAACTATTAGCCTTGTCCATTTGGATTTTTTCTAACATGTTTCCAATGGCCTTCGTTTGAGTTAATATTTTTATCTTTCTATCTTTGTCTCTCTCTACCTGAATTCCCAAAATATACCTTGGTTTTCTTCTATATCCTCCATCTCAAATCTTCCTTTTAGAACATTTTTCAACTTATTTATTTTATCCATTTATTTACTTAAAACAAGCAAATCATCAACATAAATTGCAATAAAAATAATTCCTTCCTCATCTTCAAACAAATAAATGGAGTGATCTGAGCTGATCCGAATATATCCCAAACCTGTAACAAACTCATCGAGCTTCTTGTTGCATTGTCAGGGCGCCTGTTTCAGCCCATACAAAGATTTGATCAATCAGCATACCTTGCTTTCCTCCCCTTGCTCCACAAATCCTTCGGGCTGTCGCATAAAAATTTCCTCTTCCAACTCTCTATTTAGGAAGGCCGTCTTTATGTCCATCTGATGCACTTCCATGTTTTTTGCTGTCGCCATGCTGAGAAGTATCCGAACCGAAGGAAACCTGATGACCGGAGCAAAAGTCTCCTCGTAGTCAATTCCCTCTTTCTAGGTATATCCATTTGCCCCTAACCAGCCTTGTAGCGCTCAATGGTGTTATCTGGGTTGAGTTTCAGCTTAAACACCCACTTACAACCAATTGGCTTCCTGTCAGGAGGACAATCCACCAATTCCCGTGTATTAGCCGCCATAATTGAGGCCATCTCCTCATTAATGGCTGTCTTCCACCGGTTTCTCTCAAGACAAGTCATTCCCTCATTATAAGTTTGAGGTTCATCTGGGTGAGATAGTTTGGTTACATTATTGTTAACTTGCCTCTCTTGCAGTCTTTTGCTGCTTCTTCTTCCTCCCTCAAACTCGGTTGCCGGAATAAATGGCTCTCTTGGATTCTTCCGAACAGTTTCTACTACTCCCCTATCCCTTGATTCCGGGTCGATTTCCACCACGTCTTTCGCTTCAGTTAGAGTTAATACTAGGGGTGTTGCATTTGGGTCTTTCTCGATCTGGTCTGGACATGCAAGATCATCATCTTCTTGAAATCCTGGATAGTCAGGAAGCTCAAAGTCATCAAAATTTTCTGACTCAAATCTGATTCTGACTGTCTTTGAATGCTTAAAGGGATCTATAGATTTTCCTTCATCCATAACCACTAGATGCTTCACTAGGATAATATCCTCTCTTTTGTGATCATACACTCTATATCCTTTTACATCTTCATCATATCCTAGTAAATATCTTGGTGTTCCTTTTCGGTCTAACTTCTAGTTTGTCGGATCTGTGTCTAACCTGAACACTTGACTACAGAAAACCTTTAAGTGTGAAACATCTAGTTTTCGGCCTGTCCATCTCTCATAGGGTGTTTAGCCTTTTACTGCGGAAGTAAGAACTTTATTCTTGAGATAACTTGCGCAGTTTATTACTTCGGCCCAAAACTACTTTCCTATCTTGTTATCTGACAACATACTCTTAGCATTATCACTCAGTGTTCTATTTCATTTTTCAGCTACACCATTCTGCTCAAGATTTTCAGGAACTGTCTTTTGGTGTTGCACTCCATCTTCTCTCAGAAAATCCTCAAACTAGTTAGAGGTATACTCTCCACCATTGTCACTCCTTACTCTCTTAATTGAGGTTTCATCGAGTTTTTCACTCCAAGCATTATATTGTTTAAAACATTCATGAGCCTTTGACTTATTTTTAAAATAATACACCCTGGAATACTGAGACCAATCATTGGTGATAGTCATAAATCTCTTCCCCCCGGGTGATGGCACTCTGGCTGGCCCCCAAATATCTATGTGCACTAAATCTATAATCTTTTCTCCCTTATAGGTGGCAGTTTTTGGGAAGGGTAACGTGTGTGCTTTACCTTGAGCACATCCACTACAATTACTTAGATTCTCACTTTCACCGAACTGAATCCCTTCCACTACTCCCATCTTTTTCGTCTCTCTTAACTTATCTAGATTCACATGCCCAAGCCTCTTATGCCACAATATTATATCATGAACACGAGCATAATAAAGTTTCTTCATTTTATTGCTTAAAATTAGCCTAAACATCCCTTAGCTACCTTTTTGAGCAGTAAAATAAACTTCCGCCTCAAAACTAGCAATAAAGACTTCTTTCCTAGTGCTAGTATCAAAACCACTATCATCTAATACAGACGTAGAGATGAGGTTTTTGTTCAGCTCCGGAATAAACAATACATCAGAGAATGTAACTATGGATGTCTTTCTTTCTACTAACACTTTGAGATCTACTAATCCTACAAGAGTAGTAATGAATATCCTCCTATCCCTGTACTCAATCTCTACAGTGGGAATCTTTCTTATCTTAGTGAACAGGTGTTTATCTTTACACATGTGCATAGATGCACTTGAATCTACAATCCAACCCGCTTCACCTTTCAATCAACCGAAAGCATATTCCTGCTTTCGTGGAATTTCGACCTCGTTTTTCGCTTCCAACTCCTCATCCAATAGGAGTTCATCGTCCTCGTCCTCGAATTCCGCCTCATGTACCTGTGTCAAAAGGGCATTTTTCTTTCCTCTCGGGGGTTCACCGCTGTGCCCCACCTTTAACCGCAGCTCGGTTAAGTTAGGGCACTCAGCCATATAGTGCCGTGGTTTCTTACAAAAATGGCACAAACCCTTGGGAGTCCTTGGTCCGAACTCCTCAGTTTGATTGTTGTGCCCCTCCCCTCGATAATGTAGAAATTAAAGGTACATTTTTAGTATTTTCTAGGTCTAAATAGAAATATAGAAAGAAGCCAGGGTAGTCTACCTCTAACTTCTCTCTCCTAACTCTCAAACTTGTCGCAGTCACTGAGAAATTGGAGAGGGAGCTAGAGCCATGGCTACCTAGGCTATCCAAAGGTTTACGGGAAATTTATATTAGTTAGGGTTTATTTATTTAAAAGGAAAGTGCCGGCGACAGGAATTGATCCTTTTACCTACCGGCCGGCAGACTAGATGTAGCCAGTAGCCTTAGCCGTTAACTCCAGGGATAACATTACGTAGTATATGATTTGATATTTATCTAAACACGTAAACGTAGGATAAATCATTTAACTGTAATTGTTTACGGTATACATAGATCTGGTAATGTATAAGTACAAAATACGGTACGAGCAAGAAATCAATACCGCGCATTTATTTCTTAAGTGAAACGAATATCGCGCATGTATTCATTACGGCTACGATTAAAATCCATTCTAATCGGACGGCCGGAATTAGCGCCGAGATCGCGGAAGAAGATTTCGGCGGTTTGTGGCCATCGCCACATCGAATGACGCGTGGCGAAGTTACATTGGATCATGGAATCTCCGGAGATTATGGCACCAAATCCGGATATGACATTTGTCGACATTTAGGCCATGTCGTACAATGTCCGTACATAAACTACACCGGCAGCTGTACTTTTGCGTACAAAACTGTATTCTGATTGGTTCCGTACATCGGTAGATAGAGTCTGTGAGAGAGATAGGACTTAGAAAAATTAGGAGATAGGACCCTCTCTCCTATAGAGCTTCTGTACAAAAGGTCAACTTTGACCCTCTATAACTTACTGCTCAGGTGAGCAAATTCAGAGATTCTTTTTGCTATCGACTCAGGGGAGTCTTGTCTTCACAAAGGTGAAGTTGTTTAGAGTTTTTGTCTGCCATGGTGGCAGTTATTTTTGCTGAAACACAAAGGGGTCAGGGCTATCCTAGAGGCTTCTTAGAAGCTGTCCACTCTGAGGACTTATGGAGGTCTCGCAGTTTCACGTTATAGGCCCACCCTCTAAGGTACTAATCTTTAATGGAACTGGCTTCATATACTGGGAAAGTATGATCATAGGAGCTCTATGCGAAAAAAGGTTTTGGGGGATAGTGAGTGGACGGTTGGGGCGTCCATCAAGTTTTAGAATTCCTCCAGGGTTTGGAGGAAGCAGATTCACCAGAAAAGGGGATCCACCTTCAACGGAGGAAATAAAAGAAGGAGGGGTGGTGGACAAAGGAAAGGAGAAGGAGGCGACCACACCAATAACAACTGGTTCGGCATTCATGTCACCTATTCCGAGGAACGAGGAGAATGATACTCAAACCTGGGACTTCAACAATATGGCGGCAAAGCACTTCATCCTACGCCATCTCACTGTAGGACTTGCATGTCCTCATTTGCAGGTAGAAAGGGCATCCGATCTTTGGATGGCTCTCATAGAGATGTACCGAAATGGTACGATTCAGCAACAACAATTGGCTGATCAGAAAGTTAAGGAGTATGTATACAAATAGGGGAAGATGTTGGATTTTTGCAATGAGCTTGCTACACTCTTCATGGAGCTAGAGAGTGCGGGAAAAGATTTTAGTGAAAAAGAAAAGGTTAACTTTTTACTTGATGAAGTTACCCGATGAGTTCGAGAACATAGTCAACCGTGTGCAGGACTTGCCGGACTCGAGGTGGATATGGAACTCAGTGGTAGGGATGATTCTCGTTCGGGAGAATACGATTGAGATCCGAAGAGGAGGAAAGAGTGGCCAAGCCTTAGCAACTGCGACCGATTGGAGGAAAAAGGATTCCCGGAAACCGGTCGGAAACTATGGCGGGAGGGAGCAGAAAAAACAGGTTGGCGAGTTCGGACCAAGGGTTCCCAAAGGTTTATGTCATTTTTGTAAGAAACCTGGGCACTATATGGCAGAGTGTACTAAACTAACCGAGCTTCGGTTAAAGGAGGGGCAGACCGGTGGTACCCCAAGAGGAAAGAAAAAGGCCCTTGTGACACAGGTACATGAGACGGAATCGGAGGACGAGGAAGATGAGCTCCTTCTGGATGAGGAGTTGGAGGCGAAAAACGAGGTCGAAATACCACGAAGGCAGAAATGTGCTTACGGTGGATTGAAAGGTGAAGCAAGCTCGATTGTAGATTCAAGTGCCTCCATGCACATGTGTAAAGATAGGCACCTGTTCACTAAGATAAGAAATATTCCCACCGTCAAGATAGAGTACGGGGATGGAAGGATAGTCACCACTACTCTTGTAGGATCGGTAGATTTGAAAGTGTTAGTAGAAGGAAAGACATCCATAGTAACATTCTCCGATGTGTTGTTTATTCCGGAGCTGAACAAAAACCTTATCTCTACATCCGTATTAGATGATAAGGGTTTTTTTACTAGCTCTAGGGAAGGAGTCTTTACTGCTAGTTTTGAGGAGGATGTCTATTTCATTGCTGAGAAAGGTAGCCATGGGATGTTTAGGCTGGTTTTAAGTAATGAAAATAAGAAACTTTATTATGCAAGTGTTCATGATATTATGATGAGGCAATAAGAGGCTTGGGCATGTGAATCTAGACAAGTTAAGAGAGATGAAAAAGATGGGAGTGGTGGAAGGGATTAAGTTTAGTGAGAATGATAATATAAGTGATTGTAGTGGATGTGCTCAAGGTAAAACACACAGATTACCCTTTCCTAAAATAGCCACCTATAAGGGAGAAAAAATTCTAGATTTAGTACACACAGATATTTGGGGACCGGCTAAAGTGCCCTCACCGGGGGGGAAGAGATTTATGATAACTATCACTGATGATTGGTCTCGGTATTCCCGAGTGTATTTTTTGAAAAACAAGTCCGAAGATCAGGATTGTTTTAGACAATATAAAGCATGGAGCTAAAAACTTCATGAAACTCCAATCAAGAGAATAAGGAGTGACAATGGTGGAGAGTATACTTTTAACCAGTTTGAGGATTTTCTGAGGGAAGATGGGGTTCAACACCAAAAGACAGTTCCAGAAAACCTGGAACAGAATGGAGTAGCTGAAAGGTTAAATAGAACATTAAGTGATGGTGCTAGAAGTATGTTGTCAGATAAGAAGATAGGAAAAAGGTTTTTGGCAGAAGCAATGAACTGTGCTAATTACCTCAAAAATAGAGTTCTTACTTCAACTATAAAAGATCAAACACCTTATGAGAGATGGACAGGCCGGAAACCAGACTTATTTCACTTAAAGGTTTTCGGCAGTCAAGTATTCAGTCTAGATACAGATCGGTCTAATTGGAAGCTAGATCGTAAAGAAAAAACCGGGATACTTATTAGGATATGATGAGGATGTAAAAGGATATAGAGTTTATGATCTAAAAAGAGAAGATATAATCTTAGTAAAGCATCTAGTAGTTATGGATGAAGGAAAGTCAGTGGATCCCTTCAAATATACAAAGTCAGTAAAAATCAGATTTGAGTCAGAAAAATTCCGATGACTTTGAGCTCCCTAACTATCCAGGTTTTAGAGAAGATGACATTCTTGCAGATATAAATGAAACCGAAAAGGACTCGGCTATGGAAACTCCAGTGACAACTCTACCCGAAGCGGAAAACGTGGTGGAAATTGATTCGGAATCAAGGGATAGGGGAGAAGTTGAGTTTGATCGAAAGAATCCACGAGAACCATCTATTCCGGCCTCAGATTTTGAGGGGGGAAGGAGAAGTAGCAAAAGACTGCAAGAAAAACAGGTTAATAACAAGGTAACTAAACTATCTCATCAAGATGAACCTCAAAATTATGGAGAGGCGATGACTTGTCCAGAAATAAACCGGTGGAAGACAGCCATCAATGAGGAGATGGCCTCAATTATGGCAGCCGATATTTGGGAGCTGGTGGATTGTCCACCTAACCGAAAACCAATCGGTTGTAAGTTGGTTTTAAAATCTAAACTGAACCCAGATAACACAATCAAGCGCTACAAGGCCCGATTAGTGGCAAAGGGATTTACACAAAAAGATAGAATTGACTACGAGGAAACCTTTGCCCCGGTGGTCAGATTTCCCTCCGTCCGCAACCTTCGCAGCTTGGCAGGAGCGGAAGACATGGAAGTGCACCAGATGGACATCAAGACAGCCTTTTTGCATGGAAAATTGTAAGAGGAGATCTTCATGCGACAACCCGAAGGGTTTGTGGAGGAAGGAGAGGAGAGTAAGGTATGCCGGCTGATTAAATCTCTTTATGGCTTGAAACAGGCGCTTCGACAGTGGAATAAGAAGCTTAATGAGTTTCTTACCGGTCTGGGATATATCCGGATCAGCTCATATCACTCAATCTATGTTTTCGAAGATGAGGAAGGTTTTATATTTATTGCAATTTTTGTTGATGATTTACTTGTCCTAAGTAAATCAATAGAAAAAATTAATAAACTGAAAACCGATCTTAAGGGGAGATTTGAAATGAAGGATATGGGGGAAGCAAAATATATTTTGGGAATTCAAGTAGAGAGAGACCGAAAAAGAAAAATTATAAGATTGACTAAAAAGGAAGCAATAGGGAACATGCTTGAAAAATTTCAAATGGATAAAGCTAATAGTTGTACAACTCCAATGGAGTTGAAGAAGGGAAGTGAGGGGAGTAAGGAAGAAGGAGTCATAGTCTTAGAAGAGGAATTATCTCCTAAAGAACAGAAGTTCATGCAGACTATTCCTTATAGACAAGTAGTGGGAAGTCTAATCTATTTTATGAATTGTACTCAGCCGGATTTAGCTGCAGCTGTAGGAGTGCTGAGTAGAAGTTTAAATGCTCCCACTAAGAGGGATTGGGACGCAGCTAAGAGAGTCCTTAGATACTTGATAGGAACTAGGGATCTATGGTTGCATTTGGGTGGGGAGAATATTGACATAACTACTTGGACTGATTCCAGTTATGGTGATGCTCCGATGAGGAGATGCACTTCTGGATATGTATTATATGTGGGTGATGGGGCTTGCTGTTGGAGTAGCAAACAGCAAAAAGTTATTGCTCAGTCCACCATGGAGGCTGAGTATATGGCCTCTTGCTCTGCTGTAAAAGAATTGATGTGGGTCAAGTCTTTGCTTGGTGAGCTTGGTCACCTTAAGAGTGGTGTGCAGATTTTTTTTTGTGATAATCAGGCAGCAATCGCTATTTCTGCCAATCCTAAACATCATTTTAAAGCCAAACACATGGACATCAGACTCAGCTTTGTTAGAGAGAAGGTAGAAAAAAAAATAATCAGTTTATAGTACAGACCAGATAGTGAGATGGTAGCAGATATGATGACCAAACCTGTGCCTTCCCCTAAGGTAATTTTCTGCAGGGAGAAGTGCGGTCTGAAATTAAAGATTAACTAGAAAATAAGGGGAGTGTAGAAATTAATGGTACATTTCTAGTATTATCTAGATCTAAATAGAAATATAGAAAGAAGCCAAGGCAGTCTACATCTAACTTCTCTGTCCAAACTGTCAAACTTGTCGCAATCACTGAGAAATTGGAGAGGGAGCTAGAGCCATGGCTACCTAGGCTATCCAGAGGTTTACGGGAAATTTATATTAGTTAGGGTTTATTTATTTAAAAGGAAAGTGCCGGCAACATGAATTGATCCTTGTACCTACCGGTCGGCAGACAAGATGTAGCCGGTAGATTTAGCCGTTAACTCAGGGATAACATTACGTAGTATATAATTTGATATTTATCTAAACACGTAACCGTAGGATAAATCATTTAACTGTAATTGTTTACGGTATACATAGATCTGGTAATGTATAAGTACAAAATACGGTACGAGCAAGAAATCAATACCGCGCATTTATTTCTTAAGTGAAACGAATATCGTGATGTATTTATTACGGCTACGATTAAAATCCATTCTAATCGGACGGCCGGAATTAGCGCCGAGATCGCGGAAGAAGATTTCGGCGGTTTGTGGCCATCGCTACATCGAATGACGCGTGGCGAAATTACATTGGATCGTGGAATCTCCATAGATTATGGCACCAAATCCGGATATGACATGTGTCGACATTTAGGCCATGTCGTACAATGTCCGTACATAAAGTACACCGGCAGCTGTACTTTTGCGTACAAAACTGTATTCTGATTGGTTCCGTACATCGGTAGATAGAGTCTGTGAGAGAGATAGGACTTAGAAAAATTAGGAGATAGGACCCTCTCTCTCAGAGAGCTTCTGTACAAAAGGTCAACTTTGACCCTCCATAACTTACTGTTCAGGGGAGCAAATTCAGAGATTCTTTTTGCTATTGACTCAGGGGAGTCTTCACTTCACAAGGGTGAAGTTGGTCAGAGTTTTTGTCTGCCAGGGTGACAGTTATTTTTGCTGAAACACAAAGAGGTCAGGGTTATCCTAGAGGCTTATTGGAAGCTGTCCACTCTGAGGACTTATGGAGGTCTCAAAGTTTCATCCGACGTGTTTTGTGGAATCATTGTTCCTCTTATCGGTCCGGCTACGAAGACTTGTCCACTCTTTCCTCCCCTTCGGATCTCAATCGTATTCTCCCGAACGAGAATCATCCCTACCATTGAATTCCAAATCCACCTTGAGTCCGCCTAGTCCTGCACACGGTTGACTATGTTCTCAAACCCATCGGGTAACTTCATCAGTAAATAGTTAACCTTTTCCTTTTCACCAAATATTTTTCCAGCACTCTCTAGTTCCATGAAAAGTGTAGCAAGCTCATTGCAAAAATCCAACATCTTCCCCCCATTGTATACATACTCGTTAATTTTCTAATCAGCCAAGTGTTGTTGCTGAATCCTATTACTTCGGTACATCTCTATGAGAGCCACCAAAAGATCAAATGCCCTCTCTACCTGCAAATGAGAAGATGCAAGCCCTTGAGTAAGATGGCGGAGGATGAAGTGCTTAGCTGCTAAATTGTTGAAGTCACAGGTATCGATAACATTCTTATCAATCCTCGGACTAGGTGACATCAATGCCGAACCGGTTGCTATTGGTGTGACCGTCTTTTTTTTCTTTCCTTTGTCTACCACCTCCCCTTCCTTTGTCTCCAGTGTTGAAGATGGATCTGCATCTCTAATGAATCTGCCTCCTGTAAACCCTAGAGGGATCCTAAGACTTGATGGACGCCTCACCCGTCCACTCACTATTCCCCAAAACCGTTTCTCACATAGAGCTCATGTCATCATACTTTCCCAAATATGAAGCCAGCTCCATTGAATATGGGTGCAACTCTGTGTCCTCCATTTCGACCAAGAATGAGGAAGCCTTTAGGAAGTTTTTTGACTAACCCACTTTCAACAAGAGCAACTGCTACCCTAGCAGATAAATAGATAACCTGACTGCACCCCTGTGCAGTGTGGACTCCCCTGAGACCACAGCAAAAGCAATCACTGAAAACGCCTTACCAGGCGATTAATTATCAAGCGAGAAAGATGCCAATATTTATACAAGCTTGTTGGGAGAGAGGCGGCTACCTCCTCAATCCACTAAGTCCTAAACCCTCTCACAACCCCTATCTACTGAAGTATGGGACCAATCAGAAGACTGCATAGTACAGAAAAGTACCATGGCTGATGTACTTTTTGTACGGCCTGTGTACGATAAGGCCATGGAGTGGACGCCTGTCTCCTTCGGACTTGTCCTCACGCTCCTTCGGATTCCGGCTTCCCAATGACATATTGCCAAGTGTCGCTAGGTTATGTTACATCCATAACCGCCAAAGTGGCCATTCCAGGATCTCGATGATGATGTGAGCCGTCGGATCTAAGTCGGCTTTAATTTCCAGTCGTTCAAAACAAATGTTCGGTACATTTGTTTCTCGCGCACTTAATTTCCAAACTAGCTTCTATGTATCCTATTTGTAATTCCGTTAATCAGATTAGTCGTCTATCTATTGTTTAAATAGCTATCGAACCCTATGTATCCTAACGGACTACTACTAGAGACTGGTAAGGGTTGACGGCTATGCCTCGCATTACCGGTCGGAGGTTCGAGTCCTGCCGAACTCAACCTTTTTGGTTGAGAGTGACTTAGGTCACTCTAAAGCCCCGCCTATGGAGCTAGGGAAGCCATGGCTTCACCGCCCTCTCTCTCCTTCAATGACTACAACAAGTATGGGGGTCGAAGAGAGAAGGTGGAGGCAAGCTGCCTGTGCTTTTCTTTTCTTTTTTATTTTAATTAAGACCTAGAAAAATACCTCCCCTAAATCTAGTGATTTCAACAATGGGCACCCTAGAGGGTGGGCTTATAACCTGTAACACTGAGACCTCCATAGGTCCTCAGAGTAGGCAGCTCACACGAAGCTTCTAGGATAACCCTGACCCCTTTGTGTTTCAGCAAGAATAACTGCCACCCTGGCAAACAAAAACTCTGACCACCTTCACCTTTGTGATTGCAAGCCTACCTTGAGTTGATAGCAAAAAGAATCTCTGAATTTGCTCCCCTGAGAAGTAGGTTATCAAGGGTCAAAGTTTACATTTTGTACCGAAGCTCTATAGGAGAGAGGGTCCAATCTATCAATTTTTTCTAAGTCCTATCTCTCTCTAAAACTCTATCTACTAAAGTACGACACTAATCGTAATACTGTATTGTACATAAGGGTACAGGTGTCGGTATACTTTTTGTAGGGCCATTGTACAACATGGCCAACAAGTTGACACGTGTCTTTTTTGGATTCGTTTATGTAATCCCCGGAGATGCCGTAATCCAATGTGATTGTGCCACTTGGAAATTGATTTGATGTCAATCGGAAGTCGCCGAAAACCTATTCTGCGATCTCGGCATGCTTCGTGGCCGTCCGATTAAGCCGGATTACAATCGTGGTCGTCATAAATACTTGCGTTATATTTATTTTTTCTTCGAACCAAGATGTGCAGTATCCGTTTTGGATTTGCCGTACGCTGTACATTATAAATTGTATCTATGTCTAAATAACCTGTTAAATTAAATAGCCAACGTGTTAACATTTAAATAGCTACGAAACCTTATATCCTGTAACCTTGATCTTAGACTAATTGACTAAGGTAACCGGCTACCGGCTAACCTGACGAAGGGCAGGTACCAAGTTCAAATCCTGGGTCCGTCAAGATCTATTTTGGTAAAATCTACCAACCTAATGTATATCCCCGTCGGGATAGCATAGGCGGAAATAGCTTTTTCTCCCTCTCCAACTTTCAATGACTGCGACAAGTGTGGGAGTTGGAGAGAGGAGTTAGAGGCAGAATGCCTCTGCTTCTTTTCTGTATTTTACAAAACCTAGAAAATATTAAAATAGCCTTTAATTACTACACTCCCCTTATTTTCTAGTCACTCTTTATTTTAAGACCACACTTCTCCCGGCAGAAAATTAGTTTAGGGGAAGGCACAGGTTTGGTCATCATATCTGCTACCATTTCACTATCTGGTTTATAATCCAAACTGATTATCTTGTTTTCTACTTTCTCCCTAACAAAGTTAAGTCTAATATCCAAATGTTTGGCTTAAATTTGATGTTTACGATTGGTAGAAATGGCAATGGCAGGATGAATATCACAAAACACTTTTTGGACACCACTCTTAAGATGACCAAGCTCACCAAGCAAAGACTTGACCCACATTAATTCTTTTACAGCAGAGCAAGAAGCCATGTACTCAGCCTCCATGGTGGACTGAGCAATGACCTTTTACTGCTTGCTGCTCTAGCAGCAAGCCCCATCACCCACATACAATACATATCCAGATGTGCATCTCCTCATAGGAGCATCCTAATGGCTTGCATCACTCCAAGTGGTGATGTTAGTATTGTTCCCACCCAAATGCAACAATAGATCCCTAATCCCTATGAGATATCTCAGGACTCTCTTAGCTGCCTTCCAATCTTTCTTAGTGGGAGCATTCAGACTCGTACTTAGTACTCCTACAGCTGCGACTATGTCGTGACGGGTACAATTCATGAAATATATTAGGTTGCCCACTACTTGTCTATAAGGGATGGTCTACATAAATCTTTTCTCTTCAAGGCCTACCTTATCATCTAAAATTATAACTCCCTCTACAACACTCGCCTCACTTGTTAAAAATAAGTATTTTTTAGGTCTAAATTAGATAAAAAGAGAAAAGAGAGCAAGCAGTCTATCTCCACCTCTCTCTCTCCATCCTCGATACTTGTTGTGGTCACTGAAGGAAAGAGAGAGAGAGAGTAGTGGAGCCATGGGTGCCTTAGCTCCACTTGTGCAGGATTAAAGAGTTACCTAAGTCACTCTCAACAAAAGGTTTAGTCCGTCAAGACTCGAACCCCCGACCATTAGAGCTTGGCGTAGCCGTTAGCTCTAACCGGGCTGTCGTAGAAGTTCGCTTGAGTATATAGGGTTTGGTAAATACTTAAGATTAACGAAAATACACACATAAGTACATGGAGTTGATTAAATACAGTATGAATATGATTCTGCATGGAACAAATGAATCAGACATTTGTTTCGACGGTTGTGATCAAATACGAAACATTATCAGACGGCACACGTCATAGTCGGGATCTGGAATGGTCACTTTGGCATTAAGTGACGTGGCATAACCTGGCGCCACGTGGAGAGATAACATTCGGTCGCGGAAATTCGGAGGAATGTACGAACAAGTGAAAAATGGACACGCGTCCGCTTAATAGCCTTGTCGTACATAGGCCGTACAAAAGGTACACCAGCAGTAGTACTTTTTGGTACAGTACAGTATTCAAATTGGTCAATAATTCAGTAGATAGAAGTTATTAAAGAGATTGAGGACTTAGTTAATTTTGACAGGCAGTCACCTCTCTCTTTGAGAGTTTGTACAAATTGGCATTTTTACTGCCTCATAACTTCTAGCCTGGTTTGGTGTTTTCAGAGATTCTTTTACCTGCAGACTCAAGGGAGTCCAAGCTGCACAGTGGTGCAGTCAAATTTTTTGCTTCTCTACTTCGGTAGCGGTGGTTCCCATTGAAAGTGGGAAAGTTAATAACTATCTAGAGATTTCGCGAATTATGTAGTCCAATGGAGGTCACAGAATTAAAGGTTATGGGTCTACCCTCTAGGGTGCCCATCTTCAATGGTGCAACTCTGAGACCTCCATAGGTCCTCAAAGTAGGCAGCTCACACGAAGCCTTTAGGATAACCCTGACCCCTTTGTATTTCGGCAAGAATAACTACCACCTTGGCAAACAAAAACTTTAACCGCCTTCATCCGTGTGAAGGGAAGACTACCTTGAGTCGATAGCAAAAAGAATCTTTGAATTTGCTCGCCTGAGGAGTAAGTTATGAGGGTCAAAGTTGACCTTTTATACAGAAGCTCTCTGGGAGAGAGGGTCCTATCTACCAATTTTTTCTAAGTCCTATCTCTCTCTAAAACTCTATCTATTGATATACGGCACCAATCATATTACACAACCGTACACAAAAGTACAGCTGTCGTTGTACTTTCTGTACGGATATTGTATGACATGGCCTAATGTCGACACATGTCATATCCCGATTCGGTCCCGTAATCCTCGGAGATGCCGCGATCCAATGTAGTGGTGCCACCTGTCATCTGATGTGGCGATGACCATAAACCCTAGAGATTCTTTTCTTTGATCTCGCCATTCTTCTCGGCTGTCCGATTGAGTGCAAATTTCAATCATAGACGTTATAAATACTTGCGCGGTATTTGTTTTGTTTAACAATCCAAATGCGCGGTACTCGTTTCCTATCCAAACCGTAATCCGTACTTTTACATAACTGAATCTATATATCCTGTAAACAGTTGCCGTTAAATGAATTATTCTACGTGGAAACATTTAAATAACTAATAAACCCTATAGCTTGTAACTCTAGTCCGTAACTTAATGGATAAGGCTACCGGCTACCGGTGGCTTTATCGGACGGTAAGTTCCAGGTTCAAATCCTGGATTTTAAGACTTTCCTTTTGGTAAATAAACCACCAATCTGTAAATCAACTAATCTATTTCGTGTAAACCTGTGGAAAGCCTATGTAGCCATGGCTCTAGCTTCCTCTCCAACTTTCAGTGACTGCAACAAGTGTGGGAGTTGAAGAGAGGAGTTAGAGGCAGATTGCCTCGACATCCTATCTACATTATATTTTAGACCTAGAAAATACCAAAAGAACCATCAATTTCTACACTCCCCCTATTTTCTAGTCACTTTTTAATTTCAGACCACACTTCTTCCTCCAGAAAATTAGCTTAGGGGAAGGCACAAGTTTGGTCATCATATCTGCTGCCATCTCGCTATCTGGTCGGTACTCTAATCTAATAATTTGGTTATCTTCTTTCTCTCTAATAAAACTGAGTCTAATGTCCATGTGTTTGGCTTTAAAACAATAGTTAGGATTGGCAGAAATAGCGATTGTTGCCTGATTATCACAAAAAAAAATATGCACACCACTCTTAAGGTAACCAAGCTCACCAAGCAAAGACTTGACCCACATCAATTCTTTTACAGCTAAGCAAGAGGCCATATACTCAGCCTCCATGGTGGACTGAGCAATAACCTTTTGCTATTTGCTACTCCAACAACAAGCCACATCACCCACATATAATACATTTCCAAAAGTACATCTTCTCATCGGAGCATCACCATAACTGGCATCACTCTAAGTAGTGATGTCAGTATTCTCCCCACCCAAATGCAACCATAGATCCCTAGTTCCTATCAAATATCTAAGGACTCTCTTAGCTGCCTCCGAATCTTTCTTAGTGGGAGCATTTAGACCTATACTCAACACTCCTACAGCTGCTGCTAAATCCGACCGGGTACAATTCATAAAATAGATTAGGCTTCCCACTACTTGCTTGTAAGGAATAGTTTGCATGAACTTTTTTTTTTCAGGACTTAATTCCTCGTCTAAGACTATGACTCTTTCTTCCTCACTCCCCTCACTTCCCTTCTTTAACTCTATTGGAGTTGTACAACTATTAGCTTTATCCATCTGAAATTTTTCCAGCATGTTTCCTATTGCTTCTTTTTGATTCAATCTTATAATCTTTCTTTCTCGGTCTCTTTCTACTTCAATTCCCAAAATATATTTTGCTTACCCCATATCCTTCATTTCAAATCTCCCCTTAAGATCTGTTTCAGTTTATTAATTTTTTCCATTGATTTACTTAAAACAAGCAAATCATCAACATAAATTGCAATAAATATAAAACCTTCCTCATCTTCAAAAACATAGATTGTGTGGTCTGAGCTAATCCGGATATTTCCCAAACCGGTAAGAAACTCATCAAGTTTCTTATTCCACTGTCGAGGCGCCTGTTTCAAACCATAAAGAGATTTAATCAGCCGGCATACCTTACTCTCCTCTCCTTCCTCCTCAAATCCTTCGGGTTGTCGCATGAAGATCTCCTCTTCTAATTCTCCATGCAAAAAGATTGTCTTGATGTCCATCTGGTGCACCTCCATGTCTTCCACTGCTGCGAGACTGAGAAGTGTGTGAACAGAGGGAATTCGACGACCGGGGCAAAGGTTTTTTCGTAGTCGATTCCTTCTTTCTGTGTAAATCCTTTTGCCACTAATCAGGCTTTGTAACGCTCAATAGTGTTATCTAGGTTCAGTTTTAATTTAAAAACCCACTTACAACCAATTGGTTTTCGGTTAGGTGGACAATCCACCAGCTCCCAAGTATCGGCTGCCATAATTGAGGCCGTCTCATCATTGATGGTTCTCTTCCACCGGTTCCTTTTTGGACAAGTCATCGCCTCTCCAAAAGTCTGATGTTCATCTTGATGAGATAGTATTGTTACCTTGTTATTAACATGTTTTTCTTGCAATATTTTGCTACTTGTTCTTCCCCCCTCAAAATCTGTGGCCGATTAGATGGTTCTCGTGGGTTCTTTCGAACAATATCGGCTTCTCCCCTGTCCCTTAATTCCGAATCAATTTCCACCACGTCTTCCGCTTCGGGTAGAATTGTCACTGGAGTTTCCGCAGCCGAGTCGTTTTCGGTCTGATTTGTACCTACAAGAAAGTCATATTCTCTAAAACTTGGATAGTTAGGAAGCTCAAAGTTATTAGAATTTTCTGACTCAAATCTGATTTTTACTTACTTTGTTTACTTGAAGGGATCCACAGACTTTCTTTCATCTATAACTACTAGATGCTTTACTAAGATTATATCTTCCCTTTTTAGATCATATACTCTATATCCTTTAACATCCTCATCATATCCTAATAAGTATTCGGTTTTCCTTTAAGATCTAGCTTCCAATTAGACCGATCTGTATCTAGACTGATTACTTGATTGCCTAAAACCTTTAAGTGAGATATGTCTGATTTTCGGCCGGTCCATCCCTCATAAGTAGCTTGACCTTCTATAGCTAAAGTAAGAACCCTATTCTTGAGATAATTTGCATAGTTCATTGCTTCGGCCCAAAACTTCTTTCATATCTTTTTATATGACATCATACTCCTAGCACTATCACTCAGTGTTATATTTAATCTTTCAGCAACACCATTTTGCTAAGGATTTTCAAAAACAGTCTTTTGGTGTTGCACTCCATCTTCTCTCAAAAAATCCTCAAACTGGTTAGAGGTATACTCTCAACCATTGTCACTCCTTACTCTCTTGATTGAGGTTTCATGAAGTTTTTCATTCCATGCTTTATATTGTTTAAAACATTCCTGAGCCTTTGACTTATTTTTAAAAAAATACACCTTGGAATACCGAGACCTATCATCGGTGATAGTCATCAAAAATCTCTTCCCCCCGGGTGATGGCACTTTGGCTGGCCCCCAAATATCTGTGTGTACTAAATCTAGAATCTTTTCTCCCTTATAGGTGGCAGTTTTTGGCAAAGGTAACTTGTGTGCTTTACCTTGAGCACATCCACTACAATCACTTAGATTCTCACTCTCACCTGAATTCCTTCCACTACTCCCATCTTTTTCATCTCTCTCAACTTATCTAGATTCACATGCCCAAGCCTCTTATGCCACAACATTATATCATGAACACTAGCATAATAAAGTTTCTTCTTTTCATTGCTTAAAATCAGCCTAAACATCCTTTAGCTACCTTTTTCAGCATTAAAATAAACTTCCTCCCCAAAACTAGCAAGAAAGACTCCTTTCTTAGTGCTAGTATCAAAACCATTATCATCTAATACAGACGTAGAGGTGAGGTTTTTGTTCAGCTGTGGAATAAACAATACATTGGAGAATGTAACTATGGATGTCTTTCCTTTTTGAAACTCTGAGACCTCCATAGGCCCTCAGAGTATGCAGATCCAAAAGAAGCTAATCTAGATAGTGCCGACTCCAAGTTAATATAAACCCAAGTGACTGACCCCTTTACAGTCAGAACACTAATATAGATTCACCCCTGTGAAATAACACTTTCTGTGTGGTCAGTTCCACCACAGAATGCAAAGTTAGAATATGAGATTTGGACACATTCACCCACTTTGACTTTCCCTTTGAAATGCAGCCACCCTGGCAGACAAAAACTCTGACCGACTACACCCCTGTGTAGCCTGGACTCCCCTGAGTCCGCAGCAAAAAGAATCACTGAAAATGGTCAAGTAAATTGATAGTTATGGCTGCCCAAAGTTAGCCATTTATACAAGGTGCTCTCTGGGAGAGACAGCTATCTACCCAAAATTTCCTAAGTCCTATTCCCCCTCTAAAACTCTATCTACTGAAGTACGGCACCAATCAAATTACTGTGTCGTACATAAAAGTACAGGTGCCGGTGTACTTTCTGTACGGCCATTGTACAACATGGCCAAATTGTCGACACGTGTCATAGCTGGATTTGTTTCCGCAATCTCCGGAGTCGCCGCAATCCAACATTGTCGCGCCACGTGTCACATTACGTGGCGATGGCTGAAAAACGCCAAAAGTACATGTTCCGTGATCGCGGCACCTATCGTGGCCGTCCGATCAAAACCGGCTACAATCCTAGCCGCTGAAATTCGACGCGCGGTATTTGTTTCGCTATCGAAACAAATGCGCGGTATTTGTTTCGCTGTCGAAACAAATGCGCGGTATTTGTTTCGCTATCGAAACAAATGCGCGGTATCCGTTCTGCCCCCATTCCGTACTTCGTACTAAATTAAACTGTATCTATGTACTAAGTATCTATTAGCCGTTAAACGGATTAATCTACATATAACGATTTATATATCTGTCAAACCCTATATATCGTAATATCTGTTCTAGACATAACGGCTAGAGCTAACGGCTACTGAGGATTGACGGACGGTAGGTACCAGGATCAATTCCTGGGTCCGTCAACTAACTTTTGGTAAGTCTACCTAATTTACCCCCTGTCTTCTCTAGAGAGCCTAGGCTCTAGAGAGCCTAGGCAGCCATGGCTCTAGCTCCCTATCCAGCCTTCAGTGACTACAACAAGTATGGGGGCTTGGAAAGGGGAGTTAGAGGCAGACCGCCTCAGCTCTTTTTCTATCCTAATACAGACCTATAAAATACTCAAATATCAACACTTCTACTAACACTTTTAGATCTACCGATCCTACAAAAGTAATAGTGACTATCCTCCCATCCCCGTACTCTATCTCTACGGTGGGAATCTTTCTTATCTTAGTGAACAGGTGTTTATCTTTACACATGTGCATAGATGTACTTGAGCCTTCAATCCAGCTTGCTTCACCTTTTAATCCACTGAAAGCATATTTCTGCTTTCGTGGAATTTTGACCTCGTTTTTCACTTCAAACTACTCATCCAAAATGAGTTCATCGTCCTCGTCCTCGGATTCCGCCTCATGTACCTGTGTCACAAGGGCCTTTTTTTTTCCTCTCGAGGGTCCACAGGTCTGCCCCTCCTTTAACAACTGCTTGGATAACTTAGTGCACTCAGCTATATAGTGCCTGGGTTTTTTACAAAAATGGCACAAACCCTTAGGAGTCCTTGGTCCAAACTCTTCGGTCTGATTTTTCTGCCGCTCCCCTCGATAATTTCTAACCTGTTTCCTGGAATCATTTTTCCTCCAATCAGTCCTAGCTGCCAAAGCTTGCCCACTCTTTCTTCCCCTTTAGATCTCTATCATATTCTCTCGAATGAGAATCATCCCTACCACTGAATTCCAAATGCACCTTGAGTCCGCCAAGTCCTGCAGAAGGTTCACTATGTTCTCGAACTCATTGGGTAACTTCATCAGTAAACAGTTAACCTTTTCCTTTTCGCTAAATACTTTTCCAGCACTCTGTAGTTCCATGAAAAGTGTAGGAAGTTCATTGCAAAAATCCAACATCTTCCCCTTTTTGTTTACATACTCCTTAATTTTCTGATCAGCCAAGTGTTGTTGCTGAATCTTACCACTTCGGTACATCTCTATGAGAGCCACCCAAAGATCGGATGCCCTCTCTACCTGCAAATGGGGAAATGCAAGCCCTTGAGTAAGATGGCGGAGGATGAAGTGCTTAGCCGCCATATTGTTGTAGTCCCACGTCTCGATATCATTCTCCTCGTTCCTCGGAATAGGTGACATGAATGCCGAACTCGTTGCTATTGGTGTAACTGTCTTTTTCTCCTTTCCTTTTTCCACCACCTCCCCTTCTTTTGTCTCCTCCGTTGAAAATGGATCTGCATTTCTAGTGAATCTGCCTTCATAAACCTTGGAGTCATCCCAAGACTCGATGGACGCCTCACCCGTCCACTCACTATTCCCCAAAACCGTTTCTCACATAGAGCTCGTGTTATCATACTTTCCCAGTATATGAAGCCAACTCCATTGAATATGGGCACCCTAGATGGTGGGCCAATAACTTGTTACTCTGAGACCTCCATAGGTCCTCAGGGTAGACAGCTTCCAAGAAGCCTCTAGGATAACCCTGACCGTTTTGTGTTTCGGCAAGAATAACTGCCACCCTGGCAAACAAAAACTCTGACCGCCTTCACCCTTGTGAAGGCAAGAGTGCCTTGAGTCGATAGAAAAAATAATCTTTGAATTTGTTTCGCTCAGCAGTAAGTTATGGAGGGTCAAAGTTGACCTTTTGTACAGAAGCTCTCTAGGAGAGAGGGTCCTATTTACCATTTTTTTCTAAGTCCTATCTCTCTCTAAAACTCTATCTATTTATGTACGTTACTAATCATATTACATTGCCGTACACAAAAGTACAGCTGCCAATGTACTTTCTGTACGGATATTGTACGACATGGCCTAAATGTCGACACATGTCATATTTGGATTCGGTCGCGTAATCCCTGGAGATGCCGCGATCGAATGTAGTTGTGCCACGAGTCATCTGATGTGGCGATGACCACAAACCGCCGAGATTCTCTTCCGCGATCTCGACATTCTTTTCGGCCATCCGATTGAATGCAGATTTCAATCGTAGCTGTCATAAATACTTGCGCGGTATTTGTTTCGTTTAAAGAAACAAGTGCGTGGTACTCGTTTCCTTTCCAAACCGTAATCCGTAATTTTACATAACTTAATCTTTGTTTCTCGTAAACAGTTGCCGTTAAATGAATTATCCTACGTGGAAACATTTATATAACTAACAAACCCTATAGTTTGTAACTCTAATCCTACACTTAATGGATAAGGCTACCGGCTACCGACGGCTTTATCGGACAACAGGTACCAAGATCAAATCCTGGATTTGAAAGCTTTCATTTAGTAAAGAAACTACCAATCCGTAAATCAACTAATCTATTTCCGGTAAACCTCTGGATAGCCTAGGTAGCCATGGCTCTAGCTTCCTCTCAACAAGTGTGGGAGTTCAAGAGACGAGTTAGAGGCAGATTGCCTCGACTTCTTTTCTACATTTTATTTTAGACCTAGAAAATACTAAAAAAACCATCAATTTTTACAAATGGATCAGGGTTTATCTATTGGGAAGCCATGATGATAGGGGCTTTGTGTGAAAAATGATACTAGGGTATTGTTAGTGGACAAGTGAAACGTCCACCTTAGGGAACACCAGTGGGATTTGGTGGAATAAGGTTTTTTGTAGCAACATTTGCTGCAGCAGAGGAGACAGATGATGGGGACAGCAGTGTGTCTGAAAAATTGAAAGAAAAGGAGACACCACTTACTCTTATTGCTCCTATTCCCATGACGCCCGGAGCGGCGATCGTAAAGACCGTGGAGACCGATACTCAAATGTGGGAAGACACCAACATGGCTGCCAAAAACTTCATTTTGAGACACCTCACACAAGCTTCGGCAACTCTGCACATTCACGTTTACAAAATCCAGGAGTTGTGGGTGAGTTTGATAGGGATGTATAGAGCTGGTACAATTCACGAGCTCCATTTGGCAGGGCAAAAGTAGGGAAATTATACTTACAAAGGGGGAAAGATGTTTGACTACTCTAATGATCTTTCTTGTTTGTATATGGAGATGGAGAATGCCGGATGGACACGTACAATAAAGATGAAGGTTAACACTCTCATCATGAAGTTACCCGAATATTATGAGAATATAGTGTACAAAGTACAAGAAATGACTGATAGTTCATGGAAGTGGAATACAGTGGTCCGCATGATACTTGTGTAGGAAGCACGGTTGAAATCAGGAGAGGAGGAAAGAGCATTTAAGCTCTAGCCGCCAGAGGGGACAGGTGGAAACCGAACCCGAAAAAACCATACAAAGGAGAAAGAGTTCAGCCTGAAGGACCGAGGCCCCCAAAGGGCCTATGTCATTTTTGCAAAAAGCCGCGACTCTTTATCGCGGATTGTGTCAAGCTATCGGAGCTGAGGCTCCAAGAGAACCATGGAGGGGGTTTTTCCGGAGGGAAGAAAAAGGGACTTTTGGTCACAAAGGTGATATGAGAGACCGAGGACGAGTCCTCTAAGAGGATAGGGAGATTCTTCTTGACGAGAGTCCGGAGAAGAAAGGGATCCCTCATAGAAAAAACTATGCCCTAGGAGCTATTCGAGAAGCTCCACAAGAAGGATGGATCATCGACTTAGGTGCATCCATGCATATGTGTCGTGACAATGACCTCTTCGCTACGCTAAGGAAAATCCCTACTATACAAATAGAGTATAGGGATGGGAGTGGTTACTACAGATCTAGTGGGATCAATAGATCTGAAATTCTTAGTAGAAGGTAAGCCTTCTATACTCATTTTCCCAGATGTGCTCTTTGCAATTCTGTGTCCTCCATTGGACTACAGAATACGAAAGCCTCTAGATAGTATTTAACTAACCCACTTCAAGCCACAACCACTGCCGTCCAGGAAGGCAAAATGACAGTTTGACTTCACCTCTATGCAGCCTGGACTCGCCTGAGTCCGTAGCAAAAAGAATCACTGAAAACGGCCAACCAATCGATAAGTTATGAGCCGGCAAAAATGCCAATTTATACAAAGCTCTCTTAGAGAGAGGTGATTATCTACCAAAATTTCCTAAGTCCTAAAACCTCTCTCACAACCCCTATCTACTGAAGTACGAACCAATCATATTACTGTAAAGTATATAAAGGTACTACGGCCGATGTCCTTTCTGTACGGTTGGTGTACGACAAGGCTGCTGAGTGGACGCGTGTCACATTTCCACTCGTTCGTATATTCTCCACAATTCTCCTGACCAAATGTCATGCTTCCACGTGGCGCCACGTCATGCCACGTCCATAAAATCCAAAGTGACCATTCCGCTATCTCGGGGATGATGTGCGCCGTCGGATTAAATCCGACATTGAATGTCGACCGTTTAAAACAAATGTCTGTTTCATTTGTTTTGTGCGAAATGACGTTCGCACTAAACCTTGAAAAGTTCTATGTCCGTTCGTCCATTTTATAGTTAAATGGTTTCTGTATTATATAATACTTTAAATACTAATGAAACCCTATATCACCTAACAGACTTCTACGACAGACGAGTTAGAGCTAACGGCTATGCCACGCTTTGCCGGTCGGGGGTTCGAGTCCTGCCGGACTCAACCTTTTGTTGAGAGTGACTTGAGTCACTCTTTAGTCCTTCCAATGGAGCTAGGGCAGCCATGGCTCTATTGCTCTTTCTCTCCTTCGGTGACTACAACAAGTATAGGGGCAAAAGAGAAGAGATGGAGGCAGGTTGCCTATATTTTCCTTATGTGATTCCGCTAATTAGTTCTAGACCTAGAAAATACAACTACTTATTTCAACACTCCCCTTATTTTCTAGTCTAATTTTAACTTTTCTTTTAATCCACACTTTTCCCTACAGTATTTCAGCTTTGGAGAGGGCACAGGTTTGGTCATTATGTCAGCCACCATTTCCTCATCAAATCTATATACAAGATTCACTATTTTATTGTCAACTTTTTCTGTTACAAAACTTAATCTTATGTCCATATATTTAGCCTTAAAATGATGTTTTGGATTGGCTGCAATTGCTATGGCTGCTTGATTATCACAAAATACTTCATGCACTCCCTCCTTCATATACCCCAATTTTTGCAGCGAGGACTTGACCCACATCAACTCTTTCACAGCAGAAAAAGAGGCCATGTACTCAGCCTCCATAGTAGACTGAGCAACCACCTTTTGTTGCTTACTCTCGAACAGCATGCACCTTCCCCAACATAGAATACATACCCAGAAGTGCATTGTCTCATAGGTGCGTCCCCATAACTGGCATCACTCCAAGTAGTGATGTCAGTGTGCTCCCCTCCCAAATGCAACCATAACTCTCTAGTTTCCACCTGATGTCTCATGACTCTCTTGGCTGCCTCCCAATCTCTCTTCTTAGGATCATTAAGACTCATACTGAGTACTCCAACTCCTGCCGCTATGTCCAGCCTGGAACAATACATAAAGTAGATCAAACTTCCTACGACCTGTCTATAAGGGATAGATTTCATAAACTCTCTCTCCTCGGGACTCATTTAATCGTCTAAGATCATCACTCCTCTTTCTACACTCCCATCACTTACTTTTTTCAAGTCCATGGGAGTGGTACAATTGTTAGCGTTTTATATCTGGAATTTCTCAAGCATATTACCTATTGCTTCTTTCTGGGTAAGTCTGATAATCTTCTTCCCCCTATCTCTCTCCATTTGGATCCCCAAAATATATTTTGCCTCCCCTAAATCCTTCATATCAAATCTGCCCATAAGATCTTTCTTCAGCCTATTGATCTTCTCTAAAGACTTTCTCAACACAAGCAGATCATCCATATAAGTTACAATAAAAATGACACCATTCTCATCTTCAAACATATAGATAGAATGGTCAAAAGTATCCGGATATATCCCAGATCGGTGAGAAACTCATCTAGTTTCTTATTCTTTTGTCGGGGAGCCTGTTCAGTTCATATAAGGATTTTATGAGCCTGCAGACTTTGCTCTCTTCTCCTTCTTCCACGAACCCCTCGGGTTGCCTCATGAAAATTTCTTCCTCTAACTCACCATTAAGAAAAGTTGTCTTAATGTCCATCTGGTGGATTTCCATGTCTTCCGCTGCTGCCAGACTGAGGAGAATTGTTACTGAGGGGAACCGAACAACTGGAGCAAAGGTCTCCTTATAGTCAATCCCCTCCTTTTGAGTGAACCCTTTCGCTACCAATCGAGCCTTATATCTCTCAATGGCATTATCAAGGTTCAATTTTAGTTTAAATACCCATTTACACCCAATAGGTTTTCTGTCTGGAGGACAATTCGCTAATTCCCAAGTATTTGCTTCCATGATAGAAGCCATCTCATCATTTATGGCTCTAATCCATCTCTCTTTCTCTGGACTATTCACTGCCTCTGAGTAAGACTGAGGCTCATCTGGGTGAGATAGCTTAGTTACCTTATGAGCCGTTTGTTTTTCCTGTATCCTTTTGCTGCTCTTCCTTCCTCCCTCAAACTCTAAAGCTGGAATAGATGGAAGTCTTGGATTTCTTCTCACTGTCTCATCGCCTCGCCTATCCATGGAAGCCGGTTCTTGTCTCGCTTCTTCTATCTCCTCGAATTCATAGGAGTATGTGAGGTTTCCGGTGAGTCTCCTGTATCTTGGATCTCCCCTAAATTTGCAATCACAGTTTCACTCATGTCCCTTTCGGGAATGACCGAGTTCTCCTCACTGTCGGACTCAAATCTGATTCTTATCTTCTTTGTATACTTGAAGGGGTCAAACGACTTCTCTTCATCCATGACAACTAAGTGTTTGACCAGAATTATTCTTTTTTGCTAAGTCATAGACTCTATATCACTTAACATCCTCATCATATCCCACAAAGTATCCACGTTTTCCCTTAGCATCTAGTTTCCAGTTTTTCCTATCCGTGTCAAGACTCTAAACTTGGTTACCGAATACTTTAAGGTGTGAGATATCTGGTTTCCTTCCGACCCATCTCTCATAAGGTGTCACTCCCTTTATAGCTGAGGTAAGGACTCTATTCCTAATGTAGTTGGCACAGTTCATTGCTTCTGCCCAAAATCTCTTTCCTATTTTCTTGTTTACCAACATACTGCATGCACTATCTCGTAGTGTTCCATTCAACCTCTCAGCTACCCCATTTTGTTCCGGGTTACATGGTACAGTTTTTTGGTGCTGCACTACCTCATCTCTTAGATATTCCTCAAACTGGTTAGAGGTATATTCCCCCCCATTATCACTCCTTATCCTCTTTATGTGGGTTTCATGCAACTTCTCACCCCAGGCTTTATATTCTTTGAAGTAAGTTGGTGCTTCAGACTTTGTTTTTTGAAAGTAGACTCTAAAGTATCTAGACCAGTCATCGTTTATTGTCATCATAAACCTCTTTCCTCCGACCGAAGGTACTTTTGTTGGTCCCCAAATAGGTGTGTGGACCAAGTCTAATACTTTCTCACCTCTATATGTGGCGGCTTTGGGAAAGGGAAGTCTATAAGCCTTACCTTGAGCACAACCACTACAATCATCCATCATTTTATTATCCTCAAACTGAATGCCTTCTACTACCCCAAGCTTTTTCATGTCCGTTAATCTATCAAAATGCACATGCCCCAACCGCTTATGCCAAATCATCAACTTAGGAACACCAACATAATAAACATTCTTCTTTTCATTACTCAGGTTAAGCCTAAACATTCCTTGGCTACCTTTATCTGCCGTGAAGTAAACTTCATCCCCATACTTAGCTGTAAAGACTCCCTTTCTAGTGAAGGTATCAAACTCTTTGTCATCTAACACAGACGTAGAGACAACATTTTTACTCAGCTGAGGAATGTAGAGTACATTTGAGAATGTAAGTATTGAAGTCTTACCCTCCACTAAGACTTTCAAATCTACTAATCCCACTAGATTTGTTATAACCACTCTCCCATCCCCATACTCTATCTCTGCCGTAGGGATCTTTCTTAGCTTAATGAAGAGTTCTTTATCACGACACATATGCATGGATGCACCTGAGTCGATGATCCATCCTTCATGTGGAGCTTCCCGGATTGCTCCAAGGGCACATATCTGCCTCCGAGGAATCTCTTTCTCCTCCAGACTCTCGTCAAGAAGAAACTCCCCATCCTCCTCAGAGGAATCATCCTCGGTTTCTCCTGACACTTTGGTAACCACAAGTGCCTTTTTCTTCCCTCCGGAAGAACCCCCTCCACGGTTCTCTTGAAGCATGAGCTCTGACAGCTTGACACAATCTGCGATGAAGTGTCCCGAAATTTTTCAAAAATGACAAAGACCCTTAGGGTGCCTTGGTCCTCCACAATGATCTCTTTCCCTTTTGTGCGGTTTCTTCAGGTCCTTCCCCCATCGGTCCCCTCTTGCTGCTAGAGCTTGATTGCTCTTTCCTACTCTTTTAATCTCCATTGTGTTTTCATGCACAAGTATCATCTTGACCACTGTATTCCATTTCTATGAACTATCAGCCATTTCCTGTACTCGATACACTATGTTCTCGTACTCATCTTGTAACTTCATGATAAGGGTGTTAACTTTCATTTTCATTGTACTTGTCCACTCGGCTTTTTCCATCTCCATATACAAACAAGAAAGATCATTACAGTAATCTAACATCTTTCCTCCTTTGTAAGTGTAACTCACTAGTTTTTGCTCAGCCAATTGGAGCTCTTGAATAGTTCAACCTCTATAAATCTCCACCAAACTCACCCACAACTCCTCGGCCTTGTAAATGTGAAGATGAGGAGTGGCCAAAGTTTGAGTGAGGTCTCTTAGAATGAAGTCCTTGGCAGCTATGTTTACATCCTCCCACATTTGAGTATCGTTCTCCGCGCTCTTCATGGTCGCCGCTCACGCAACTGTGGCAATAAGAGTGAGGGGTGTCTCCTTCCCTTTCCCATTTTCGGACACATTGCTGTCCCCATCATCTGCCTCCTCCGGTGTGGCAACCGTTGCTGCAGAAAAACCTTACTCCTCCAAATCTTGGTGGAGTTCCCGAAGGTGGGTTTCACTTGTCCACTGACGATACCCTAGTATCGTTTTTTGCACAAAGCTCCCATCATCATGGCTTCCCAATAGATGAACCCAGATCCATTGAAGGTGGACACCTTAGAGGGTGGGCCCATAACCTGCAATTCTGTGTCCTCTATTGGACCATAGAATACAGTAAGCCTCCAGATAAAATTTAACTAACCCACTTCAAGCAATAACCACTGATGTCCAGGAAGACAAAATGATAGTTTGATTGCACCCATATGTAGCTTGGACTCCCCTGAGTCCGTAGCAAAAAGAATCACTGAAAACGGCGAACCAGCCAATTAGTTATGAGGCAGTAAAAATGCCAATTTGTACAAACTCTCAAAGGGAGAGGTGACTACCTACCAAAATTTTCTAAGTCATGATTCCCTCTTTTAACTTCTATCTAGTGAAGTACGGGCCAATCAGATTACCGTACCGTAACAAAAGTACTATTGTCGGTGTACCTTTTGTACGGCATATGTACGACAAGGTTATTAAATGGACGCGTGTCCGTTTTTCACTCGTCCGTACGTTCCTCGGAATTCCCATGACCGAATGTCATCTCCCCACGTGGCTCCAGGTCATGCCACGTCACAAAACGCCGAGGTGACCATTCCGGAATCTCGGCGAAGACGTATGCCGTTGGATAAGAACCGGCATTAAATGTCGTCCATCAAAACAAATGTCAGATACATTTGTTTCGTGCGAGATCCAGTCCGCACTGAATTTAACCAATTCTATGATGTTACATTTACATTTCCGTTAATAAGATTACGGGACATAACATACTTTAAATATGAGTCACACCCTATATACTCCAGCGAACATCTACGTCAGAATGGTTAGAGCGGACGGCTACGCCAAGCTCTACCGGTCGGGGGTTCAAGTCTTGCTGGACTCAACCTTTTTGTAGAGAGTGACTTAAGGTCACTCTCTAACCCTGTCTATGGAGCTAAGGCAGCCATGGCTCCATCACTCTCTCTCTCCTTCAGTGACTACAACAAGTATGGGGGTAAGAGAGAAGAGATGAAGACAAGCTGCCTGCATGTTCCATTTTCCGCGAATATCGTAAGACCTAGAAAATAACAAAAACTATTTATTTCAACACCGTGGCAATAGGAGTGAGGGGTATCTCCTTCCCTTTCTTCTTTTCGGACACAGTGATGTCCGCATCATTTGCCTCCTCCGCTGAAGCAGTTGTTGCTGTAAGAAACCTTACTCCTCCAAATCCTGGTGGAATTTTTGAAGGTGGACGTTTCACTTTTCTATGACGATACCCCTGTATCGTTTTTTCGCACAAAGCCCCCATCATCATGGCTTCCCAATAGATGAACCTTGATCCATTGAAGGTGGGCACCATAGAGGGTGGGCCTCTAACTTGCAATTATGTGTCCTCTATTTGACTACAGAATTCAAGAAGCTTCTAGATAGTTTTTAACAAACCCACTTCAATCCAAAACCACTGCTGCCCAAAAAGGCAAACTAACATTTTAACTGCATCCATGTCCAACATACACTCCCTTCAATGCGTAGCAAAAAGAATTACTTAAAACGAACAACCACCCGATAAGTTATGAGGTGGCAAAAATGCCAATTTATACAAAATCTCAAAGAGAGAGGTGACTATCTATCCAAAAATGCTAAGTCCTAACCCCTCCCACAATCCGTATCTAGTGCAGTACGAACCAATCAAATAACTGTAAAGTACTGAAAGGTACTACGGCTGATGTCCTTTCTGTACGACCTGTGTACGACAAGGCCATTGAGTGGACGCGTGTCACCCTTCCACTCGTCCGTATGTTCCACGAAATTCCTGGGACCAAATGTTATCCCTCCACGTGGCCCCAGGTCATGCCGCGTCTATAAACGCCAAAGTGACCATTCCGCGATCCTTAATCGGACATTGAATGTCGGCCGTTGAAACAAATGTCCAAATCATTTGTTTCCTGCGAAATGATGTCCGCACCGAAACTTTAACAAGTTCTATTTTCCTTTGTTCACATTTAATTGGTTTCAAGACCATGTACAAGTTTAAATATGTATCAAACCCTATGTATCTTAATGGACTTCTACGACAAACTCGTTAGAGCTAACGGCTACGCCATACTCTACCGATCTGAGGTTCGAGTCATGCTGAATTCAACATTTTGTTGAGAGTGACATTAGTCACTCTTAAGTCCTGCCTGCTAAATTAAGGGCCATGGCTCAACCACCCTCTATATTTTTCAGTGACTACAAGAAGTATGGTGGCTAGAGAGAGGAGGTGGAGGCAGGTTGTTTGCCCTGTTTTTTTTCTTTTTATACTGATATATTTAGACCTAGAAAATACTCTATAAATCTAGTAATTTCAACATCTCCCCCACCCTTTCCCCCCTCTTTTCCTTCGGCATCATCTTCTTTACCCTCCCCCCTTCTTCCTATCGCCCTTTAACCCCTCCATACCCCAATACCACTATTTCCATCATCTTCCCTTTCCCACCCCCCTTTATTTTTGGTCCCTTCTTTCATATCTTTTTTTTCTCTCCATTGCATCCATTCACCCACCCTACCCATGGTTACGTCCAGCTACCATTTCCACCATCTATTTCCTATGGTTTCCTTTCCTCCTTCCCTTTTCCCCCTTCCTCACCCACTATCAAATCCCATGCCTCTCATTCCATGACAATGTCCGGCCGTGCATCCTCGTCCTTTCTCCCTCGTTCACCTCCTCCACTGAAACCTTGCACACATGCCTTAACACGCGTAAAATATAGTGGGTGTTATAACCATTTCGCAGCAGGCGCCGGTATTGCAAATCATACCAAGAGTTGTCAACAATTTTTGGCCGAGAGCGCCCCTTCCTCTAGTACCATTTCTTCCACTACACTCCCGTTCGGACCTACGAGCGAAGATCGGGCATTTGTAAGCGATTTAGATAATCTCGAAGTTTATGATTTAGGGGCCCCCCGTCCGCGATTATACACGTGGATTCCCATGGCTGTCGAGATTATTGTACAAGACGCCCTCCACCTCCCTTTGTCCCGTATTTATTCGGATCCCATAGAAATTCGGCCTTGGCACCTCTTTTTCATGTTTTCTCTTCGGGTCCTGGTGTTATGTGGACATGGTGGTGGTAGGGGGTCGCGAGAAACTATGGCTCGATGTCGAGGATTCCTTCGAGGTGATAAAAGGGCCTTTGATGCTGAGCACGAGGATCAAGTCGCGAGTGCATCTTGCACACCACGTCGTACATCTCGGACTTCTGATGTGTCATCAGTTCATTTAGGTCGAGTTGGTGAGCTCTCTCGAGCGGTTCATGCCCTTGAGACGTTTAATTTTGCTCCTCAATATGCTGCAATTGTTGATATTCTTCGTGCTATTCATCCACCAGCTCATACGCCTCAGTCCCCCTATATTCACACCTTCGAGCTAACAAAGAGTTTACTCTTTTATTAAAGCCCTTACAACTTCTCCACATCTTTCAGCAAGGGGTCCTTCAAGTACTGTTTATGAGTTATTTCGCGACATTTTGCCTCTGTGATTTGGTGCTCGGGGTTTTTATATGTTTTTTCGAGTTTGTTCCCTTATTGGTGTTGGCACTGTCCCTTCTTGTATTTGTGATCTCCTCACGGCCTCGTGCCTTGTCACTGTCACCAAACCCAACGGGGGAATCCGTTCTATTATTGTGGGCGAGGTATTCTCCTGACTGGTGGCGCGTGCCATATGCATCCAGCTCCAGCTCGCTTTTCATGATTATTTCCCATCTGCATCCAGCTCCAGCTCGCTTTTCATGATTATTTCTCTCCTCATCAGTTCGGAGTGGCCACCTGGGGGGGGTGTGAGGCCGTGGTCCACGGGATCCGGGCTCTGTTAGATGCCCATCCGGATTGATAAGTCCTCCAGGTGGATGTTTCTAATGCTTTCAATACAATGGACCGGAATGCCATTTTTTTGAAGCTTATAGCTGCACCTTCCCCAATTTTCTAGATATTTATATTCTTGAGGGCTTTTTATTCTTTGAGCAATAGCCTTTCTTTCTCCACTGATGATGATTTGGTCCCACTTTCCTCCGCGACTTGCACTCGTCGGGGTGATCCTCTTGGGGGGGCTTTGTGTTGTCTATAAGCCATTTCTAGCCATAGATTTACCCTCAGAAGCACCAAAGACTACCCCAAAAATAGCCTAATTTGAATCCACTCAGAATTCTATAGAATAAACAAAACAAGCTGAAACAACATAAATAGATATCTTCTAGGTCACTAAAAATTCCCACAAATATTGATTTAAAAATGCCAAACATAATTATCACATCATCCAGTCAAAGTTGCAAAAAAACAGTTTGTCATAACTTTGATCCTTTGATTGATCAGACCAACTTCACAATCAAGCCCCAAGCAAACCAAACACACCCTAGGTCTGCAAACTTACCATAATATAAACCATATACCAAAGGTACAATATGCAGAGTTTCACAAGGTTCTGCCCAAAGATCACAATGATCTTCCAATTTGAAAACTCCCAAAAACTGCTTTGCAGTTTTTCTATACAAGAAATTCCTTAAAATATTTTAAGTCCTACATATACAAGTGAAAAGCTACATCTGATCTACACCGTACCACAATTACCGTGGTCGACCGGTACACTAACCCTTATCAATCAAAAACCCAGCTGTCAGACGTACCCAATATTTACATCAACCTTAGAAACGTATGCTGCTAAAAATGTCGCCAAAAATAACGGGCCTTTGACAGCCATCCGTAGCTCTAATTCAGCACCGTTGATATCGCGCCGTGTGGTCCCAAAGTCCACTTTAAGAAATGACATCAAACCATCCAGATTTGTCCGTACTGCAACAATGTACTTTGTCATAAATGCGCCAGTCAAGTATAAAGTACACCTTTCCCAAAAATAGATTTTATGTACCGGCGACGTCCTTTTTCATAAATGCCGCGTGTCGCATTATGTTTCATACGGCCGGCGTACATACTAAAATATTTCGTACATTTCATAGCGAATCGATTCGCCATCTGCCGTCCATCTCCAATGCATTCCATAAATAACGTGGGTTAGTTCGCGTCACTCAATTTGATTCCGTACGTTACAAAACAATTTGTACCATTACTCCCCCAATATGCAAATTCATTTATATCTCCACAAAAAATGTAGTAAGTACTTACGCATTAAAATCGCGTCAAGTACGCAGGAAACGTCGCGTATGCAATAAACTTCATATACGCACGAAACTAACTTTTCAAAAACAACACTTTGTTTGCCCTAGCCCATTATCGCGCCCTCCGAGCTTCCGTAGCTGCTTACCCTTCTTGCCTTTTCCCTTCAGCTGCGGAGGACATGAAACTCTAAGACCTCCATAAGTCCTCAGAGTGGACAGCTTCCAAGAGGCCTCTAAGATAACCTTGACCCCTTTGTGTTTCGGCAACAATAACTGCCACCCTGACAGACAAAAACTCTGACCAACTTCACCCTTGTGAAAACAAGAGTCCCCTAAGTCGATAGCAAAAAAAATCTTTGAATTTACTCCCCTGAGTAGTAAGTTATGGAGGGTCAAAGTTGACCTTTTGTACAGAAGCTCTTTGGGAGAGAGGGTCCTTTTTTCTAATTTTTCTAAGTCATATCTCTCTCACAGACTCTATCTACTGATGTACGGAACCAATCAGATTTCAGTTCCGTACGCAAAAGTACAGCTGCCGGTGTACTTTATGTACGGACATTGTACGACATGGCCTAAATGTCCACACGTGGAATATCCGGATTCGCTCCTTTAATCCTCGGAGATGCCGCGCTCCAATGTGACATCGCCACGTGGCATCCGATGTGGCGATGCCCACAAACCGCCGAATTCTTCTTCCGCGATCTCGGCGCTAATTCCGACCGTCCAATTAAATGCGCATTTGATCGTAGCCGTAATAAATACATGCACGATATTTGTTTCGCTTACGAAATCAATGCGCGGTATTGATTTCTTATCCGTACCGCAATTCGTACTTTTACACTACCATATCTATGTATCCCGTTATTAGTTATAGTTAAATGATTTATCCTACGTGTATATGTTTAAATGAATATCAAACTATATACTATGTAAGACTACTTCTAGACCTAACGGCTAAGGCTACCGGCTATCTACTATCTGTCAGCCGGCAGGTACTAGGATCAAATCCTGTGGCTGGCATATACCTTTTAGTAAATAATCTCCTCCCTAACTAGTATAAATTTCCCGTAAACCTCAGGATAGCCTAGGTAGCCATGGCTCTAGCTTCCTCTCCAATTTCTTTGTGACTGCGACAAGTTTGAGAGTTTGGAGAGAGAAGTTAGAGGTAGACTGCCTCGGCTTCTTTATTTCTATTCAGACCTAGAAAATACTTTAAAACCATTAATTTTTACACTCCCCTTATTTTCTAGTCAATCTTTAATTTCAGACCACACTTCTCCCTGCAGAAAATTAGCTTAGGGGAAGGCACAAGTTTGGTCATCATATATGCTACCATCTCACTATCTCGTCGGTACTCTAAATTGATTATTTTAATTTCTACTTTCTCTATAACAAAGCTGAGTCTGATGTCCATGTGTTTCGCTTTGAAATGATGTTTAGGATTGGCATAAATAGCAATTGCTGCCTGATTATCACAAAATATTTTATGCACACCACTCTTAAGATGACCAAGCTCACCAAGCAAAGACTTGACCCACATCAATTCTTTTACAGCTGAGAAAGAGGCCATATACTCAGCCTCCATGGAGGACTGAGCAATAACCTTTTGCTGTTTGCTACTCCAACAGCAAGCCCCATCACCCACATATAATACATATCCAGAAGTGCATCTCCTCATCGGAGCATCACCATAACTGGAATCACTCCAAGTAGTGATGTCAGTATTCTCCCCACCCAAATACAACCATAGATCCCTAGTTCCTATCAAGTATCTAAGGACTCTCTTAACTGCCTCCCAATCCCTCTTAGTGGGAGAATTTAGACTTCTACTCAGCAGTCCTACAGCTGCAGCTAAATCAGGCCGGGTACAATTCATAAAATAGATTAGACTTCCCACTACTTGTCTGTAAGGAATAGTTTGCATGAACTTTTGTTCTTCAGGAGATAATTCCTCGTCTAAGACTATGACTCCTTCTTCCTCACTCCCCTCACTTTCCTTCTTCAACTCCATTGGAGTTGTACAACTATAAGCTTTATCCATTTGAAATTTTTCAAGCATGTTCCCTATTGCTTCCTTTTGAGTCAATCTTATAATTTTTCTTTTTTGGTCTCTCTCTACTTGAATTCCGAAAATATATTTTGCTTCCCCCATATCCTTCATTTCAAATCTCCCCTTAAGATCGGTTATCAGTTTATTAATTTTTTCCATTGATTTACTTAAAACAAGCAAATCATCAACATAAATTGCAATAAATATAAAACCTTCCTTAACTTCTAAAACATAGATTGAGTGATCTGAGCTGATCCGAATATATCCCAAACCGGTAAGAAACTCATCAAGCTTCTTATTCCAGTGTCGAGGCGCCTGTTTCAAACCATAAAGAGATTTAAACAGCCGGCATACCTTACTCTCCTCTCCTTCCTCCACAAACCCTTCGGGTTGTCGCATGAAGATCTCCTCTTCCAATTCTCCATGCAAAAAGGTTGTTTTGATGTCTATCAGGTGCACTTCCATGTCTTCTGCTGCTGCCAGGCTGAAAAGTATGCGGAAGGATGGAAATCTCACCACCGGAGCAAAGGTTTCCTCGTAGTCAATTCCCTCTTTTTGTGTAAATCCCTTTGCCACTAATCGGGCCTTGTAGCGCTAGATTGTGTTATCTGGGTTCAGTTTTAATTTGAAAACCCACTTACAACCGATTGGTTTTTGGTTAGGTGGACAATCCACCAGCTCCCAAGTATTGGTTGCCATAATTGAGGCCATCTCCTCATTGATGGCTGTCTTCCACCGGTTTCTTTCTGGACAAGTCATCGCCTCTCCATAAGTTTGAGGTTCATCTTGATGAGATAATTTAGTTACCTTGTTAATAACCTGTTTTTCTTGCATATTTTGCTACTTCTCCTCCCCCCCTCAAAATCTGAGGCCGGAATAGATGGTTTTCGTGGATTCTTTCGAACAAACTCAGCTTCTCCCCTATCCCTTGATTCTATATCAATTTCCACCACGTCTTCCGCTTCGGGTAGAGTTGTTGCTGGAGTTTCCACAGCCGAGTCCTTTTCGGTCTGATTTGTACCTGCAAGAATGTCATCGTCTCTAAAACCCAGATAGTTAGGGAGGTCAAAGTCATCGGAACTTTTTGACTCAAATCTGATTTTTACTGACTTTGTTTATTTGAAGGGATCCACAGACTTTCCTTCATCTATAACTACTAGATGCTTTACTAAAATTATATCTTTTCTTTTTAGATCATAAACTCTATATCCTTTAACATCCTCATCATATCCTAATAAGTATCCCGGTTTTCCTTTAGAATCTAGCTTCCAATTAGACCGATCTGTATCTAGACTGAATACTTGACTGCCGAAAACCTTTAAATGAGATAAGTCTGGTTTCCGGCCTGTCCATCTCTCATAAGGTGTTTGATCTTTTATAGCTGAAGTAAGAACTCTATTTTTGAGTTAATTAGCACAGTTCATTGCTTCTGCCCAAAACCTTTTTCCTATCTTCTTATCCGACAACATACTTCTAGCACTATCACTTAGTGTTCTTTTTAACCTTTCAGCTACCCCATTTTGTTCCAGATTTTTTGGAACTCTCTTTTGGTGTTGAACCCCATCTTCCCTCAAAAAATCCTCAAACTGGTTAGAAGTATACTCTCCACCATTCTCACTCCTTACTCTCTTGATTGGAGTTTCATAGAGTTTTTCGCTCCATGCTTTATATTGTCTCAAACAATCATGAGCTTCTAACTTGTTTTTCAAAAAATACACCCGGGAATACCAAGACCAATCATCACTTATAGTCATCATAAATCTCTTCCCCCCGGGTTAGGGCACACTAGCCGGTCCCCAAATATCTCTATGTACTAGATCTAGAATTTTTTCTCCCTTATAGGTGGTTGTTTTAGGAAAGGGTATTCTATTGCTTTACCTTGAGCACATCCACTACTATCACTTATATCATCACTCTCACTGAACTGAATCCCTTCCACCACTCCCATCTTTTTCATCTCTCTTAACTTATCTAAATTCACATGCCCAAGCCTCTTATGCCACATCATAATATCATGAACACCAACATAATAAAGTTTCTTCGTTTCATTACTTAAGATCAGCCTAAACATCCCATGGCTACCTTTCTCAGCAATGAAATAGACATCCTCCTCAAAACTAGCAGTAAAGACTCCTTCCCTAGTGCTAGTGAAAAAACCCTTATCATCTTATATAGATGTAGAAATAAGGTTTTTGTTCAGCTCCGGAATAAACAATACATCGGAGAATGTTAATATGGATGTCTTCCCTTCTACTAACACTTTCAAATCTACTGATCCTACAAGAGTAGTGGTGACTATCCTCCAATCCCCGTACTTTATCTCTACGGTGGGAATCTTTCTTATCTTAGTGAATAGGTGCCTATCCTTACACATGTGCATGGAGGCACCTGAATCTATAATCCAGCCTGCTTCACCTTTCAATCCACTGTAAGCACATTTCTGCCTTCGTGGAATTTCAACCTCATTTTTCTCCTCCAACTCCTCATCCAAAAGGAGCTCATTGCCCTCGTCCTCGAATTCCGCCTCAAGTACTTGTGTGACAAGGGCCTTTTTCTTTCCTCTCGGGGTACCAACGGTCTGCCCCTCCTTTAACCGAAGCTCGGTTAGCTTAGTGCACTCTGCCATATAGTGCCCCAGTTTCTTAGAAAAATGACATAAACCTTTGGGAGCCCTTTGTTCAAACTCGTCAGCCTGTTTTTTTTTGCTCCCTACCCCTATAGTTTCCGACTCGTTTCCAGGAATACTTGTTCCTCCATTCAGTCGCTGTTGCCAAGGCTTGGCCACTCTTTCCTCCCCTTCGGATCTCAATCGTATTCTCTTGAACAAGAATCATCCCTACCACTAAGTTCCATATCCACCTTGAGTCTGGCAAGTCCTGCACACGGTTGACTATGTTCTCCAACTCATCAGGTAACTTCATCAGTAAACAGTTAACCTTTTCTTTTTCACTAAAAACTTTCCCCGCACTCTGTAGCTCCATGAAGAGTGTAGCAAGCTCATTGCAAACATCCAACATATTTCCCCTTTTGTATACATACTCCTTAACTTTCTGATCAGCCAACTGTTGTTGCTGAATCGTACCACTTTGGTACATCTCTATGAGAGCCATCCAAAGATCGGATGCCCTTTCTACCTGCAAATGAGGACATGCAAGTCCTTGAGTGAGATAGCGTAGGATGAGATGCTTTGCCGCCATATTGTTGAAGTCCCAGGTTTTAGTATCATTCTCCTCGTTCCTCGGAAAAGGTGACATGAATGCCGAACGAGTTGCTATTGGTGTGGTCACCTCCTTCTCCCTTCCTTTGTCCACCACCTCTCCTTATTTTGTTTCCTCCGTTGAAGGTGGATCCTCTTTCCTGGTGAATCTGCTTCTTTCAAACCCCGGAGGAATTCCAAGACTTGATGGGCGCCCCAACCATCCACTCACTATCCCCCAAAACCTTTTTTCGCATAGAGCTCCTATCATCATACTTTCCCAGTATATGAAGCCTGTTCCATTATAGATTGGTACCCTAGAGGGTGGGCCAATAACGTGAAACTCTGAGACCTTCATAAGTCCTCAGAGTGAACAGCTTCCAAGATGCTTTTAGGATAACCCTGACCCCTTTGTGTTTCGGCAAAAATAACTGCCACCGTGACAGAAGAAAACTCTGACCAACTTTTTCCCTGTGAAGATAAGACTCCCTTGAGTCGATAGCAAAAAAAATCTTTGAATTTACTCCCCTGAGTAGTAAGTTATGGAGGGTCAAAGTTGACCTTTTGTACAGAAGCTCTCTGGGAGAGAGGGTCCTATTTTCTAATTTTTCTAAGTCAATCTCTCTCACAGACTCTATCTACTGATGTACGGAACCAATCAGATTTCAGTTCCGTACGCAAAAGTATAGCTGCCGGTGTACTTTATGTACGGACATTGTACGACATGGCCTAAATGTCCACACGTGGAATATCCGGATTCGCTCCTTTAATCCTCGGAGATGCCGCGCTCCAATGTGACATCGCCACGTGGCATCCGATGTGGCGATGCCCACAAACCGCCGAATTCTTCTTCCGCGATCTCGGCGCTAATTCCGACCGTCCAATTAAATGCGCATTTGATCGTAGCCGTAATAAATACATGCACGATATTTGTTTCGCTTACGAAATCAATGCGCGGTATTGATTTCTTATCCGTACCGCAATTCGTACTTTTACACTACCATATCTATGTATCCCGTTATTAGTTATAGTTAAATGATTTATCCTACGTGTATATGTTTAAATGAATATCAAACTATATACTATGTAAGCCTACTTCTAGACCTAACGGCTAAGGCTACCGGCTATCTACTATCTGTCAGCCGGCAGGTACTAGGATCAAATCCTGTGGCTGGCATATACCTTTTAGTAAATAATCTCCTCCCTAACTAGTATAAATTTTCCGTAAACCTCAGGAAAGCCTAGGTAGCCATGGCTCTAGCTTCCTCTCCAATTTCTCAGTGACTGCGACAAGTTTGAGAGTTTGGAGAGAGAAGTTAGAGGTAGACTGCCTCGGCTTCTTTATTTCTATTCAGACCTAGAAAATACTTTAAAACCAATAATTTCTACAGTACACACACATTATTAGTTCTTCAGACATGGTTATACCGACCTATAATTTTTTCAAGGCTCGTTTGGCCGAGCTTAATCTTTCAGTCCAGCCCTCTAAATGTGTCATTTGGTCCCCTCGTTCTATTCCTCCTCCTTTCACTCCCCCTCCTTGTTTCCAAACTCCTCCTCCATCGGAAGGCATTTGTGTGTTTAGTTGTCCAATCGGTTCCGATCCATACATCACGACATTCCTTGATTCCGCTCTTTAGACAGTTTTGTCCCACGTGGATGACCTTCCTCACGTTTTTAATCCCCAGGTTGCTTTTGCTCTCTTAACACGGTGTTTCCCCTGTTAAAATTACTAGATTTATAGAATATTTTCTAGGTCTAAATATATCAGTATCAAAAGAAAAAGAAAAGGGCGGACAGCCTACCTCCACCTCCTCTCTCTTGCCACCATACTTCTTGTAGTCACTGAAGAATATAGTGGGTGGTTCAGCCTTGGCTGCCTTAGTTCAATAGGCATGACTAAAGATTGATTGATGTCACTCTGAAAAAAAGGTTGAGTCCGGCAAGACTCGAACCTCCGATTGGTAGAGTACGCCGTAGCCGTTAGCTCTAACGAGTTTGTCGTAGAAGTCCGTTAAGATACATAGGGTTTGATACAAATTTAAACTTGTACATGGTGTTGAAACCGATTAACTAAAATGTGAACAAAAGAACATAGAAGTAGTTAAATTTTCGGTGCGGATGTCATTTTGCACGAAACAAATGATGCGACATTTGTTTCGACTGCCGACATTCAATGTCCGATTTAATCCAACGGCATATATCAAAGTCGGGATCGCGGAATGGTCACTTTGGTGTTTATAGACGTGGCATGACTCGGTGCCATGTGGAGGGATAACATTTGGTCGCAGTAATTCCATAGAGCATTTGGACGAGTGGAAGGGCGCCACGCGTCCTCTTAGTGGCCTTGTCATACACAGGTCGTACAGAAAGGACATCCGCCGTTGTACCTTTCTGTACTTTATAGTTATTTGATTGGTTCATACTGCACTAGACAGGGATTGTGAGACGGGTTAGGACTTAGCATTTTTGGATAGACATTCACCTCTCTCTTTGAGAGATTCTATAAATTGGCATTTTTGCCACCTCAAATTTATTGGATGGTTGGCCGTTCTCAGTGATTCTTTTTGCTACAGACTCACATGAGTCCACCCTGCACAGGGGTGCAATCACACTTTCAGTAGGCTGCACAAGGGTGCAGTCACACTTTTAGTTTGCCTTCTTGGACAGCAATTGTTGAATCTTAAAGTGGGTTAGTTAAAATCTATCTAGAGGCTTCTTCAATTCAGTGGTCCAATGGAGGACACATAATTACAAGTTATGGGCCCACCCTCTAGGGTGCCGACGTTCAAAGGATCTGGGTTCATCTATTGGGAAGCAATGATGATGGGGGCTTTGTGAGAAAAACAATATTGTGGTATCGTGAATGGACAAGTGAAACGTCCACCTTCATGAACTCCACCAGGATTTGGAGGAGTAAGGTTTGTTGCAGCCGCGATTGCTTCAGCAAAGGAGGCAGATGATAGGGACAGCAGTGTGTCAGAAAAGTGGAAAGGGAAAGAGATACCCCTCACTCGTATTGCCATGGCAATACAAGCGGCGGGCGTGAAGACTGTGGAGAACGATACTCAAATGTGGGAAGACGTAAACATGGCTACCAAGAACTTCATTCTAAGGCACCTCACTCAAGCTTTGGCCACCCCTCAACTTCACATTTACAAGGCCGAGGAGTTGTGGGTGAGTTTGGTAGAGATCTATAGAGCAGGTACTTTTTAGAAACTCCAGTTGACTGAGAAAAATATAGTGAGTTACACTTACAAAGGAGGAAAGATGTTAGCTAATTGTACTAATCTCTCTTGTTTATACATGGAGATGGAAAGTATCGGGTGGACAAGTACGATGAAGATGAAAGTTAACACTCTCATGATGAAGTTACCAGACAAGTACAAGAACATAGTGTACCGAGTACAGGAAATGACTGATAGTTCATGGAAGTGGAATACAGTGGTCCGGATGATACTTGTGTAGGAAAATAAAATGAAGATTAGGAGAGGAGGAAAGAGTATTCAAGCTCTAGCTACAGGAGGGGATCAATGGGGGAAGGATCCGAAAAAACCGTACAAAGGGGAAAGAGATCAGTCAGGAGAACCAAGGCCTCCAAAAGGACTTTGTCATTTTTGCAAAAAGCTTGGACACTTCATAGCAGATTGTGTCAAACTGTCCGAGCTAAGGCTCCAAGAGAACCGTGGAAGGGGTTATTCTGGAGAAAGGAAGAATGCACTTGTTGTCACAAAAGTGAAACGAGAAACCGAGAACGAGTCATCGGAGGAGGAGGATGGGGAGCTCTACATTTTTGTTAGATGACAAAGAGTTTGATACCTTCAGTAGAAAAGGAGTCTTTACAGCTAAGTATCGGGATGAAGTTTACTTCACAGCGGATAAGGGTAGCTAAGGAATATTTAGCCTTAACCTGAGTAAAAAAAGAAAAATGCTTACTTTGTTGGTATTCCAAAGTCCATAATTTGGCATAAGCGATTGGGGCATGTTCATTTTGATGGGTTGAGGGAAATGAAAAAGCTTAGGGTAGTAGAAGGCATTCAATTTAGGGATAATGAAATGATGGATGATAGTAGTGGTTATGCTCAAGGTAAGGCTCACAAACTTCCCTTTCCCAAAGCCGCCACATATAGAGGTGAGAAAGTATTAGATTTGGTCCACACATATATTTGGGGACCTACAAAGTACCTTCGGTTCGAGGAAAGATGTTTATGTTGCAAATAACTGATGACTGGTCTAGATACTGTAGAGTGTATTTGCCAAAAATAAAGCCTGAAACATCAACTTACTTAAAAGAATATAAAGCCTGGATTGAGAAGTTGCATAGAACCCCCATTAAGGGAATAAAGAGTGATAATGGGGGGGAATATACCTCTAACCAATTTGAGGAATTTTTAAGAGATGAGGGAGTTCAGCACCTGAAAACCGTACCATATAACCTTGTAACAAAATGGGGTAGCTGAAAGGTTGAACCGATCAGTAGGAGATAGTGCATGCAGTATGTTGGCCGACAAGAAAATAGGAAAGAGATTTTGGGCAAAAGCCATGAACTATGCCAACTACATTAACAATAGAGTCCTTACCTCTGCTGTAAAGGGAGTGACACCTTATGGGAGATGGGTTGGAAGGAAACCACATATCTCTCACCTTAAACTATTCGGTAACCAAGTTTACAGTCTTGACACGGATAGGAACAACTAGAAACTAGATGCTAAGGGAAAACCTGGATACTTTGTAGGATATGATGAGGATGTCAAGGGATTTAGAGTCTATAACTTAGCAAAGAGAGATATCATTTTGGTCAAACACCTAGTTGTCATAGATAAAGGGAAGTCATTTGACCCCTTTAAATATACCAAGAAGATAAGAATCATATTTGAGTTTGAAGGTGAGGAGGACTCCATCCTTCCCGAAAAGGATATGAGTGAAACATGGATTGCAAATTTAGGGGAGATCAAAGACATAAGAGATCCACCAAAAACCTCACATATTACTATGGACTTCAAGAAGACAGAAAAGGAGGAACCATAACCGCCTTCCATGGATAGGGGAGCCGATGAGAGAGTAAGATAAAATCCAAGATATGAGGGGGAGAGAAAGAGCTGCAAAAGGATTCAGGAAAAACAGGCTGCTGACAAGGTAACTAAGCTATCTCACCCAGATGAGTCTCACTCATACTCGGAAGCAGTAGACTGTCCGAAGAAAGACAGATGGATTAGAGCCATAAATGATGAGATGGCCTCCATCATGGAAACAAATACTTTGGAACTAGTGGACTGTCCTTTGGACAAAAAACCGATTGGCTGTAAATGGGTGTTTAAACTAATACTAAACCCAGATAATACCATTGAAAGATATAAGGCTCGATTGGTTGCAAAGGGGTTCACCCAAAAAAGTGGGGATTGACTATAAGAAGACTTGTGCTCCAGTTGTTCGGTTCCCATTAGTAAGGATTCTCCTCAGTGCAAATGCGCAAGACATGGAAATACACTAGATGGTTATTAAAACTCACTTTCTTAATGGTGAGTTAAAGAAAGAATTTTTCATGAGGCAACCTGAGGGATTTGTGGAAGAAGGAGAAGAGAGCAAAGTCTGCAAGCTCATAAAGTCATTATATAGACTGAAGCAGGCTCCCCGATTGTAAAATAAGAAATCAAATGAGTTTCTCACTGGTCTGGGATATATCTAGATCAGTTCTAACCATTTTATCTATATGTTTGAAGAAGAATGGTGTCATTTTTATTGCAATTTAGGTGGATGATCTGCTTTTGTTAAGTAAATCTTTGGAAAAGGTCAATAAGTTAAAGAAAGATCTTAGAAGCAGATTTTATATGAAAGGATTTAGGTGAGGCAAGATATATTTTGGGGATCCAAATGGAGAGAAATAGGGGGTAAAGGATTATTTGACTTACTCAGAAATAAGCAATAGGTAATATGCTTGAGAAATTCCAGAAGGAAAAAGCAAACAGTTGTACCACTCCCATGGACTTGAAGAAAGTAAGTGATGGGAGTGTAGAAGGAGGAGTGGGTATCGTAGATGATAAAATGAGTCTAAAAAAGAGAGAGTTTATGAAGTCTATTCCTTATAGACATGTCATAGGAAGTTTGATTTACTTTATGAACTATACAAGGTCGGACATAGCGGCAGCAGTAGGAGTCCTGAGTAGGAGTCTTAACGATCCTAGGAAAAAAGATTGGGGGGCAGCCAAGCGAGTCATGAGATATCTGGTAGGAGCTAGAGAGTTATGGTTGCATTTGGGAGGGGAGCACACTGATATCACTACTTGGAGTGATGTCAGTTATGGGGATACACCTATGAGAAGATGCACTTCTAGGTATGATTTGTATGTGGGGGAAGGTGTTTGTTGTTGGAGAAACAAGCACCAAAAGGTGGTTGCTCAGTCTACTATAGAGGTCAAGTACATGGCCTTTTATTCTGCTGTGAAAGAATTGATGTGGGTCAAATCCTTGTTGCAAGAACTGGGGTATATGAAAGAGGGAGTGCATGAAGTGTTTTGAGATAATCAAACTGCCATTGCAATTGCAGCTAATCCAAAACATCATTTCAAGGCTAACCATATGGTCATAAGATTGAGTTTTGTGAGAGATGAAGTTGAGAATAAGATTGTGAATCTTGTATATAGATCTGATGGAAGTTGGTAGCTGATATGATGACAAAACTAGTGCCTTCTCCCTAATTAAAATATTATAGAGAAAAATATGGACTAAAACTGAAGTTAAAGTTAGACTAGAAAATAAGAGGAGTGTTGAAATTACTAGATTTATAGAGTATTTTCTAGGTCTAAATATATCTGTACAAAAAGAAAAAGAAAAGGGCGGACAGCCTACCTCCACCTCCTCTCTCTAGCCAACATACTTGTTCTAGTGAATGAAGGATAAAGAGGGTGGTTGAGCCATAGCTGCATTAGTTCAACAGGCAGGACTAAAGAGTGACTTATATCACTCTTAACTAAAGGTTGAGTTCGGCAATTCACGCACCTATGAACAATAGAGTACGGCGTAGCCGTTAGCTTTAACGAGTTTGTCGTAGAAGTCCGTTAAGATACATAGGGTTTGATACATATTTAAACTTGTACCTGGTCTTGAAACTGATTAACTAAAATGTGAACAAAGGAACATAGAACTAGTTAAAGTTTTGGTGCGGACGTCATTTCGCACGAAACAAATGATTCAGACATTTGTTTCAACGGCCGACATTCAATGTTTGATTTAATCTGACGGCATATATCACTACCGCGATCACGGAATGGTCAGAATGGCGTTTATAGACGTGGCATGACCTGGCCCCACGTGGAGGGATAACATCTGGTCGCAAGAATTATGTGGAACATACGGACGAGTGGCGGAGGACACGCGTCCACTCAGTGGCCTTGTTGTACATAGGTCGTAAAGAAAGGACATCGATCGTAGTACCTTTCTGTACTTTACAATTATTTGATTGGTTTGTACTGTAGTAGATAGGGATTGTGAGAGGGGTTAGGACTTAACATTTTTGGATAGACAGTCACCTCTCTCTTTCAGAATTTGTTTAAATTGGCATTTTTGCCACCTAATAACTTATCTCTTGGTTGGCCGTTTTCACTAAATCTTTTTGCTACAGACTCATGGGGGTCTAGGCTGCACAAAGGTGCAGTCAGGGTGTCAGTTTGCCTTCTTGGGCAGCACTGGTTGTGGCTTGAAGTGGGTTAATTAAAAATTATCAAGAGGCTTTTTGAATTCTGTAGTCCAATGGAGGACACATAATTGCATCCCCCACCGGCCCTCATACTTTACTCGCACTTGCCCTCCCACCCCATCTTTTGTGTCCTCACTTTTTGTATTTGATGATCGCCTTATCGATGTCATTCACACTTTGTTGGGCCGTGGGGCTTTTGATCGTGAGTCTACGCATGCGGCCCACATACATGACCCTCTTCCTGTTTCTATTGGGAGTTTGGGTTTACTCTCGACAGCGTGTGTTGCTCAAGCGGCCTATTTGGGAAGATAGTGTCTTGTTGCTTCTACTATTGTATCTCGTTTTCGAGCCGGGGACACTTCTGTTCTTGCGGTCGTTGTTCCCCATGTTTGGATAGTGAGCTTGCCTTCCAACAATCCCTTTTGGATGCATCAAGGTCTCTTACTCCGGGTGTTATTGAGGGCATGCCAATTTTTTCCACTCTTGTTTCGACATCAGTTGCGCATGTGTATGAATCCGTTACTGATCAGGTTGTCCCCGCTATTAAATCTGAGCTTCTCCAAGTGCTTCCTTCTGATTCTTCGCGTGCACGCTTTCTCTCGTATGGCGGACCTGGCTATAGAGCTTCACTGTTAGCATTCCCTAGCTTATCCACCCTTTGTTTCAACCCGGCTCAGTTCACCACGGCCCTCAGGTTCCGACTTGGCATCCCTCACCCACCTTTGCTTGGCTCTCTTGTTTGCTCATGTGGCCAAGTACTCGAGCTCGACTAGTCCATTTGTTTCGTTGCTCCCATGGGGGCGAGTTGTTTCAGGCGCTCGACATGATTCGAGACACCATCGCTACTATTGCTTCTGAGGTGGGATTTTTAAACTCTGAGACCTCCAAAATTCCTCAGAGTGGACAGCTTCCAAGAAGCCTCTAGGATAACCCTGAACCCTTTGTGTTTGAGAAAGAACTACTTTCACCCTGTAAGACAAAAAATCCTAACCAACTTCACCCGTGTGAACGCAAGACTCCCCTAAGTCGATAGCAAAAAGAATCTTTGAATTTGCTCCCGTGAGTAGTAAGTTATGGAGGGTCAAAGTTGACCTTTTGAACAGAAGCTCTCTGGGAGAGAGGGTCATATCTCCTAATTTTTCTAAGTCCTATCTCTCTCACAGAACCTATCTACTAATGTACGGAGCCAATCAGATTATACTCCCGTCATAAAAGTACAGCTGTTGATTTACTTTGTGTACGAACATTGTACGACATGGCCTAAATGTCAACACGTGGTATATCCGGATTCACTCCCTTAATCCTCGGAGATGCCGCGATCGAATGTCATTCCGCCACGTGTCATCCGATGTGGCGATGACCAAAAACCGCCAAAATCCTCTTCCGCAATCTCGGCGTTTAATTCCGACCGTCTGATTAAATTCACATTTAATAGTAGCTGTAATAAATACATACGCGGTATTCGTTTCGCTAAATAAATAAATACGCAGTATTCGTTTCTTTATCCGTACCGAAATCCGTACTTTTACATTACTGGATCTATGTCTCTTGTAAAAATGTTTTAGTTAAATGAACTATCCTATGTATTAATGTTTAATTAATTATCAAACCCTATAATACGTAACACTATGTCTAGAGTTAACGGTTAAAGCTACCGGCTACCAGCGGCTTACCGTCCAGCAAGTTCAAAGATCAAATCTTGGAGGTATCACATATAGTTTTAGTAAATAAACCTCTAACTATAAATAAACTAATATATATATCCCGTAAACCTCTGGATAGCCTAGGTAGCCATGGCTTGAGCATCCTCTCCAATTTCTCAATGACTGCGACAAGTTTGAGAGTTGGAGAGAGAAGTTAGAGGTAGACTGCCTCGGCTTCTTTCTATATTTCTATTCAGACCTAGAAAATACTTTAAAATACCATTAATTTCTACAACGACCAACGTTAAGAAGCACGACAAAAAGTTAATCGGTTGCCTTCAAGTTTTTTCACATGTCAAAGATAGTCAACGGATGGACCGTCATATCCTAAGACTATGTAGTGTATCGGGCAATTTCTTATCGTGTTGTTTTCAATATTCAGTTTATCGATTATCGAAGGGTCTAAGGGCTCAATAAATCGCTTCGGGACCAACGAAGAACATCGCGATATATTTGGTTGGCGGTGGGGGTCCGTACAGCCATACTAAAGAAACAATGTATGTAAAATCGTTCAAGGGGTGGGCTTTGGTAACCAACAAACGGAAAAATAATTGTAGTGATAAATCCAATAATTAATCGCGACTTATCGTAATTGTATCGCTTTGTTAACCTTCTCAATGTTATGTTCCGATCATCGATAATCCGTTGGTCAAAAAGATACATATTGAATATCGACAAGAGGCTCTCGGTACATAACACTTTTGTACCTAACACAATACTACTAAATTTGTGCTATTGTGTATATCGATTGTAACTTTTTCTTACAAACTGAAATAAGCGTTTGCGCCCAACCAAAATGAAGCATACACTTATCGTTTCCCTTATAAAAACGGTGGAGTGGCTTTCTTATTTTTTTGTTGGCAAGAATCTTAAAGGATGCAAGTAGACTTGTCCCTTTTCTTTTAGTATTAAAATTTCCCGTTGCCGTTGTCGGTGAACAAGTCTCACCAGCTGGCGCCTCCAATGTCCCTCCGTGGATGAAGTCGCACACACGTGACCAAAGTTCGTCTTTGAACGAATTTTATCAACCAACCACTTTTCTCGACTACCGATGAGGAAACACCGCTACTTTTAATCTCTATTAGTGTTAAGATTAGTAGTAATACAAGGTGTAGTGTTGTTATCTTAGTTGGAATGTGCAACTAAGGTTTAATCTATGTTAGATCGTAACGCCATATCCCCATATAATTGTAATTTAGCGAACTTACTTTGTATTTTAACGAAGATTCTCCGTACACGGTTCTCAAGTGTCCCAATGTGTAAGGGTGGACTTCCATTAGGCGTCTCAGTAATTGTACAGAAAATTATACTGAATAAAGTGCCTTCCATTAGATCGCGTCAGTAAACCACTTTTTATTTGCGTGGCTTATTCTCGTTGGTAGCACGTAGGTTAATATTAGATGCTTAAAATCTTGAAAGAATCTTAGATTGCAAATTTTGAACGTAATATCTGTACTAACAGAGGAAATATCTGTACTAACAGAGGAAATATCTGTACCATCGGAGGAAATATCTGTACCAGAAGAGGTAACTAATGCCTCGTATTGGAGGAAATATCTGTACCAGCGGAGGTAACTAATGCCTCGTACAGAGGGCATTAAATGTACTACCCAGAAATTCAAAACGCAACGACAAAAAGACGGCGGCAAACATAGACGGTGGGAGCGTGACGGGATAATTTCTGCGGATTTGCAGCCACCCTGGCGGAAAGCACATGGCCCTTGCGACGTGTACGCACATATGCGCGCACTCCTCGGGATTTTTTTGACCTTTTCCACGCAACCTATTTTAACACGTTCTGTATTCGAGAACTGTCCTACCTGTGCACGGTCTTAACAAACTGTAGGGTTGGTGACGTGGCGTCATGGATAAAAAGTGTAATTGAATCCGACGGTCCTAACTTACGCATACAACCTTGGACAATTTTCTGTAATGTTGTTTTCGTTGAAAAAAAAGAAAAATCTGTACGAACCTGTACGAAACGGTACGGCCATCAATAAAAAACCCCACTTTTTTGCTAATGGAAGTCCACCCTAAGAACGAAATCGTAACTTACATCTGTGACAATTGTATACGTCAACAATACCTTTGTGATAATCGTCAAGATCTACATTCTATGTTGTCGCACGTTATTTTTTGTAACAGCTTGTGACGTCGCATGTTTTTTCGTGACATTAAAGACGTACCACCTTCTTACTTATGCCGTTTCATGGTTGAAAAAGATGCACTTTGCCTTTACATCACTTGTCCTCACGAAGTGGAATGGAATCGAATCTTGAGAACCTCACAAAAAAAAAAAATGTACTGGACCCAGAAGGACAAAACAAAACAAATTGTGTACTTTTTGTCGTTGTGTTGAGCGACAAAACAAATCAAATTGTGTACTCATCCTCGTCCTCTAAAATTGTTTGAAAATTTTGAAACTTTTTGACGTGCAAGGTTGTTTTACTATTTGTGGAGTGGTGATACTTTGACCGATGTGTTTTAAGATAGAGTTTGGAGATGAAGTTTCTTGACGTGGCCACGGGTCGAAAAACACAAGACGCAAAAGTATGCGGACGGAGGGAAATCTGACCACCAGGGCAAAGGTTTCCTCGTAGTCAATTCCCTCTTTTTGTGTAAATCCCTTTGCCACTAATCGGGCCTTGTAGCGCTAGATTGTGTTATCTGGGTTCAGTTTTAATTTGAAAACCCACTTACAACCGATTGGTTTTCGGTTAGGTGGACAATCCACCAGCTCCCAAGTATCACCTGCCATAATTGAGGCCATCTCCTCATTGATGGTTGTCTTCCACCGGTTTCTTTCTGGACAAGTCATCGCCTCTCCATAAGTTTGAGGTTCATCTTGATGAGATAATTTAGTTACCTTGTTAATAACCTGTTTTTCTTGCAGTATTTTGCTACTTCTCCTCCCCCATTCAAAAACTGAGTCCGGAATAGATGGTTCTCGTGGATTCTTTCGAACAATCTCGGCTTCTCCCCTATCCCTTGATTCCGAATCAATTTCCACCACGTCTTCCGCTTCGGGTAGAGTTGTCACTGGAGTTTCCACAGCCGAGTCCTTTTCGGTCTGATTTGTACGTGCAAGAATGTCATCTTCTCTAAAACCTAGATAGTTAGGAAGCTCAAAGTCATCGGAATTTTTTGACTCAAATCTGATTTTTATTTACTTTGTTTATTTCAAGGGATCCACAAACTTTCCTTAATCCATAACTACTAGATGCTTTACTAAGATTATATCTTCCCTTTTTAGATCATAAACTCTATATCCTTTAACATCCTCATCATATCCTAATAAGTATCCCGGTTTTCCTTTAAGATCTAGCTTCCAATTAGACCGATCTTTATCTAGACTGAATACTTGACTGCCGAAAACCTTTAAGTGAGATAAGTCTGGTTTTTAACCTGTCCATCTCTCAGAAGGTGTTTGATCTTTTATAGCTGAAGTAAGAACTCTATTTTTGAGGTAATTAGCACAGTTCATTGCTTCTGCCCAAAACCTTTTTCCTATCTTCTTATCCGACAACATACTTCTAGCACTATCACTTAGTGTTCTTTTTAACCTTTCAGCTACCCCATTCTGTTCCAGATTTTTTGGAACTCTCTTTTGGTGTTGAACCCCATCTTCCCTCAAAAAATCCTCAAACTGGTTAGAAGTATACTCTCCACCATTCTCACTCCTTACTCTCTTGATTGGAGTTTCATAGAGTTTTTCGCTCCATGCTTTATATTGTCTAAAACAATCCTGAGCTTCTAACTTGTTTTTCAAAAAATACACCCGGGAATACCAAGACCAATCATCACTTATAGTCATCATAAATCTCTTCCCCCCGGGTTAGGGCACACTAGCCGGTCCCCAAATATCTCTATGTACTAGATCTAGAATTTTTTCTCCCTTATAGGTGGTTGTTTTAGGAAAGGGTATTCTGTGTGCTTTACCTTGAGCACATCCACTACAATCACTTATATCATCACTCTCACTGAACTGAAACCCTTCCACCACTCCCATCTTTTTCATCTCTCTTAACTTATCTAAATTCACATGCCCAAGCCTCTTATGCCACATCATAATATCATGAACACCAACATAATAAATTTTCTTCGTTTCATTACTTAAAATCAGCCTAAACATCCCATGGCTACCTTTCTCAGCAATGAAATAGACATCCTCCTCAAAACTAGCAGTAAAGACTCCTTCCCTAGTGTTAGTAAAAAAACCCTTATCATCTAATACAGATGTAAAGATGAGGTTTTTGTTCAGCTCCAGAATAAACAATACATCGGAGAATGTTACTATGGATGTCTTTCCTTCTACTAACACTTTCAAATCTACCGATCCTACAAGAGTAGTGGTGACTATCCTCCCATCCCCGTACTCTATCTCTACCGTGGGAATCTTTCTTATCTTAGTGAACAGGTGCCTATCCATACACATGTGCAAAGAGGCACCTGAATCTATAATCCAGCCTGCTTCACCTTTTAATCCACCTTAAGCACATTTCTGCCTTGGTGGACTTTCGACCTCGTTTTTCCCCTCTAACTCCGCATCCAAAAAGAGCTCATCGTCCTCGTCCTCGGATTCTGCTTCATGTACTTTTGTCCCAAGGGCCTTTTTCTTTCCTCTCGAGTACCACCGGTCTGCCCCTCCTTAAACCGAAGCTCGGTTAGCTTAGTGTACTCTGCCATATAGTGCCCCGGTTTCTTGCAAAAATGACATAAACCATTGGGAGCCCTTGGCCCGAACTCGTCAGCCTGATTTTTCTGCTACCTTCCCTCAAAGTTTCCTGACTGGTTTCCGGGAATCCTTGTTCCTCCAATCGGTCGAAGTTGCCAAGGCTTGGCCACTCTTTCCTCCCCTTCGGATCTCAATCGTATTCTCCCGAACGAGAATCATCCCTACCACTGAGTTCCATATCCACCTTGAGTCCGGCAAGTCCTGCACAGAATTCACTATGTTCTCGAACTCATCGGGTAACTTCATCAGTAAACAGTTAACCTTTTCTTTTTCACTAAAATCTTTTCTCGCACTCTAGCTCCATGAAGAGTGTAGCAAGCTCATTGCAAAAATCCAACATTTTCCCCCCTTTGTATACATATTCCTTAACTTTCTGATCAGCCAACTGTTGTTGCTGAATCATACCACTTTGGTATATCTCTATGAGAGCCATCCACAGATCGGATGCCCTTTCTACCTGCAAATGAGGACATGCAAGTCCTTGAGTGAGATGGCGTAGGATGAAGTGCTTTGCCGCCATATTGTTGAAATCCCAGGTTTGAGTATCATTCTCCTCGTTCCTCGAAATAGGTGACATGAATGCTAAACCAGTTGCTATTGGTGTGGTCGTCTCCTTCTCCGCTCCTTTGTCCACCACCTCTCTTTCCTTTGTCTCCTACGTTGAAGATGGACTTCCTTTCTTTGTGAATCTGCTTCCTTCAAACCCTGGAGGAATTCCAAGACTTGATGGACGCCCCAATCGTCTACTCACTATCCCCCAAAACCTTTTTTTGCATAGAGCTCCTATCATCATACTTTCCCAGTATATGAAGCCAGTTCCTTTAAAGATGGGTACCCTAGAGGGTGGGCCCATAACTTGAAACTCTGAGACCTCCATAAGTCCTCAGAGTGGACAGCTTCGAAGAAGCCTCTAGGATAACCCTGACCCCTTTGTGTTTCAGCAAGAACAACTGTCACCCTGGCAAACAAAAACTCTAACCAACTTCACCCTTCTGAAGGCAAGACTCCCCTGGGTCGATAGCAAAAAGAATCTCTGAATTTGCTCCTTGGAGCAGTAAGTTATGGAGGGTCAAAGTTGACCTTTTGTACAGAAGCTCTTTGGGAGAGAGGGTCTTATCTCCTAATTTTCTAAGTCCTATCTCTCTCACAAACTCTATCTACTGATGTACGGAGCCAATCAGATTATACTTCCGTACACAAAAGTACAACTGCTGATGTACTTTGTGTACGAACATTGTACGACATGGATTAAATGTCGACACATGGTATTTCTGGATTCGCTCCATTAATCCTCGGAGATGTCGCGATCCAATGTCATTCCGCCACGTGTCATCCGATGTGGCGATGACCAAAAACCGCCGAAATCCTCTTTCGCGATCTCGGCGTTTAATTTCGGCCGTCCGATTAAATTCACATTTAATCGTAGCCGTAATAAATACATGCGCGGTATTCGTTTCGCTAAATAAATAAATCTGCGGTATTCGTTTCTTTATCCGTACCGTAATCAGTACTTTTACATTACTGGATCTATGTCTCCCGTAAAAATGTTTCAGTTAAATGAACTATCCTTCGTATTAATGTTTGATTTATTATCAAACCCTATAATATGTAACACTATGTCTAGAGTTAACGGTTAAAGCTACCGGCTGCTTACCGTCCTGCAGGTTCCAAGATCAAATCCTCGAGGTATCACATATAGTTTTAGTAAATAAACCCCTAATTATAAATAAACTAATATTTATATCCCGTAAACCACTGGATAGCCTAGGTAGCCATGGCTCCAGCTTCCTCTCCTCTGGATCGCCTAGGTAGCCATGGCTCTAGCTTCCTCTCCAATTTCTCAGTGACTGCGACAAGTTTGAGAGTTGGTGAGAGAAGTTAGAGGTTGACTGCCTCGGCTTCTTTCTATATTTCTATTCAGACGTAGAAAATACTTTAAAAGACCATTAATTTCTACAGATTTTTTGTTTGTCATTAGGTCTCTCACATTATTCCTTCGTGTCGGATTGACCTTGTATTACTTGATGGTGCGCGTCGTACATTTGGTGATGTTGTTTTGGCGAATCCTACCTCAAATTCAGTTGTCACTCAAGCGGCTCGGCATTTGGGGGTTTCCGCCTGTGACGCGGCTAAGAGGAAGGAGCGTGATTATTCTTGTCGGGACGCTATGGATGGCTTGATTCCGATGGTGGTTGAGATATTTGGTTGTTTAGGTGTGGCTTTAGATGATTTTTTCCGTGCTTGTGGTCGGCGTCCGTTCGAGCCGCGGGGACCTGTGAGCCCTTGTGTTTCAGTACTTACTTCTTTTTATCGGCAACGTTTTTCCCTGGCCCTACAACGAGTGCACGCTTCTATCTTACTTCGATCGTCTATTGTAGTTATGGATCAATGACATGTTCCGGTATTCCTTCCTAATGCTCTTCCGAGATTTAGGGATTTACGTGGTTACTTTCCAAAGATTTTTAGCTATGTTGGGGTTTGTTTTTTTATACATGTTGGATTTTTCCTTTTATGTTTTGTTTGTTGGGTTTAGATTGTTTTTTTTTGGGTGTTTCCTATTTTCCTACCATCCTTTCGTATTTTCATTGTTTTTGCCTTGATCTCATTGTTATAATGTAGATATCCATGTTTCTTGGTTAAAGAACACCAAAGGCGTGTATATTATCGCTCCATGATGAATAAATCTTTTATGAACTATATATACAAGTGTAAGGTGTGTAATGCACAATCAGCGGGACAAATTTATATTGACATATCAACCACATATTTCGTTTATAATTTTTCATTAACGATAAACCTTTATCCATAATCGATAAATCAATATCGATTATCAGTAAGAAGCTACCGCACTATAACCTAATGTCCATCCTTAAGGAACTAAGATCTTAATACTTATAGTACATATAACGAAGGTCGATAACTAACCTTAACTGTTGATGTAGCGGTTCAAACCAATATCAAAACGCATGCTTTCATATTTCAAGTCTTTTGTCGGAGATGGTGATGTGTCACCATCTGTGTCATAGATGTTATTGGGCTTGGTAGATGTCACTGGGCCTGGTAGAAGTGTCTTAGATGGCAATGTTAGGCGTCTCAGGGGAGACTCAACCGGATTAATACCGTCGTTACACGATGGAAGATGTTAAAGCGCTTCTATTCAATAAAAAAACTTCAATTTTGAATAAAAACAAAGTAATAATTATTATTTACCCGTAAAAAAAAAAAAAAAACATTTTTTTTGCTCTTATGGCCGCTATGTTATTACTCTGATCTGTCTTTACTCCTATTACAGTTTATGCCTCAATCCGTTGGTCGGCCGGTCTCCATTGGATATACAATTTTTTTAATAATCTTTTAATTGGTCCCTATTTGCAATAAGATTCTTAATGATACTAATATCTCGTTGTAATTTTATGCAATATTTATATGTCTATATTGTAGAGACTCCGCAATATTTAACATAACGCATGGGCGACTAAGTTTTAGCTTTATAAAATAGCCAATACGGGGATTGAACCTTGGACCTAGTGTTAGCCGTACTCTACCTTTACCAAATGAGCTACCTAGTTGATGTGTGTGCATGGGTCTTATGCTGAATTCATACAAAACTTAACGACGCATTTGGGAACCACTTTGTAGCCCAATTCACACTTGTGGAGTCCAAAGTGGACAATTCTCTAGAGGCCCTTTCACAATGTTATCCATCTTGTGTGGCTTGCCAACGCCTGCTGACTCTAATGGCATGTAAAGATGGATGATAATATCTCTCGTTATAATTTATGCAATATTTATTTGTGTCTATATTCTAAAGAATTAATGACATTTCACGTACCGCATGGGCGCCAAAGTTTTAACTTTATAAAACGGCCAAGCTTGGGATCGAACTCGAGACTTGGTGTACAAGAGAGAGTCGTACACTCGCTCCACTCAATAAAGCTGCCAGGTCGATTTGTATGCCAACACCTAAATAGAATTGATAAGGCGACAACCGCCCCACTTGCAAACCAAATTGTAGCTCGATCAAATGAAAGAGATATCATAGAAAAAAGATGAAAGATATAGGAGAGAAAAAACACCATAAGAGTAACTTTGAAAGCAAATACCAAAGACAAGTCGACAAAAAAAACACAAAAAGAGAAGTCCAAATAAAATGATATCTTCTCACAAGTGAGTACAAACATAAACAATTTAAGGGCATGTTCCCATGTGTTAAAGTAGATCAAAAATTTTACCCGCAACAAAAATATCCTTAGCCATTCAATAAAATTGTAAAAACCATAGTACAATTTCCATCATCTTGAAACTTTAAATATACTAGAGTTTGTCGTCTTTCTCTTTTCAACCCATTACCACGTCAATCCAGCTCATCTTCAAACTTCACCTAAAATCTCCTCGCGAGGTGATTTCAATTCAAGTAACAAGTTATGAACATATAGGAAAACGTTGTCGCACGCATGACACGTTTTTTAAAACTTTTTTGTAGTTGCGGAGTAAAAAAAATATTGTCTGTTTTCTATGCGAACAGCCGTGGAAAGGTCTCAAAAAATGGATGCCATTTCGCAAAAGCGAAGTCCATGAAGACGCCACTCTCCCTCTCCCTCTCACACTGCCCCTTCTATCTCACGATTCTTAGAATGTAACACGAAAATAATGGTATAAAATAAAAGAGCTCTAAAAAAGATTACTTTTGACTATCTTAAGGCGTAGTTTGATGGCAGGTAGAGAAAAAAAACAAAAAAACGATATTGAGAAACCATGGCAAAAAGTTTTGGAATTAGTGACGCCGACATTGTACTAGTGACCATGAGGTTAAAATGTCACAAACCCTACACACCTACAATGTCACAAGAAACCAAGCGTCTACAACCGTCACTATTTTGTAAACATCACCAATTGTCGCGAGTTTTGTAAAACGCCCACAACCATCGCAAATTGTACCCACGTCTACATCCGTCTTTGCCAAACATCGCAACACTTTGAAAAGTACTACGAAGAATCTTCACGAAAAAACAAAGTAACAAGATACGTTTCGATTACATAGGAACATGCCCTAAGTACTAAAATCTAAGTTTGGATTTAGAGTGGACCGATACACAACATCCACAGGACAATCAAGCCGCAAAAGACAAAAAGGTATAACTAGTGACAACTAATGACCAAGTAAGTGAACGGCAAATTGGAATATTTCATTTATGGAATCTATAATAGTTGGAATTAAAAATCTACAATATATATAAAATAGTATTTTACATATATATGTACACTTTAATGTAGGGATGAAAAGGTTGTAATTAAGCTCATAATTTTTCCAAGTCAAAATATTTAGTTGACATATTATTTCAACTTAGTTTTAAAAAAAAGCCCAGTCCAATAAAAAAAAAGCCCAGTCCAATAAAAAAAAAACAAACTGAAACAGAAAATCACAAAAAAAAGGCGACAAAAAAAAAATCACACATATTTATACCCATTTTTAATTTTTACGTCCGGACTTCCAAACACCTCGTTTTCGTAAGTGCCCGAAAACTTTTATAAGGTCGATAATTTTCGTTTTTAACCAAAATTTCCGAAACTTTTAACCCTGATAACGCCGCCCCGGGAATCCTAAATTTAACCAGAAAAATAGGGTTTCCTTGTTCATGTTTTTCCGTATTTCCGTTCAGCTGAACAGTTCCGGTCATCGACGGAATTTTGTCTTTCGGTAAATTTCCGATGTTCCATGTGCAATTCTGAGGGAGGGAGGGAGGGAGGGAGACGGGGATGGAGAGGGAGAGGGAGGGGGAGAGTGGGGAGAGGGAGAGGGAGAAGGCAAAGAAGGATGAAAACCAAAAATTAGAAAAAGGAAAATAAAGATAAAATTATAAAAAAAAATAAAATTAACTCAAATATCAAGTAAAAGGGAAATGGGGGACAAAACCGGAAACCCAAAAAAAGTGGACAAAACCCCAAAAAAAAGACAGAAACATAAACAAAATCTCAAAAAAGGTGGGGGAAGACGGAAAATACAAAACCCGGAAAAAAGAAAACAAACAAGACCCAAAATAAAAACAAAACAGAAAAGAGCTTATTTTTTTTCCGTTTTAATTATTCCATTTTCAAAGGACAAAGTAAACAAAAATGAAAATCTGTAAATGGAACGAAAAAAAAAAAATATATATATATATATATATATATATATATATATATATATATATATATATATATATATATATATATATATATATATATATATGAAGGAAAGGACAAATTAAACATAAAGAAGAGACAAAAGGAAAAAGGAAAACAAGTATAAAAACAGATGAACGAAAAGAATTGAAAATTTAAACAAAAAAACGGTAAATCACACAAAAAAAAAAATGAAAATAAAACCAAACAAATAAAGGTCAAAGATAACCAAAAAAAATGACAAAACAAAACAAAACAAAAAAGACGATTTGGTCAAGAAGAAAAAGATAAATCAAATAGGAGAAACACAAACGACGGAAAAAAAACAAAACAAAGAGGAAAAAGCTAAGAAAATAAAAAGGAAAGTGACCAAAAAATGTAGGAAAAGGCCCAAAAAAATGGGGAAAACACCATAAAAAAAAGGAAAAAAGGGGGAAAAAAAACCAAGACAAAAAGGGCAAAAGATAAAATAAAGGGGAAAATCACCAAAAAAAGGGAAACTATCAAAAAAAAAGTGGAAAAAGACAAAAAAAAAAGGGAAAAAAGATGAAAAAAAAACCTTGCTTATGTGATCAAACGTAACAGTTCCGTGATTTGTAGTTAAATCGACAGAAACGGACAATTTCGATAACGGAATTTCAATCGCCACTCCCTCTACCGGTCTCCCGGGATCATTTTTTAAACCAATCACAACGTTTAATTTTTGAACATTTTCTTGATACGATATTTGGGGTTTTACGTATAAAGGGTTTTGTTTTATACCCTTCACCCTGCAAAAAAACAAAAAAAAATGAAGGGGAAAAAAAAACGGCATTAATTTTAAAAGAAACGTGAATATAGTTCCAAATTTCAATTATTTGGTTTTAAGAATCCACTCTATTTTCGGTTCAAAAAATAAAATCAGTTGCCATCCAAATTATTCATTTACGTTTTGTTATTTATTATTTAAGTTATTTATTTATTTAAATTCTTTCTTTTTGATATTGTCTGTAAGCTTCTTCTTTTTTTTCTTTTGGCAGGAAGACGTAGTCGATGAATTTGAAAGATAAGAAAGGAAAAACAGTTAGAAATGAAAAAACGGAAAAAAAATCCCCACACAAAAAAAGAAAAAAACGGAGTCCACAAAAAATGACGTTAAATATTTTCTTTTCGAGTTAAAATGCCCATCTAAATGAGACCCAAAAAAAAAAAAAAAAAAAAAAAAATCCCCATGCATTCAGACACTTAATCCTTAAACATATTTATATTTATTTCGGTTATTTCTTTTTGCTTACTTTTTTTTTTCAATACTTTCTTCTATTTTGCTTTTCAACTTCTTCTTTGCTAATTTCTTCTTTCCATTTTTTTCTTTTCCCTTTCTCTTTTCTGGACACTAATTTTTGGATGCACAGAAAAGTCAAAAAAAGTACATTTCCCTGAGCCGGTACGATATGAAAGTACGATTTACGTTTGGAGAAATATGAGACATCCAGAATGCCGAACATTATAACTTTATTTCTCTTTCTTTTCATTTTTATTTTTTCATTTCATTTCTCTGTTTTAAAAATTTCATGTCTGTTTTTCCTTCTCAGTTTTTCTCTTTTCATTTTTTTATTCTTTCCTTTTCCATTTCAATTTCCTTTCCGTACATTCCCGACAAACACTACCTTCTCCATGCACAGAAAAGACAAAAAAAAGTACACCACCTTACAACATTGCACTACAATTTCCGTCAGGGGGGATACAATCAAACTATTTTCCAGGATCCCAGATATGATTTTTACACAGAAAAGACACAAAGTAAAAATTTCCGTACCTGTACGACATTAAAGTACAATTTCCGTCAGGAGGAATACAATTTAACGACTTTTCGGAATCCCAAATATGACTTTTGATGCATCGATGGAGTTGAAAATCGCAAATTATCGACGGATTTGAAATTAAAATTGTGATATCGGGCAATCCGGAGAGGCGTGACGTGACTTGAAGTTCACCATAAATTTCGGACCGAATTAAATTTCCGTTTCTGGGCAGTTCCAAAAAAAAAAAAAAGATGGGAAAGGAGAGAAAAAGAGAGAAAAAAAGAGAGAAAAATAAGAGAGAAAAAGAGAGAGAGAAAGAGAGCATGAACGAGAGAGAAAAAGAGAGAAAAACGAAAAGAGGGAGAAGGAAGAAGGAATAAGAAAGAAAGAGATGAGAAGAAAAAAGTAGAAGAAAAGAAAAAAAAAGAGCGAGAGAGAGAGGGAAAGAGGAGAAAGGGAGGGAGGGAGAGAGATGAAGAGAGAGAGGAAGGGAGAGAGAAAGGGGGAGGGAGGATGGGGAGAGAGAGACAGGGTGTTAGAGGTATACTATATTTTTTGCAAAAAACTATGGAAATTTGAGCAAATTTAAAATGTATATGGATTAACAATGAAAAAAGAGCACTAAAGATGGGGAGAGTGAGAGAGAGGTGGGTGGGGGGGGGCGGGGAGAGGGAAAGGGAGAAAGTGCTTGGGGAATGAGAAGAGAAGAAGCTGAAAGAGGTGGAAAACTAGGAGAGAAGGGGGAGGAAGGGACAGGAGAGAAAGTGAACGATGGAGAGATGAGGAGGAACAAGGGAGGGAGCAGGGCAGAGAGGGATGAAAAGGAAGAGAAGGAAAAGGAAAAGGAGGGGAAAGAAAGGAGGGGAGGGAGTGATACACATTGATAGAGCCAGAGAGTGATTGCAACGGCAAAACAGGAAGGGAGACAGCGTTACATAGAGAGAGAGGGAGAGAGAGCGAGAGTGAGAGACATTCGGAGAGAGAGAGAGAGTCATCGAGAGAGAGAGAGAGAGAGAGAGAGAGACAGAGACAGTCATCATGAGAGAGAGAGAGTCATCGACAGTCATCTTGAAAGTCCTCGAGAAGTAGAGAAAGAGGGAGAAAGAGAGGCGAAAAGAGGCAAAAAAAAAGGCAAAAGAAGAGAGAGTCAATCATCGCATATCCACAAGACAGAGACAGAGACAGAGACAGAGACAGAGACAGGGACAGAGACAGAGACAGAGACAGAGGCAGAGGCAGAGACAGAGGCAAAGATCTCTCCCACCTATCCATGACTCCGTCCAGCTCCTCTATGACATCGCAGTAGACCTCGTTGCTGGCGTGACTGACCGTCACAGCCCGCCACGGAATGTGGCTCCCTACGGACGCGGGAATGTCAGCTGGCAGTGAGGGCGTGACACCTGTAACGGCATGCAGCACACGTGCGGCCACACTGGGAGGGGGGACGAGCTCCTGCCGCGTCGCAGGAGGAACAGGGACGAAATGCTAAAACTTTTAAACAAATGTCCTTAAAAACATTCAGAAAACAGTCTAAGCAAACACTCGAAGAAAAGACTCGAAGACCACACTCTTAAGGAAACACTCTTAGAAAACTTCTTAAAAAAAAACTCTTAGAAAACACACTAAGAAAAGACTCTTAGGAAACGCTCTAAGAAAACACTCGAAGGAAACACTCTAACGAAACACTCTAAGAAAACACTCTAAGGAAACACTCTAAGAAACACTCTAAGGAAACACTCTAAGATAACACTCTAAGAAAACACTCTAACGGAACACTCTAAGGAAACACTCGAAAGAAACACTGGAAGAAAACACTCGAAGGAAATTCTCTAAGAAAATACTCGAAGAGAACACTCTAAGAAAATACTCTAAGAACACACTATAATGAAACACTCGAAGGAAACACTTGAAGGAAACACCCTAAGGGAATACTCTGAGGAAACACTCTAGGAAACACTCTAATAAACACTTTAAGGAAACACTCGAAGGAAACACTCGAAGAAAACACTCGAAGGAAACACCCTAAGGGAATACTCTGAGGAAACACTCTAGGAAGCACTCTAAGAAACACTCTAAGGAAACACTCAAAGGAAATACTCGAAGAAAACACTCGAAGGAAACACTCGAAGGGAGCACTCTAAGAAAATACTCTGAGGAAACACTCTAGGAAAACACTCTAAGGAAATACTCGAATGAAACACTTTAAGAAAATACTTTAAGGAAACACTAGAAGAAAAGCCACTAAGAAGGGAAGACGAAGGAAAGGAGATAGAAGGGAAGGGAGTAGAGGGAGAAACAACTGACTTTCAGCACATTGGGTTCGGTGGTAAGAGGGAAGCCTCCCTCCATCATTTCGTCCAAAACTTCGTAAACCGAAACAAAATTATCTTTCAAATTGTCTTCGGAAAGACCTCCCACATAGTCTCCTATGACTTCCGTGACTGTTTTTAAAAACTGGGGGGAGAGGGAGATGAGGGAGAGGGAGAGAAACTATACTTAATTTTGTGCATGAGTAATTTTATCGTCTTCGGTAAGGCCTCCCACATAATCTCTCAAGACTTCTGTAACTGTTTTTAGAAACTGGAGGGAAAGAGGAAGAGAGGGAGAGAGGGAGAAAGATAAAATGCTATTTTTGTACATAGGTAATTTACACTATCCTCAAAAAGGCCTCCCACATAGTCTCCTACAACTTCCGAAATTGTTTTTAAAAACTGGAGGAGGTGGGAGGGAGAGGGAGAGGGAGTGGGAAAGAGAGAGAGAGAGAAAATGTTATAAAATTTGAAATTTTGTATTAAATTGCCCTAGAAATTCCTCCCAAATCGTCTCATATGCTCCCGTAATTGTTTTTAAAAACTGGGAAAGGGAGAGAGGGAGACTGAGAGAGAGAGGGACAGGGGAGAGGAAAAAAATGAAATAAAATTTAAAATTTTAGTGTATTAATATATTGTCCATGGGTAATTGGCCTCCCACATAATCTCCTAATACTTCTAAAACTGTTTCAAAAAATTGGGGGGAAGAGAGAGAGAGGGAGAGAGAGAGGAAGATGGAGAGAGGGAGAGGGAGAGAATAAGAGAGAAATAGAGAGAGGGAGAGAGAGAAAGAGAAAGCAGGGAGTAGGAGGAGGAGAGAGGAGGAGGAAAGGGAGGAGGAATGGAAAGGGAGGAGGAAGGAGGGAGGAGGAGGGAGGGAGGGAGGAAGGAGGAAGAGGGAGGAAGGAGGAGGAAGAAAGAATGGAATGAAATGAAATGAGAATGAAGATAAATGGAATGAATGGAATAAATAAAATAAATGGATCTCACCAACAATGGAAGGAAATGGAAAAATATTCGGCGGAATAATGGAAACATGGGAGGGATTAAGGGGGTATATCTTCCGGAGAATTCGATTCTTTGACTTTTTCCCAAAACCAGGTACAGATGGATCTGTCTCCTCCCTTTCCACTCCACTGCTTTTCAAATAAAACTTCCCTGGAAAAAAAAAATCAAAAAAAAAAATGAAAAAAAAAAAGAGTACATTTTCTTTTGAAAAAAATCTTCCCTGGAGAAAAAAGACGAAACAAAAAAATTGTGGGAGAGAAGAACATTTCTGTTTTTCAAATAAACTTTTGTAAAAAAAAAAAAAAGGAAAAAGAAAAAAAAAAAAATTAAGAATTAAAATTGAAAAAAAATTTAGAATAGCATAATTACATGTTATTATTAAAAAAAATAGGAAAAAAAATAATAATAATAGTAAGACTATGTAATATAAAGGAATTGAACAGAGTTAAGTATGATATAATATAATATAATGTAATAATATGACATCAAATAAAGTAAAATAAAATACAATAAATTCAATAAAATATAATACGATTGAAATTAAATGAGCAATTAAATTCAATCCAATATAACACAAAAGTATACAATATAAGCTAATAAAACATAAAATAATAAAATATAACACCAATATTGTAAAAACAAAATAGTAATAAATAATATATGTTATTAATAAAAAAGAGAGAAATTCGGGTCCCTGTTCATAAAATCCACCCTCCCTCCTCCCCTTTTTTTCTTTCTTATATTTTATTTTTTGTCTGTTTTCAAATCTGGTGGAATTTTTTTTTGCCTTCAAAATTTTAAATATTATTAAACTAAAACCATAACACAAAAAAAAAAAAAAAAAAAAAAACACACCAAAAAAAAATAAAAAAATTAGTGAAAGGTGAAAAACTTAAGGCTGTATGTCTTAAACTTTTCTCTGCACAATTAAAAAAGAAACAAGATACAACAAAAAAATAGAAAATAGAAATAGAAATTGAAATAGAAATAATCGGCCGACCCATTTCCTTCGATAAAAGCTGCAGTCCAGCCCCATCTGAAAAAAAAAAATTACAGATTACAAGAATAGAAAAAAGGGCGATGGGAAAGATGGGAATTTGTATCCAAATCTCACATATTTGAAAACCCTAATTCTTGGACCCACGTTACCGATCTCCCCACCAGCTGTTGCCACATCAGCATTCCCAAGTGCCACGTCAGCATCATCAAGTGCCACGTCAGCATCATCAAGTGCCACATTATGAGCAAATTAGTAATTTCGGAAACGAAAGAAAAATCCCCATCTAAACCCATTACTACCTCCCTCTCTCTCTCCCCCCCAAAACCCTCTCCCTCCACCCCCTTCGATCTTTAACACCACTCTTTTTTTTATAATTGAAAACCCGACCAATTTTCCCTTTCAAGTTGTGCTAAAAAACCCCTTCTTAAAAAACTCAATTTTGAAAAACCCAATAAAATTTCCATATTAATGATTCATCTCTCACAAAAAAAAACCGAAACAATCAACGTCGTTTAAAAATTCATGAAAAATGAACCCCCCAAAAAAATTCTTACGACAACGATGATCATAAATTATGCATTCCTGTGAAAAAAAAAAAAGAGACCCGTGGCAATATTTTTTTTCTAAAACTTGTTGTACTCCTCGAAAAAAAAAAGAAATAAAAGAATGAAAAAAAAAATGAAGAGATGGGTGAAGGGGAGGGAGTGGAAAAAGAAAAAAAAAAGTTGACTCACTTTTTGTCTTATCTCGAGACCAAGAAAGTTTCTATTTTCCGAATCAAGTTTCGCCAACGCCAATAAAAAACGGCCACTACCTGACCAAAAAAAAAAAAAAAAGGGAAGGGGAGGGGGAAAGGGGGTAAATGTAAACAAAAAAAAAAAAAAAAAAAAAGGAGAAAAAAAAACGGAGAAAGCGAGAATAGAAAAAATCCATCCAATCATAGTGAGGCAAAGAAAAAAAAAAACCCTTTTTAAAACGAGTTCAAAAAACATAAAACGTAAAACTCAGAATTGATGAAAAAATAAATAAAATAAAATAAATAAATAAAACCTCACCACATCCGATATCGAGGAAAAGGGGTCGACTCGGATCTTCAAAAATTTCTTTCCAATTCGGAATTTCAACAGGTTGCTAAAACCAAAAAAAAAAGACATTTAAAAAAAATAATAATAATAATATTAAGAAGGATAATTATAATAGTAACACGGATAATGATGATGATAAAAATAATAAAAACGATAAGATAAACGGACAAAAATCAAAGTCCAAAAAAAGCTCAGATTGACTACATCCTTATGGGAGGAAGGGAGAAGGGAGGTTAGAGGAGTTTTTAAGAAAAGGAGAAAAAAAATGGGGAAAAAGATAGTTCTTATTTAGTTATGAAATTTTTAGCTTTAGATTTTTTAGGTTTTCTTTTTGTACTCTTTCATTTTACAAAACCTATCTGCCTATTGAAAATTTTGAAATAATGAGGATTTCTAAAGTTTTTTAAGTATTTTGAAAAATTTATGGATTTTCAATTTTTCTATTTTTGATTTTAATATATTGTAGCTTATTTTTGTTTTTTTTGGGTTTCCTAGGGATTTTTACTTTCTTTTTCAGGTTTGTTTTTTTTTAAATTAAAAAAAAAAGAAACAAAGAAAGGTTTTAGCTTGTTTGATTTTCAACTTTTTGGATTTTTTAACATAATTAATGCTTTACAGTACAAACTCCTAAAAATACTACAGTATTTTTATTTTTTTTTGTTTTTAATTTACTGGTTTTTATAATTTTCTTTGTTTACTGAAATTCCACGAACTTCCTTCTCCCAAAAATAATATTTTTTTAAACGTCAAATTTAGGGTAAAAAAGGAGGAAAACAGTTTAATAATGTCAAATTAGGTTAAGATAGGGGTAAATAATCTATGTTTACAGGATAGAAACGTTTAAAAAAGAGGTAAATAATTGAAAAATATCAAGTTTAAGGTAAAAAAAAAGGGATAAAATTAATTTACCATAGAGGATGAACTTAACGGATTCGCATGTTGACGAACTCTTACCCCCTTGACCTAAAAAATGAGGGAGAGGGAGAGAGGGAGATAGATAGATAGGAGGAGAGGGAGAAAGGGAGGGAGGGAGAGAAAGAGAGTGTTTTATTCATGAACTCCATTTCCTTTTTTTTTTTCTTTTTGTCCTGAAGAGGTTTTTCAAAGACGTGAAATTTGAGAAAGCTTGTTTAAAAAGTTAAACCCCCTTTTTTTTTGGCCATTTTTAATCACAGTTTCCTGAAAAAAGAGAAACCCACAAAATATAATTTGACGTAATGGAACTTTTTTTTTTTTTTTTGCGAAATTTGGATCAATATTGTCCCTTAAAAAAAAAACTAAACTAAGTAAATAAGTGGAAAAAACAAAACAACATTTAAAAGAAAAAAGAAAAAAAAAACTAAACTTACTTTGTCTTGTAATTCTCTCAAACCCAAATGTCCAAAAACTTTTCCCAAATCCGCCGGAACCTTTCCATGTTGCCCATTTCCAACAGTTTCAGTTTCTGTTTCTTTGTCCGTTTCCGTTTCTTTTTCGGTTTCCGTCACCGTTTCAAATTCATTTTTTAAATTATCTTCTTTCTCCATTTTTTCTATTCTACTTTTTTCCTCTTGCAATACCGACGACGACGAATTACGGAACGGAATTTTTGAAGTTCCGTTTTCCGTTGAACGGACTTCCGAACTTTTTTGCTTCAAACTTGTACTAGAGACAGGCATAAAATTTTGAAAACCCCAAAAGTTAAAAAATGGGGTTTTATGTTTTATAAAATTCTGAAAACCCAAAACATTAAATAATGGGGTTTTAGGTTTGGAAGGTAATAATGGGGTTTTGGGTTTTACAAAATTTTGGGAAATTTTGGAAATTGGAGAAGGAGATAAATTGGGTCCGGAATTTGAAAAAACATAATTTTTTTTTTTGGTGTTTTTGGGAAAATGTTTATTATTTTGAGATAGAAATTGCTTTTTTAAAGGATTGACTAAAAGAGAAAAGGGAATTTTGGGTTTAAAATGAATTTGGGAAAAAGGTGAACAAAGAAAAAAGTTTTGGTTTTGTAATGTCATGTATGTGCCCATGTTTTACGGGCAGCTCCAAGAAAAAAAAAAAGGGGGGGGGGGGAGGAGAGAGAGGGAAGCTGGGGAAGAGAGAGGGAGAGGGAGTGGGAGGAGGGAGAGGAGGGAGAGAAGTGAAGATGGTTTTTATCTGAACGTGGAATAGTTACACAAAGTTTACCCCCCCAAAAAAAGATATGGGGGGGGTGGGGAGAGGGGGAGAGAGAGAACACACAAAATGTTGCCAAAAAAGAACTACAATTGCCAAATGCTAATTGGCAAAAAAAAAAAAAATATTGTTTTAACTAATTTTGTTTTATTTCTTTTTCTTGTTTTTTTGTTTTTGTTATCTTTGGTTTTTTTTTTTTTTTTTTTTTGTTTTGTTTTCAATTATTCCCCTGAAAAGGAAAAAAAAAATCAGACTTAGATTCTCGACTCCTAGCATTTTTTTTATCTATTTTGTAATTTTTTTCAAAAACCCTAATTTTATCTTTTCTTATCCGATTGCCATCCGTACGAATAAAGAAATCCGTTCGGAAGTAAAAAAAACTAAAATCCGTACACTAGAAAAATCGGCGAATTTATTCGTTCATTCGATATTTTACCTTTTGACCTTTTTCATTTCCAATTTTTCGAAATCTTTTCACATTTGAAACTCTTTTCTGACTGATATAAATTCCCAAAACCGTACAAAGGTACATTTCAATTTCCGTACAGCATCGACATTTCACAGTTCAACAGTACGGATAAATGACGCGAAGCGTGCAAAGCATCCGTACTATAAGCGTGCAAAGTATCCGTACTATATGCGTGCAAAGTATCCGTACTATATGCGCAAGTATCCGTACTATATGTGCAAAGCATCCGTACTATATGCGCAAGTATCCGTACTATATGCGTGCAAAATATCCGTACTATATTCGTACTATATGCACAAGTATTCGTACTATATGTGAAAGTATTCGGTACGAAAATGTACGAAAAAGTACGGGTACATAGTCAGGTACGCATTTTATAATATTTTTTTCATCGTTAAATGCGTATCGTGCGTAGTATTCGCGCGTTCGTTTCGTGCGTAATATGCGCACGGGACAACTATGTCAGAAATGTACGAAATTGTATGAAAGTGGACCCTAAAAAACCCAGGAGTACGGAATATCTACGGCAGCCGTACTGAAATATAAAGGAACGTACGGCAATGTACCTTTGAAACCCTAAAAATCCCCTAAATAACCCTAAAATGTACGAACATAGACGGACACTGTACGTAATTGTAAAAATAATGTACGAGTGCAAAGCAAGATACGCATTTTATTAACTTTTCGAAAGCGTTTGATGCGTACCGTACGTAGTATTCATTAGTTTATACCGTGCGTAATATGCGCACGGGACATCTATGGGTTTACGAAAAGGCATGTCGTACAGCCACGGCTGCAAGGCTGTACGTCTACGATGTCACGCAATGACACGCGACATGCCAAACCGTTTCAAAAATTACGATGTGTCTTGCGACGCTTCAAAAAGTTTCGAAAAAATACGGTGCGGCAAAGACAAATTGTATACGGTGACAGCCGTCACGGGTATTGTTGACGTATACAGTCGTCACAAACTTAAGTAACAATCTCGAGAGAATACATAGAGACACTTGAAATCCGGGTCCGCCGGATCGGTGCTAAAATCCAAGTAAGTACGCTAAGTTACAACTACATGGGGCCGTACCCTAATAGCGATAGACCAGCATCTTACGATTTGTGGCTTCCAAACAGACAGGTGTGCACGGAGAAAAGATTAGTATAGCTGCAAAAAAAAACGTTGACGCTGAAAATGATTCACGGTGTTTAGTGTACGGTACTGTAGAGTACTGTACGGAATGACGTACTTGAACTCGAATCAGAAATTGGTACGGTTATAACGAAATCGCATCTAATTCAAAGTACCATTTTTTTTTAGAACCTCTATTATTAAGGGCAATTTCCCATGTAGCCGAAACTTAGTCATGTCACTTTGTTTTTTAGCGAAAATTTCCGTACTACTTTCAAAGCGTTCCACTGTAAGGGGTGTCACCTTGTGTTAAAGTATCGACTATTCTCTGTCGTTTTGCCCTAAATTTCAGGGAGCTTTGAGAAAAACTTCAACCGTACGAAAAAATCATTTTTAACAAAGTACAGTGAACGTCAATCTATACTTTGAATGTATTGCATGTTTGTCGTCATGTGAGCTCATTTTGGCGTTTTCTTTCGACCCCCGGGCAAGAGAATCCAACCCATCAAAAAACTTCATACAAAATCACCTCGACGGGGTGTTTTTAGTTAAAGTACCGCCCAAACAGCGAATGAAAAAACGACCCACGCACCCGCCACACGAGTGTGAAAATTTTAAGGCGAACAAAAAAAAACAAATTGTCGCGTTGCGACCTGTACGTAATTTTTTTTTCCAGGGGTCTTTCGCACCCAACGTCATTTCGCCCAAGGTGAAATCCAGCGAGTACACCGTGTATCGCGATTAGCGTTAATGTTTTTTTTGCCACTTAAAACATATTTTCTCCGTACATATTTGTCGGATTATAAATCTGACGGTTGCGATTGAAAGCCAAGATTCCCACCTTCCGATTGGCGGTCTCCACTTGAAAATCGATCACGTGTGTACGGAGAAAAAATGATTTAAATCGCGAAAAAATTATTTACCCTAATAGCGATTTGTGGTGTAGCTTCTCTCCCTCTACCGCACGCTCTCTCCCACTTCCACTGTCACGCCACCTCGCACTCCATGTCTCACGTTCTCTCGCAATCAATATAAGGATTTCGCGTAACGCTTGCTGGAGATAATATAACGAGAGCCGTTTTTGATCGATGGAAAAGGTATTTATTCGTTATTTATATTATGTGTCTTATTTTTATTTATTTATTCTTTATTTATTATTCTCGCCGGTTCAATTTTTTTTTGTTCTTCTTTATTTTCTTAATGTTTCTTATTCATTGTTTTCCTCCTCATTTTTTTTGCCTTTTTTCCCCTTAAGTATTTTCGTCTATTCTTCCGCAAAATTTTATCTTTTTCTTTTTTTAATGTCGAATTACTCTATTTTTATTTCTCGTTTTACCATTTTTTCGTAAAGCTACTCTCTAAAATGGGCAAATTCACCCTAGATTCTAAACTTATGAGCAGTAAATGTCGTTATTTATATTTTGTGTCATTTTACTTTTCTCCTGTTTTCTTTTTTTACTTTTATTATTTTTTCTTTCTCCTGTTAGCGTTTTTTTGTTTTTCTTTATTCTTTCTTTTTTCTTCCTTTTATTATTTTCCTCCTTTTATTATTTTCCTCCTCGTGTTTTTTGCCTTTAATCCCCTAAGTGTTTTCTCAATTTCTCCCGCAAAATCTTATTTTTTCCTTTTATTTGTGACCAATTTCTATCTTTCATTTTCTTGATTTATCATTTTTTGTGAATCTACTCTCTAAACTGGGCAATTTCACCCTAAACCCTAAAGCTAATTGCCCTAATATCCAAATTTCAAAGCCCTAAGAGTTATCATTCACATTTCGTGTCCAATTTTTTTTCATTTTTCTTTTTTCCTTTTTCTTTATTCATTATCTTCTTAGGTTTTTTTTTTTTTTATAATTTTTTATTCTTACTTTTTCTTTCCATTGATTCATTTTTTTGCATTTTTTTACCTCTTCTGCAATCTTTGATGCAATTTCAATTCCACAATATTCAAAAAAACTTTCAAAAACGCTTGCTTTTTATGTTTTTCTTATTAAATTTGGTAGAGGAACGCAACTAATTCCCTCATCATTTTAAGCTTATTTTCAAAAATTTGATTAAGGAATATGACTAATTCCCTCTCCTATTTATGTTTTCTTCTTCAACACGATAGAGGAATGTATCTAATGACCTTTTTTTTGTCTTTTTTAAACAGCTGTTAGAAGTAGATTTTTTTTTGCCTCTTTCGCCATAGCAATTCCTGAGCTCGGGAAGCGAATGAAGGTACAAATACTATTTTTTCTCATTTATATAGTAAATAAAACAAAGTAATAATAATATAGTATTTCTATTTAGTCACTTTTTCATTTTAATGTATTGTCATTTTTTCTCTTTACTATTTTTGTCTTGAAGTAAACCAACGTTTTTCATTATTCTCTTCGTTTTCTACTCCTAACTCTATAGATGTAGCTGCTAAACAGCAACAGGCAGTTATTTTGCTGTTGTTTAGCTACTACTGTTGTTGTTTAGCTACTACTGCTACTGCTCCAGTTATTGTTGCTATTGTTTAGCTACTACTGCTGCTTTATTGTTGCTATTGTTTAGCTACTACTGCTGCTGCAGTTATTGTTGCTGTTGTTTACCTACTACTCAGTTATTGTTGCTGTTGTTTACCTACTACTGCTACTGCTGCAGTTATTGCTGCAGTTATTGTTGCTGTTGTTTAGCTACTACTGCTACTGCTGCTGCAGTTGTTGTTTATGCTGCAGTTTCTGTTTATGTAAGTGTTGAAGCAGCTTCTGCTGCACATGTTGTACATGTTGTTTCTACATCTGCTGCTGCTGTCAACTGGTGTGTCACATGTTGTTTCTACATCTGCTGCTGCGGTCAACTGGTGTATCTCCAGCTGCATTGACTGGTATTTCTGCAGCTCGACTGCAGCACCAATTGCAGCTCGACTGTAGCACCAATTGCAATTACTGTTTTTGCAACTGTATTTGTTGTTTCTACAGCTGCTACAGCTGTGTCACATGTTGTTTCTACATCTGCTACTGCTGTCAAATGGTGTGTCTCCAGCTGCATCGATTGGTGTTTTTGCAGCTCGACTGCAGCACCAATTGCAATTACTGTTTTTGCAACAACATTTACATTTGTTGTTTCTGCAGCTGTTGCAGCTGCTGCTGCTCAGCAGCAGCTTTTGCTGCTACCGCTATTTAGGTGCTATTGTTGTTCAGCTACAAGCTGCTGGTAATCAGGTGCTGTTGTTGTTCAGCTAGAAGCTGCTGGTATTCAGGTGCTGTTGTTGTTCAGCTAGAAGCTGCTGGTATTCAGGTGCTGTTGTGGTTCAGCTAGCTACTGTTCATGAGCAGCTGCAGCTAAACAGCTGGTTCAACTAGCTACTGTTTATGAGCAGCTGCAGCTAAACTGCTGCTACTGCAGTTCAGGTGCTGTTGTTGTTCATGGTGTGTCTCCAGCTGCATCGATTTGTGTTTTTGCAGCTCCACTGCAGCACCAATTGCAATTACTATTTTTGCAACTGCTTTTATTGTTTCTGCAGCTGTTGGTGCTGCTGCTCAGCAACAGCTTTTGCTGCTGCCCCTATTCAAGTGTTGTTGTTGTTCATGGTGTGTCTCCAGCTGCATCGATTGGTGTGTTTGCAGCTCCACTGCAGCACCAATTGCAATTACTGTTTTTGCAACTGCATTTTTTGTTTTTGCAGCTGTTGGTGCTGCTGCTCAGCAACAGCTTTTGCTGCTGCCGTTTATTCAGGTGTTGTTGTTGTTCAGCTAGAAGCTGCTAGTATTCAAGTGCTGTTGTTGTTCAGCTAGAAGCTGCTGGTATTCAGGTGCTGTTGTTGTTCAGCTAGCTACTGTGCTACTGTTCATGAGCTAGTATTCAAGTGTTGTTGTTGTTCAGCTAGAAGCTGCTGGTATTCAGGTGCTGTTGTTGTTCAGCTAGCTACTGTGCTACTGTTCATGAGCAGCTGCAGCTAAAAAGCTGGTTCAACTAGCTACTGGTCATGAGCAGTGCAACTAAACTGCTGCTACTGCAGATCAGGTGCTGTTGTTGTTCATGGTGTGTCTCCAGCTGCATCGATTTGTGTTTTTGCAGCTCGACTGCAGCACCAATTGCAATTACTGTTTTTGCAACTGCATTTGTTGTTTCTGCAGTTGTTGGTGCTGCTGCTCAGCAGCAGCTTTTGCTGTTGCCGCTATTTAGGTGCTGTTGTTGTTCAGCTAGAACCTGCTGGTATTCAGGTGCTGTTGTTGTTTAGCTAGCTACTGTTTATGAGCAGCTGCAGCTAAACTGTTGGTTCAGCTAGCTACTGTTCATGAGCAGCTGCAGCTAAACTGTTGCTACTACAGTTCAGGAGCTACTACTACTGCTACTACTACTGCTGCAATTCAGCAACTACTTCTACTACTACTGTTGCAGTACTAGTGCTACTGTTGCAGTTCAGCATTTGCAGTTCAGCATCTACTAATACTGCAGTTCAACAGTTACTACTGCTGCAGTTCAAGTGCTACTCCTGCATCTGCTATTAGTGCAGTGTTGCATGTGCTATTAGTGCTGTAGTTGCACCTGCTATTAGTGCAGCAGCTACTATTGCTGCAGTTTCAGCAGCTACTGCTGCATCTGCTATTAGTGCATCTGCTATTAGTGCAGTGATGCATCTGCTATAAGTGATGCAGCTGCTATTAGTGCATCTGCTGCATCTGCTATTAGTGCAGTGATGCATCTGCTATAAGTGATGCAGCTGCATCTGCTATTATTGCAGTTCAGCAGTCAGCAATCTGCGTTAATGCAGTTCAGCAGTCTGCATTATTGCAGTTCGGGAGCTACTTCTACTGCTACTACTAGTGTTGGGTATCGGGTAAATTCATATCGCAATAATTTCGATATTCGATATATCGAATATCAATCAAGCAAACTCCTCGATATATCGTATCGGGACCAACATAAATTATAGCGATATATATCGCGAAAAATTGGTGTCCGTGTAGTTTAAGTACGGAAAATCGCACGGAAAATCGTACGACGGAAAATCGTAGGGGTCCCTCCCCCTTCCCCCCCCCCCCCCCCCACAAGGGGGGGGGGGGGGTTGAAAAAAAAATCACATAAATATCTAGATATTTAGCTTTTAGGTACATGGACTCGATATATCGATTATCGAATAACTAAAATTCGATATATATCGAATATCGGCAATAAGTCTTCGATACCCAACACTAGCTACTACTACTGCTACAGTCTGCGTTAGCTACTTCTACTGCTACTATTACTACTGCAACAATCTGCGTTATTGTAGTTCAGCACTGTCACTACTACAGCTACATTCTGCGTTACTGCATCTACATTCTGCGTTACTGCAGCGTTACTGCTTACTGCAGTTCGAAAGCTACTACTGTTACTACTACTGCTACTATAGCTACTACTAGTTTGCTACTACTATCTACAACTACCGCTGCAAATCAGTAGCTGCTGTTGCAGCTGCATCTGCTATTAGTGAAGTGCTGCATATGCTATTAGTGCAGTTTAACAGTCTGCTATTAGTAAAGTGTTGTGTCTGCTAGGTGTGCAGTTTAACAGTGTGCTAGTAGTGCAGTTTAACAGTGTGCTATTAGTGCAGTGTTGCATCTGCTATTAGTGCACTGTTGCATCTGGTAGTAGTGCACTCGCTGTTAGAAGTGCACTCCAGCAAGTGCAGTGCTACATCTGCTATTACTGCAGTGCTGCATATGCTATTAATGCAATTTTACAGTTCAACATCTGTTATTAGTGCAGTGCTATTAGTGCAGTTTACCACCTACTGTAGTTCAGCAGCTACTAATATTGTTATGTAGCAAATGATAGGTTGGTTCTCATCATTGTAGATATATGTAATCCATTTTATGATAGGTGAGATAGTGAGCATGGTTGTTCTTGCATAGTTATAATTTAAAAATTATGGGTTATGAAACTTAGGCACAATTACGACATGGTGGAAAGTTCAGGTTGCAAGATTCTTTGTTGATTTGTATGCTCTATGTTGCAAAGTATTTTTGGGTTGCAAGACTAAATGAACAAAAAGGCCAAAGAATCATTGGAATACAATTAAATGATAACTTACACCTTCTGGCTCACTTTGTCTTTATAACACCCCTAACACCTTGTCTCTATCACATCTCTCACAAGTAGTATATCAAAAAACGAAATGCGATTTTTTTGGCCTCTACACACCAATAATAGAAATGAGCCTTTCAACGACACAAATAACACAACAACACCACAATACCTCCTATTACTTCCTCCCTCAGCTCTCAATTAACACAAAGGCTACAAAAATGTCCCCTAACCTCTCGTAATGTCTTCTTAAACCTAAATACCGTTGTGAAAAATCAAAGGTTCTCGTTGTCTACCATGTCAAGTATTCCAATGCTTGTTGTTGATATACCATTAACAAAAACAAGACCCCCATAATCAACTCACATGATTTTAGCACAACCGGCCTCCGAGAAGACCATGGTAACCTTTTCCACAAGGAGGAAAATGACGAAAAACATAAGAACTCCAAGGAAAGAAAATCGTATGCATAAGACCAAAAACTTCAAGTGGGATTTTGTATGAGATAGAGGTGTTAAATCAAGCAAAAGAAGAATAATCCCTACATCAATTAGAGGCGAGTGCGAAAACTCAATTTAAATGTAATGTTGACAAATGTCCCACGTGACTTTTACCTTCACCGAGTCTCTTCTAAGAAGCCATGAACCCATCTCTTTGAATAAATCTTTCGAAAAGAAGAGAGGCGAACCCATGCTAGTTTTGTCTCTTCTTTGCATGGTAAAATAAAGAGCTATGCCACTTCTCAAACCATGGTCCCTAATTTTTTTAAATTCATTAGTTTAATTTATTCCATTTTTTTTTGCACTTATTTCATTCTTGGTTAACCCCAATACCTTTCATTACTTTAGAAATCTCCCCCCATTGGTTATTATTACTCCCAAATTTGGTTTTCACACTCGCCTTCCGTTATTATAGGATTTCTTTTTCTTTTGGTTGATTTAACGCCTCTATCTCGTACAACTCCCACTTGACGTTTTTCGTCTTAGGTGCACGATTTCCTTTCTCTGGAGTACATGGTGTTTTTCGTCGTCTTCCTCTTTGTATAAAAGGTTACCATGGTCTTGTTGGAGGCTGGTTGTGCAAAAATCATAGGAGTTGATGATGAAAGTCATTTTGTTGACGATGGTATATCTTTTGGAACAACACCTGTTGGAATACTCGACATGGTAGAAAGCGGGAACCTCTGATTGTTCACAACGGTATTTAGGTTTGTGAAGACATAACAAGAGGTCAGGGGACATTTTTCTAGCCCTTGTGTTAATCGAGAGTTGTGAGAGGAAATAACAAAGGGTATCGGTAGGGGATGGTTCAGAGATGTGGAAAATGAAATTCCGGTAGAAATTGAGTTGTATTCACTAAAGTAGGTGGTATCGCGTTGTAATTTGTGTTGTTCAAAGGCTCGTTTCTGTTATTGGTGTGTAGAGGCCAAAAATTTTGCATGTGGTTTTCTGACATATTACATGTAAAGGGTGACATATTACCTAGAAGGGGTATGATAGAGATAGGGTGTTTTTAGGCTCTTTGTTCATTTCATCTTGCAATCGAAAATTACTTTACAACACTAGGCATACAAAACTGCAAAAGATTCTATAACTATAATTTTTTAAAAGGTTAAAATTGGGCCTCAATTTTACAACCCATAATTTTATATTATAACTATGCAACTACGACGATGCTCACTCACTCACAATCATAAAATGGATTACAAATATCAACAATGATGAGAAGCAATCTCTTATATGCTACAATAGCAGTAGCATTAGCTGTCGGATAGCAATACCTTAGCAGTTGGATAGCAGTAGCAGCAAATGTAATCTCTCATTTGTGACACTAGCAGTAGCAGTAGCGCTGAATTGCAGTAGCAGCAGATGCAACAATATCAGCAGCACATTAACTGCAGAGTTCGAGCAGCAAAAGATGCAGCAATATCAGAAGCACATAAACTGCAGTTGTAGCAGTATGAGCAGCAGTTGCAAAAACAACAACTTATCAACAACTGCAGTAGGAGATGCAGCAATATCAGCAACAGATTAACTGTAGTTGTAGCAGTTGGAGCAGCTGAAGATGCAGCAATATCAACAGCACATAAACTGCAGTTGTAGCAGTAGGAGCAGCAGTTGCAAAAACAACAACTTATCAAAAACTGCAGTAGAAGCAGTAGCAGTTGCAAAAACAACAACTTATCAACAACTACAGCAGTAACTGCATTAGCTTTATCAACAACTACAGTAGCTTTATCAACAACTGCAGCACTAGCTGCATTAGCAGCAATTAGAGCACGTGCAGCTGTAGCAACAGCTGCAGTCGGTGCAAAATCAAGAGGTGGAGCAAAATCAAGAGGTGGAGCAACAGTAGCAGCTCTTAAAACAACACGTGGACTGTTGCATTAGTTGCAATTAGAGCAGGCGCAATTAGCTACAATTAGAGCAGGTGTAACAGTAGCAACAACTGCAGTCGGTGCAGAATCAACAAGTGGAGCACCAGCACGACTGCAGAATCAACAAATGGAGCACCAGCAGCAGCTCTGAAAATAACACGAAAAATAACACTTGTAGCTGTAACATTAGTTGCAGTCGGTTTAGAAACAACGGGTGAAGCACCAGCTCTAAAAATAACATATGTAGCAGTAACAACTGCTGTAGTCGGTACAACAAGTGAAGCACCAGCAACAGCTTTAAAAACTAGCAGCGGTTGTAACTTCTTCTGAATAGCAGTAACAATAGCAGCAGTTGTAACTTCTTCTGAATAGCGGTAACAATATTTGCAGCAGTTGTTACTTCTTCTGAACAGCGGTAGCAGTTTTTGCAGCAGTTGCAGTAGAATAACAACTTGTTCAGTAGCAGCAGAAATAGCAGAATTAGCAGCTGCAGCAATAGCAGTAGCAGCACCTTTAGCAGCAAAAGCTTCAGCAATTGCAGCAACAGCAACTTCGGCAGCAGCTTCAGTAGTTGCAGCAGCAAGAACTTCAGCAATTGTAGAAATAGTAGCAACAACTTCAGCCGCTGCTTTAGTAGTTGCAAGAACTTCAGCAACTGTAGAAATAGTAGCTGCTGCTGCAACAGCAGTAGCAGTAACAACAGCAACAGTAGCAGCAGCAACTGAAAAACATCAGCAAGACTTGCAAAAACAGCAAGCACGTGCAGCAACAGCAACAGCAATAACTACATTAGTTGCAGCAGCTGAACAAGATCAGCAAGACTTGCAAAACAGCAAAGACTTGCAAAAACAGCCGGCACGTGCGGCAACAGCAGTTGTGGCAACAGCAGGTGTGGCAACAGCAACACTAACAACTTTAGAAACTCTAACTGCAACTGCACCAGTGCACCAGTAGATGAATAGCAACATAGTAGCTTGAGTTGCTGTTGAAGAGTAGCTTTAGCAGCTGCTAAATAGCAAAAGCAACAATTGCGAGTTTGGAGTAGAAAACGAATAGAATAATGAAGAAACATTGGTTTACTTTAATACAAAGAGAGAAAAGAGAAAAAATGACTATATATATAAGAGAAAAATGACCATATAGAAATACTATATAATTATTACTATGTTTTATTTACTAAATAATTGAGAAAAAATGGTATTTGTCCTTTCATTCGCTTCCCGAGCTCCGGAATTGCTATGGCCATAAGGGCCAAAAAAAATCTATCTCTTTCTAACCGTTGTCCAAAAAAGTCAAAAAAAAAGTCATTAGATGTTGTTTTTGAAAAGTGAGTTTCGTGCGTACGCGACGTTTTGTGCGTACACAATGTTTCGTGAGTACTTGACACGATTTTTAATGCGTACACTATCTTGATTTACTGTGGAGGTTTGTATTGATTTGTGAACTGGGGGAGTAATGGTACTAATTGTTTTGGGATGTACGAAATTATTTGAGTGGCGTAAAGCGATCCGATTTGGAATATTTTGAAAAGGTACATTGCAGGTACGAATCATAATGATGACAAGAGGATTTCGAACTGAAACTGGCGTGAGCGGCATTTAGTGAAAAGGACGCCGCGCCTGTACGGACTATTTTGGATGAGGTGACGTTAGTTCGTCAAGTGGATTGTGTGACCACACGTCACAAAATCAAGAATGCCGAATAAGAGCTACGGGCGGCGGCGTTGTCAGTTTGGTCATTTTGGTGAGGGACGCGAAATCGCGTCCATCACATGATATTTTTTTTGGACGGTCCCGATTGATTTGACGAAATTCGTAAGGTTTGTAAATATTTACAACAATGTTTCCTATGTGTATAAAATATTAATGTAGATCTTTTGTTTATGACATATCACGAAGTGTTGGGTATACTCACATTAATAGAGGTAGTTGATAGGTTACGTACGGCTGGTATGCCTCCGTACAGTCAGTACTAGGCTCTAGTGTATATTTGTAGGACTTAGTCATTTTTGGACTTAGGAACTTTTTGGACAAAAACTGTTTTTGCTCCTTTTTGGTAATTTTCAACTGAGGATTACTCTCAGGTGTATTGGCAGATTTATCTGAAATTTTGCATGTGTTTGCACACCTATTTTGTGTCTGGTTTGCTTGGGACTTCATTCTGAAGTTGGTCAGATTTATCAAAGTTGTGGCAGGCTGTTTTTCTGCAACTTTGACTGAGGGGTTTGATAAGTCTGTTTGGTATTTTTATATGATATTTTGTGGGAATACTAAGTGGCCTAGAAACTATCTGTTCCTGAAGTTTCAGCCTGTTTTGGTTATTCTGTAGAATTCTGAGTGGACTCAAAGTAGGCTGTTTTTGGGGTAGTCTGTGGTGCTTCCGAGGGTAAATCCATGGCTGAAAATGGCTATGGACAACATTAGACACATTTCTCTATCGTATTTAAAAAGAAAACATAAGCATGAGAGGGAATTAGTCACATTTCTTAATCACATTTATGAAAAAAAACATAAAAAGATGAAGGAATTCGTTGTGTTCCTTTACCAAATTTAATAAGAAAAATATAAAAAGAAAGCGTTTTTGAATGCTTCTTTGAATACTGTGGAATTGAAACTGCATCATAGATTGCATAAAATACTTAGAGGAAAAAAAATGTAAAATTAATGAATTAGTGGAAAGAAAAAGTAAGAATAAAAAATTAGAAAATAAAAAGAAACCTAAGAATATAATGAATAAAGCAAAAAGAAAAAAAAAACTGGACACGGAATGTGAATGACGATTCTTAAGAATTTGAAATTTGGAAATTAGGGCAATTGACTTTATGTTTTAAGGTGAAATTGCCTAGTTTAGAGAGTAGCTTTACAAAAAGTGATAAATGAAAAAATAAAAATAAAGAAATTGGACACATATAAAAGAAATGTGTACACGTGGTCAAAAAGAAAGTTTTACAAATACTTCTCTCTATCTTACAATTTTTTTTTATTTTTTTTATTATTATTTGAAGTGTGCTAGTTATATTTTTTAACTTTGACGACTCCATCTTCTAATGTTTTTAACATGAAATTGGTTGGAAACTGTTGTGAATTCACTAGTACAAAAATAAACTGAAAAAAGTTGTCGCACAATGGGAAATTTTAATCATAGAAAAAAATTAAAATTCTGAATTTGAGTTTTTGAAAAAGTGGTTAATCAGGAAACAGACGAGTAAAGGTTTTAACTTTGAAGGTGCAATTGTTTGTGGGGGGGCTTTAAGGAGCAATATTTTGATGGCATCAAAGCATTTAAGATTTGTAATCCTCGTCTATAGATTTAGAATGTTTAAGAAACTCGGTCCAAGAAATATATCATTATTTTGTTAAATGACCTCGTATGAGGTAACACCTTTGTCCAAAGACTTTTGGGAGAGGGCACAAAATTAATACCGAGGTAAAAAAACAAACACGGAGGTTATAACAAAAATTGGAGTTAAAATTTTTTGTAATAATATTATCACGTGAACTTTTTCATGTCAGCTAAATTTTAAACCTTTAACGCCAAACCCTCCCAACTTTCCTCTTGGATGGCCCTTTGATCATATTATAACCTCAAAATCTACATATGGCACTTGGCGAGATGATCCTTAGGAGCACTGTTTTTTGCTTTGACACAATTTTAAGTGTTGTGGGTATGAAACATGACATTTTTATGACATTTATATTTGTTTGTTAATTCGATCATTGGCGACACAAATTGTGGGTCTTTACGGCAAGTTATTTTTGCCTTTCTTTATTTTACAAAATAACTTTGCAAAATGATTATATTTATGAAACCATGAACATATATGGCTTGGTGTCGATGAGGTTTTACGTATAACCACCCTCTTTTTTTGCATTTTTATATCGATTCTTCATCAAAGTATACCAATGGTTTAACTGGCTCATGCCCTTTACTTCCTAACCCAAATAGTTAGTGATGTGATGTTCTAAAACACATTTGACTGTCAAGACCTCCCTAGGCTTTTAAAAACCAAGTCTGTTTGAGATCCTATCACGTTTTTTTCTCGACGTCTTGTTTATCTTACCTTTGAAACCCTTATATTCTCTAAAGGACTTCGACGAATTCCTTTTTAGTGTATTGCACCACTTAGTGAAGAGTGGGATTTCTAATCAATTAGAAGGAACGTTCTTAATAAATCCAAGCTCTTGGAGCAAGGATTTGACACACATTAAATCTTTTGCTGCAGAACAAAAGGCTATGTATTCACCCTCCATAGCGGATTGAGTTACAACCTTTTGTTGTTTGTTGCTCCAACAGCATGCTCCAAACCCAATTTGCAAAACATACCTAGACGTGCATCTTTTCATCGGTACATCCCCATAACTAACATCACTCCAGGTGGTGATATCAGTGTTTTCCCTGCCCAAATGCAGCCATAGATCCCTAGATTTTACCAAGAATCTCATTTCTCTCTTTGTTGCCTCCCAATCTCTCTTTGTAGGATCATTAAGACTCCTACTTAGAACTCAGATAGTTGTCGCCGCTATATCCAGACGTGTATATTTTTTTAAAGTAAATTAAACTCCTTACGATATGTCTCAACCATTTCCTGTTTCTTGCTCTAACAACATGCTCTAGACCCGATTTGCAAAACATACCTAGACGTGCATCTTTTTATCGACACATCCCCATAGCTGGCATCACTTCAGGTGGTGATATCGGTGTTTTCCCCGCCCAAATGCAGCCATAGATCCCTAGATCTTACTAAGAATCTCATTGCTTTCTTTGCTGCCTTTTAATCTCTCTTCGTAGGATCATTTGGACTCCTACTTAGAACTCCGACAGTTGCCGCTATGTCTGGACGGGTATGATTCATAAAGTAAATTAACACCTTACAATCTGTCTAAACCTTTTGCTGTTTGTTGCTCCAACAACATGCTCCAGACCCGATTTGCAAAACATACCTAGATGTGCATCTTCTCATTGACACATCCCGATAATTGGCATCACTCCACGTGGTGATGTCAATGTTTTCCTAACCCAAATGCAGCCATAGATCCCTACATCCTACCAAGTAACTCATTACTCTCTTTGCTGCCTCCCAATCTCTATTCCTAGGGTCATTTAGACTCCAACTTAGAACTCTGACAGCTGCCGTTATATCCGGACAGGTATAATTCATAAAGTAAATTAAACTCCATACGATCTGTCTATCGGGAATGTGTTTCATAACTCTCTCTATTCATCATCCATTTGATCATCTAGGATTACCATTCCTCCCTATGTCGCTATTTGCGGACGGGTATAATTGAGAAAGTAAATTGAACTCCCTACGACCTATCCATAGGGAATGTGTTTCATGAACTCTCTCTCTTCATCACATATCTAATCATCTAGGATTACCATTCCTCCCTGTAAGCTCCTTCCTTTCATAAACCTTTTTTAAGTCCATTGGAGTAGAGCAACTCTTGGCTTTCTCTATCTGAAGCTTTTCCAACATGTTTCCTATTGCTTCTTTCTGAGTCAGTTTTATCATTCTCATTCCTCTATCTCTTTCCATCTGAATTTGCACAAAAAAATCCGGCCTCTCCTAGATCCTTCATATCAAACTGACTCCTTAAATCCTTCTTTAACTTATTGATCTTTTCAATTGACTTACTCAAGACTAATAGATCATCAACATAGATAGCAATAAAAATTACACCATTCTCATCTTCAAACAAATAGATAAAATGGTCCGAACTAATTCGGATGTATCTTAGGTTAGGCAAGAACTCATCCAACTTGATGTTCCACTGTCGTGGCACATACTTAAGTCGATACAAAGATTGATAGTATGCACACCTTACTTTCTTCTTCATTATCCACAAAACCTTCCGGTTGCTTTATGAAGGTTTCTTCCTCCAATTCTTGGTGAAGAAAAGTTGTCTTAATATTCATTTGGTGAATCTCCATTTCTTACGCTTTTGCCTGACTAAGGAGAAATATGACCAAAAGAAATCAGACTACCGAAGTTAAAGTCTCCTCATAATTTATTCCCTCTCTCTGTGTGAACCCTTTGCTACTATCCGGGCTTTATATCTTTCAATTGAATTATTTGGGTTTAGTTTTAGCTTAAAAACCCATTTACATCCTATTGTTTTTCTATCCGGAGGGCAATCCACTTATTCCCATGTTTTAGCTTCCATTATAGATGCCAGCTTGTTAACAAGTCTTTCTATCATTTCCCATGGCGTTTTTGGCAACATTCATAAAAACAAAATTGGGAAAACGACATATTTGGGTAGTTTGGCTTTGGTGACATTTACCATTACCTCTTGTTTTATTGTTTATGACGTACTTAATGTAGCACGGGTCGTCTTTAAAATGGAGAAAGGTTTACTACCATTTCACGAGGCTTGGCTTGTGCATTACTACCACTTGACGCCCAAAACCAAGTCCCGCCCATTTAATCTCTTAGTACATACAACAACATTCACATTCAATAACACATATTAGAGCAACTAATAACCATTGAAATTTTAAATCTCTTAATAGCAATACCTTTTTCTTGATCGCGAGTTGTTTACTTTTTGTAATCACAATAGTTTTTTTTTTGGTGTTTTGTTTTGTTGTTTGAACATTTCACGTGTGCTTATTTACCTTTGGGTTTACTTCCACCTATCGTTTTGGGGACCTAACTTTGTGTTTATAAGCAATCTCTTTGTTCTCAACGCGTTTATTTACTTTGCTGCGCAATTAGAGGAGAGCGTACCGCGTGCGCATGGTTTGGTGAAGGATGTAATTGTTGTCGTTGGAGGCAAGGTTCAATGTCAAACAAGATGTTTTGCTCACCCTTACTCTAATGGGTTTCAAGCCCACGAGTTGACTAAACTTTCGTTAACAATGTTTGAAGGACTTCTGGTCTTGTGGTCACCATGATTCCGATAAGGGCACATGTTTGTAATCCCCGGGCATCATATAAAGACGTGACAATTTCTTGACGAATGGATTGCAAGGATTGCAATTGTACTCTCCAAAACTTGGTGGATTAGTTTATTCTGTTTGTAGTGTGGATTTTTGGATCTCTCGACAAGTTTGTTGAGTTCTTTTGTCACGATTGTGCCCAAAAGTGTTTTGAATCCAAAGATTTGAGGATTACTCCACCGTGTTTTCTCTTATCAATGTATATAACCCCCTTTTGACGAGAGCTTTGATCTTCCTTGATCGTGCACATTGGCAAATGTCAAACGTGGCCTTCTAAATCTTCCACCAAGGGATCTAGTACACATCCACGACCTTCGTGGTTATGGACCTTGGTTTGTCAAAATTGCAGATAGTTTATCTAGTTTAGGTTTCTTCTCTTTTTTGGTTGTTATCCTCAGTACCAGACATAGCCCATTTGCTCTCGCGTCTATGAAGTCTTTAAATGTTTTTCTTTGTTTTTCTCCTCCGTACCTAGATGGTCTTTCCATCTAATATTGTGCAATAAAGTTTATGTGACTTGCACAAATATGGCTTGGGGCTGTAGAGGTAGGTATTCCACGCAAGTACGTTAAGCGCCAAAATTGTGAAAGTTATGAAATTGTTTTACATTGACAGTTAACTGCACGTTCGACGCCCAATTTTCTCAATGGGTAAAGGAATTCCTTTTCGAAAATGACAATGGATAAAATAGATTTGTAGTGGATGTGAGATTTTGTGGTTTACGTTAAAAATATTTTCCAGTTGTGCCTTTTCGAAAATGACAATCAATAAAATAGATTTGTGGTGGATGTGAGATTTTGTGGCTTACGTTAAAAACATTTTCTAGTTGTGAGCTTTTTCCTAAATCTTGCGTTTTTTAGGCTCGGTGAAACTGCTAGGTTGGTTTCGCGCATTGTGAGAGATCCACGTCGCCCCCCCATCATCATTTCGTTTTACGACGCGCCGCGTCGCGCGGCCGTATATATGTATGTATATGTTTTGGGGTTTTTTATTATTTGTGTTTTTTTTATATATTATAAACAAAAAACTATAATAAAAAACCCTAAACAATATAAACCCTAACCAAATACACCGTAGGTATCTTGTCAGTGGTGAACTTACGGCGCATTTCGCACGGTGAAATGCTGATTCACATGATTCACCACGCCGGGGATACGTGTTCGAAACTTACCCTGTAGTTATAGAAGTTCGCATGTAGCAGTTATTAAAGAAAATAAAATCCATCTAGAAAAAATGAAAGCAGAGATTAAAGACAAAACTAAGTGTTAAGGACTCGTTAAGCATGTAAACTGTGGGGAAAATAAAAACCAACCAACCTGTAATGTACTTTCAACCTTTTTTAAAGTACTATTATCGTTTACAAAAAACTCGCAATATACACCGTCGATCGTATTTAGCGTGTTGAACACTAATTCGGTGCCCCTAAATTTTGAGGGTTTAACCTAAAATAGGGTAAACGATACTAATTTTTCCTGTACGCTAATTACGAGATGAACAATTAGTGTACACCATTTTAATTTATGTATGTTTTTATTAGTGTGGAGTACGGAACGTGTCGGTTCGTGTAAAGATGTACTTTTGAATTATACAAGTACAGATATTTTTAAAAATATCTTCTATCACACGAAAAACTGCCTTGTGAATTACAAGATTTCGTACCTGTACCTGTTTTAGTGTCATTTATTTGTCGCGTATTGCCTACATCCCTAAAAAACCGAAATTAGAGTTAGGAATTAATTGCTGTGAAAGTATGCGACAGTGTACGAATTGTCAGAATTTGTACTTTTACCTATATTACTGTGAATATCCTCTCGACAAATCAGCTGTACCCATATTGGCGTTCGTTGAAAAATTAGTGTATAACTTTTTTTTCAAAAATTTTCTAAGTCAAAATTAGTGTACATGACACTAAATTTTTCTACACACTAATAATTTCTACACGCTAAATACGGTCGACGGTGTAGCGTACCGCAAAATGGTAAATTTCCGTCCTTATCGATGTTCAATGCTTGTAACTTTGTAAGGATTTTGTACGCAACAATATTTGCATTGGAATATATAAACTAAAAGTGCTAAACTTGGCCCAATAGAGTTTCGCCTTTCACTTTCACATGACCAAATCTAAATGGATGCGTTTCTGTAAGAATCTTGTTTTAGAGCATTGTTCCATTAGGCGGTCTCAGTAAACGTCGAAAATTTGTCTACTGAAGCCATCGTTCCATTGTGTCGGGTAACAACCGACATTGTTTTTGCGTGGCAAAACTTGATTGGTCCACGTAATAGATGAATACGATTTTGAAAATTGCCATCGTTCCATTGTGTCAGGTCAGTAACCGACATTGTTTTTGCGTGGCGAAACTTGATTGGTCCACGTAATAGATGAATACGATTTTTAAAATCTTCAAAGAATCTTTGACAACAAATTGTGACTACCTATTCGTACCAGCGAAGGTAAAAAGTGACTCGTACGACGTATTAAATAAAATTTGTACAGGCGGACGAAACTTAAGATTTGTAAATGCGTACGAATATGTCAGAATGGTTAGTGGATGGCAACAGACGCGTGAAACAATATCCTCCGTCAAAGATTTCCCCGCAGCTTCCGGTGGCCTCGCATCCTCCCTGGCGGAAGGCACCATGACACATGTCATTGGCGACGTGTTCTCACCTGGTCGCGCGGTCGTCGTGGATATTTGTTCACTTTTCAACGAGGCACGATGCTATTCGTTCAGGCGCTTAGAATTGACATACTCCCGGTCACTTGTTTCGACCTGAAAGTGTCAGACGATGGAGTATCTGATTATGCATCTGACGGTCCACGTTTACGCCCATAAACGTGGAGAATCAAATCCCTCATTCAGTAGGTTTGTTTTTCTGACATTTTATTTTTTTTGGTACGGCACTGTACGAAAGTGTAACAGGGTTACATAATTGGGTACTTAGTGGTTAGGGCTAGGCTGCTATAGTTGCGATTCCAGACCAGCGCAGCATAGCAACTTAGCGGCGTAGCAACTTAGTAGCGCAGCAGCGCAGCATAGCAACGCCGCATAATGTAGATTGAGCTGTATAGTTCTAGAAGGAAGTCTTGGATAGATCTCGGTTGACCGTGAAGGTCCACGTGTACAGCTGTATAGTACTAGGTTGACTAGCAGTTAGTTAGTTTAAATAGTCGAGTAAGACCTAGTGAATGACACCTCAAGTGGACCTACACAGTTAGCGCAACCTTGTATTCTCTTTCAAGTAATAAAGCGCAACCTTGTCTGTGAGGTCTGTGTGCTCCTGCTGTTGCTACGGGAAGATGCTTGGTGTTTTCCGCTGTGCACTGTGACGTGTTGTGGTGTATTGTTGCCTCTTTTACACTGGTATCAGAGCTGTTACCCGTGACTCGACAGCATGGATGAACACGACGTATCCACTACAGAAATGTTGGCGCAAGTTCTCAGGGAGTTGGAATGTGTGAGATTACAGAACGCGCAGCTAAGTAACACCGTTGCAGCCTTGGAGTATTGTCTAGGGGAGCAACCTCATGGAGGCATAGAGAGAGACTCCAGGAGACCGAATTTAAGGCTTCCCGATGAGTTTGACCCTGCAAGACACAAGAACCTTGACTCATGGCTATTCTCCGTGGCGAACTATCTCGAGAATTTTCCTAGCCTATCGGATCGTGAGAAGATTCACTACGCGGGTGGTCTTCTTAAAGGGGCAGCGGGAGCTTGGTGGAGAACATTGGTTGAGGACGATGAGTTACCGACCGTCTGGGCGCTCTTCGTTCAACTCCTCGATGACACTTGGCAGCCAGTCAACACGATGAAGGCGGCGAGAGATAAGATCGCAGTATTGAAGGAACAAACTTCAGTGATGGAGTTTACGCATCGGTTCTTGGAGTGTAAAGTTCAAATACCTACGATGACGGAGGATGAAGCCGTGGATCGCTTCGTGAAGGGGCTTAAGTCGTCTAGTCGTAAAGATGTGGAACAATGGCTTGCTCGGGAAAGCACGACTCCTCCTCTCTCAGCAATCATCCAGTTTGCAGAGCGGACCGATTCGGTCGACTTTAACCTCCAGAGACCTTATCACTATGGGTCGAGCAGTAGCGGAGGAAACCGACGAGACAAAGGTCCAACCCCCATGGAGCTCGGCGCAATTAATGAGGATAAGGAAGTGGTCAATGTCCTGCGGAGAAAGAAGAAACCTATCAAGACCAAGACCAATGACTTATCCCCCGAGGAAATCCAGCGGAGGAGGCAAAATGGCCTATGCTTCCAGTGCGGTTCTCCAGATCATATGGCTCGAGAGTGTCCAAAACGGAAAGGTCCCAAAAAGGGAAAAATTACCGTTATGAGGTTAGCCGGTGAAGGAGGAGACCCTTTGATATTTCGGGGTCAAATAGATGTAAGTGCAGCTAACTTCATGGTGGACTCTGGAGCATCGGAGAACTTCATTAACGAGGCGACGGTGAAAAGGTTGAAACTTCCTCTTGTGGTACTAAATGATCATCAGTCGGTACAATTGGCCGACGGAAGTTCCTTATCCATTACCCATCGTACCTCGAGGTTACGCGTCAGCATTGGGAAATTTCGATGGTACGACACGCTTCATGTATTACCTCTTGGGGACCATGAGGTAATCTTGGGGAAGCCGTGGCTACAAAAATGGAATCCGACAATTGATTGGAGAAGTGGCGCCATGAGAGTGAAGAAAGGTGAAGAAAAGTTCGAGGTAAAAGCGGGAGCGGCTGGTAAGGGAGCGGAAGAGGGACGCCTGCTTTCGGCCTTACAGCTTAAGAGGGCACTCAGGAAAGGCGAAACGATTGGTATGGCGGTTGTCTTGCCGATGGAGGAGGCGAAGGAGGAGATCCCGGAAGAATGGAAGAAGAAGGACCCCGACTTCGACTCCAAAGAAAGTGACGATATTGGAAAGACTTCCGGAGAGGCCCCGGAAGTCGTGACAAAACTTCTCGAGGAGTACGCAGATGTATTTCCCCCGAAGCTCCCCGAAGGATTACCTCCGAAGCGCGAAGTAGACCATAGGATAGAGCTTGTTCCTGGACCGGTACCCCCGGCTAATCGGATGTACAAGATGAGCTACATCGAGTTGGACGAATTGAAAAGGCAACTCGCGGAGTTGGTCGAAGCCGGAGCAATCGAACCAAGCAAGTCACCGTATGGAGCCCCTGTTCTCTTTGTGAACAACAAAGATGGAGGTTTCCGTATGTGTGTAGACTACCGAGCATTGAACAAATTAACGGTGAAGAATGCGTACCCTCTACCGAGGATAGACGAATTGTTGGATCGACTTCGAGGTGCCAAATATTTTTTCGAAAATAGACTTGCGGAGCGGCTACCACCACATCAGAATTGCCAAGGAGGATGTGGAGAAGACGGCGTTCAGAACTCGATACGGTCATTTCCAATTTCGGGTAATGCCGTTCGGGTTGACTAACGCACCGACGACCTTTATGCATTTTATGAATTCCATCTTTCGGCAATATCTGGACGCGTTTGTGATCATCTTCCTAGACGACATACTGGTGTATAGCCGAACGCAGGAGGAGCATATGAAGCACTTATGGACGGTCCTCCAAGTCCTTCGGGAGCATAAGTTATACGCAAAAAGAAGTAAATGTGACTTCTTCAAAGAGAAGATTGATTTTTTAGGCAATGTGGTGAGCCGGGACGGAATCGCAGTGGATCCAAACAAGACAAAGACCGTTAAGGAGTGGCCGCAGCCGGCAAATATCACGGAGTTACGGAGCTTTCTAGGACTGTGCTCCTATTATCGACGTTTTGTCGAAGGTTTCGCAAAAATCGCTGCACCGCTTACGGAGTTGCTCAAGAATGATGTGCCCTATGATTGGAAAGCGGCGCAAGGGGCAGCCTTTAACACGGTAAAGGAGCGGTTGGTTACCGCCCCTGTGTTAGCTGTTCCCGATCCAGACTTACCTTGGACGATTATTCCCGACGCTAGCGATAGGGCTATTGGTGCGATCCTTATGCAGGATCAAGGAAAAGGCCTTCAACCCATCGCTTACGACAGTCGAAAACTAAAGGCAGCAGAGCTAAACTGGGCCACCCATGAGAAAGAGACAATAGCTATCTTCAATGCACTGGAGGTTTGGAAGTGTTACGTTAAGGGGAAACGGATCACGGTTATCACGGATCACCACGCCTTACAATATCTCCAAACCCAGCCGAAGTTGTCTAAGAAACAAGTGCGTTGGATGACGTTTCTGCAAACCTTCGGTCTGGAACTTGTTATAGAATATAAGCCGGGCAAAACAAACCCGGCGGATGCGCTGTCAAGAAGACCCGACGTCGCTGCGCCGGCAGCGGAGCAACGACCGCAAGCATCGCCGCAAGGGAATGGAGAATCTGTGAAAGAGAACACCACAGCGTCGACCGCAGCGCAAGATCCGAAACTCAGCGCAGTCACCAGTACGGTGCAGGTGGACGAACAGTGGTTAAGTCGGATAAAGGCCGCCTACGACGACGATGAAGCACTAAAGGAACTCATCAAACGGAAGGTACTCGTTTGAACCGCCAATGGTATATGGCGGTACAGACCGAGTAAGACAACACGACTTTACATGCCAACAAATCCAGAACTTCATCACACAATTTTAAAAATGAGTCACGACGAGCCGCTCAGTGGACATTTTGGGCGGGATAAAACAATCGCACGTGTCGCTGAGGCGTATTACTGGCCAAACATGACTTGAGACATTGCAGAATATGTCCGGACGTGTGACTCGTGTAATAGGAACAAATCGGATTCAGGGCAACAAGGTCTGTTACAACCCCTTCCAATACCATCTGTTCCTTGGGAGGCGATCTCGATGGATTTCATCATGGCCCTTCCCCGGACGAAGGAGGGCTACGACTCAATCTTCGTCGTCGTGGATTACCTGACGAAAATGGCACATTTTCTACCTACGTCCACAACAGCTACTGCACGAGATATCCCGAACTTATTCTTTCGAGAGATATTCCGCCATCACGGACTTCCAAAAAGGATCGGCAACGACCGCGATCCTAAATTCGTGAGCCACTTTTGGCAAAATCTATTTGCTTTATGTGGCACGCAGCTGGCCATGTCCACAGCCTACCACCCTCAAACTGATGGTCAGACTGAAAGGGTGAATCGAACCTTGGAGGAAGCGTTGCGGGCTTATGTCTCGGTGCACCAAACGGATTGGGTGGACCATTTAACAGCGATTGAGGTAGCATATAACAGTGCAGTGCACTCTTCGACGAATGCTACGCCGTTCTCCCTCAATGGACGACAGCCCACTCTTCCCCAAAATTTATTGGTAGCTGACTGCCAAACACCGGCAGCTCTGGACTTTGCCAAAACGCTGCAAGAAAACCTGGAAAAGACGGCCAAGGCGCTCCAAATGGCAAAGGATCGTCAAAAGTTGCAGGCCGACGCTCATCGAAAGAACATCATCTTTAGCGTGGGGGACAAGGTTCGCCTTGATATGGCAAACCTCTCCTTGCCGGGTGCCCTCTTGAAGAAGTTGGCCCCGAAGTTCACGCGCCCGTTCACCATTCTTTCCCGTGTGGGCGCCGTGGCTTATAAATTGGATATCCTGACGGACAGGCATATCCACAACGTTTTTCATGTTTCCCTTTTTAAACCATTCTGCGATCCTGATTCAATGTTCCCTCATCGACGACGGCATACTCCTTTACCACCCGTTCGAGGAACCTCGGACGAGTATGAGGTGGAAGAGATCCTTAAGTCACGTCACCCTCGGAATTCCAACTCCACCCAATACTTGGTGCGTTGGAAGGGTTACGGTGCTGAGGACGACTCTTGGGTGGACGGGAGGGAACTACATTCCCCGGAGTTGCTGCGCCGATTTCAGCGGAGTGAGGCCACTCAGCTTTACCGGAGGGGCAATCGCAGCGGCCGCAACAAACGAGCGAATCGCAGTGTCGCAACCATCGCAATCATCTTGGGGACGCGGCAAAGGACCGCAGCGGCGATGTTACCACACCGCAGCGCTGTAGCACCGCAGCCACCGCAGCCCAACATGATTACGATGACGTCAAAGGATCGCAGCACCACCGCTGCGCTGACAGGAAAGCGCAACGGCGCAATTGTGTTCAACTATGTTGGTAACGACGAACCCTCGGTTTCGCCGCAGCAGCGCAGTTTTATAAATGATGGATGCTGCGATACCCTCGCACGCTGCGACGTTTCGCAAAGTCCAAAAGTGAAACCCTCAACCCCCGTGAATAAAGTCGCCATCCGTCCTCACAACCAACCCAGTCTCGGCAGCCTGGAAATTGCTTCTCTCCACACGATCAATTTACCTTCGCTTCTGGAATTACCGGGATTGTTTGGTTCAGCAGTGACTATGGCGTCGTCGACCTCTCCACCACCGAAAAGGAGGAGACTGGTACCGGTGGGACAAGGAGATCCGAACTGTCCCGAGAGATTGTTAAGGGCGGCGGAGGCCATGGTGGAAGCAAGCAGGCGAAGAGATGTAGAAGTGGAGCCGGAACCTGAGGAAAGTGCCAGTAGCGAGGCAGGACGAGCAGAGACCAGTGGAGGGGAGGGGTCAGAAAACTCACAGGACCCTGAATACACCCCAACCCGGGAAGGTGATCAGGAATTTAAATAGATCATGAGCTATCGGAGGCGGAGGAACCGGAACGAGAACCAATGCCTCCGCCAATTGAAGAGCGTGCCTCAGATCTGGAGGTAATGCGGGACCCAAACAAGGAGAGTACCGCGGACGAGCAGTCGTCTAAAACCGCGAAAAAAAAGCAGGCAGAGGCACAATACCCCAGTGGCGACGATGTCTTCCTCCTGCGACGGAAACCGAAGAGATCCGGAGGAGGAAAGCGAACAGGAAAAGGAAATTCCCGACTACCTCTTTCCACTACTGGTCGACACCCAGCATCCGGACCTCGCCTTCAGCTTCGCCAAAAGGTTTTATTGGAACCCCTTGGAGTGGCCCGAGGAATGGCGTATAGGGAAGCCTGGAGATCCTATCCGTATTCCTGCCGATGTTCCGTCACACCCAGCGTGGAATTTCATGCGGACAAAAGACATGGGAAATAATCATAAGGGTTATATGCAGCTAAACCCTCACGCCTTACTGTTCGTGGAAGTGGTAAAAGACAACTACAGGTACAGGATTGATGTTCCCGGGTTACTTCGTCATTATCACCCGTGGGATGTCCGCCTCCACGACATCATCTCTAGAGCGGAGGTCACTTCGAGGTGCGGGTACTCAAGTTGGCTCGAAATAATGCTCTGCAGCGGGCTCGAGCTGCAAAGACACACATGTCCTTTAAATTACGGAAGGTACCTCGGTGGGAACCGGCGGACGACGAAGCGGAGGAAGTTTCCCCAGTGGCCGATCCTGAAGAACCTCGCACCCGAGGAGCCTGCACCGGCGGACGTTTCGCCGAGACCCGAAGTACCCGAGGTTGAGGAAGGGGAAGATCAGGTTCGGGAACGAATCACTCGGCGGCGGTTGGCAAATCATCACATCGCGTTACTAGAGACCCGATGTGAACAGCTCCAAAATCAACTCGACGCCCTTCGCCAGGAGTTCGAAGAGTATCGCGAGGAAACATATGACATACTCGGGCAATTGCAGTTTCCCTGAGTCAATCAAAATTCAGCGGGACGCTGACTCCTTAGTGGGAGGCACCGTAACAGTGTTACAGAATTGGGTACTTAGTGGTTAGGGCTAGGCTGCTATAGTTGCGATTCCAGACCAGCGCAGCATAGCAGCATATCAACTTAGCGGCGTAGCAACTTAGTAGCGCAGCAGCGTATCAGCGCAGCATAGCAACGCCGCAGAATGTAGATTGAGCTGTATAGTTCTAGAAGGAAGTTTTGGATAGATCTCGGTTGACCGTGAAGGTCCACGTGTACAGCTGTATAGTACTAGGTTGACTAGCAGTTAGTTAGTTTAAATAGTCGAGTAAGACCTAGTGAATGACACCTCAAGTAGACCTACTCAGTTAGCGCAACCTTGTACTCTCTTTCAAGTAATAAAGCCCAACCTTGTCTGTGAGTTCTGTGTGCTCCTGCTGTTGTTACGGGAAGATCCTTGGTGTTTTTCGCTGTGCACTGTGACGTGTTGTGGTGTATTGTTGCCTCTTTTACAGAAAGAGTACGGCTTTCAGTAGACAACGACATTTTTTCCCTAATGGAACCTTACCCTTATTGTCTATATTCTGACAATGCTGCCCGTACGGTTATGATTATCTGTACGATAAGTTTTCAGTTAACGACCGCTAATCGTACGGAAAGAGTTGATTGGCACGACAGTCGGTTTTAGTGACCTCAGCACGCTGTGATAAAGTACAGTACACCGTAAGGGTATGTCCCCATGTACTTGTAACTTAACGAACTTACTTTGTATTTTAGCGCGGATCCGGCGGACCCGCTTTTCAAGTGTCCCTATGTGTAAAAACGTATCGTAAGTTACGTTTGTGACGATTGTATACGTCGACAATACCTGTGACGGTTGTCAACGTCTACAATATGTGTTGTCGGACGTTATTTTTTGGAACTGCTTGTGTGACGTCGCATATCTTACCGTGACATTGTAGACGTACCGCCTTCCACCCTGTACCGTTTCACGGTTGAAGAAGTTGCGCTTTGCCTTTGCGTCTCCTGTCTGGTCGACGTGAAATGGCATCGGAGTTTCGAGACCCCTGCAAAAAAAAATCCGTACTGGACGAAAACGGACAAAACCAAACAAATTGTGTTATTTTCTTTGTTGTATTAAATGCAAACGGACAAAACATAGCGACTTCCGTACTTTCCTTTGTCTTTGAAAATCGTGTGAAATACTTCGACAATTACGGCACGTGCGAATTGGTTTTCCTATTTGTTTGCATAACATCCCTAGTTTTAAAACACATCGCGCATGTGTTTTAAAGATAAGGTTGAAGATGACGTTTTTTGTCGTCGAAGTTGGTCGAAAAACACAAGACGACAATTTTTTGTACATCCTAAGTTCGAGGGTGACGCAAATTGTACTCTACAAATTTGCGATTCCTTCGTACGGTTGGAACTTAGGCAGTACGACGCTAAGTTTTACAGGAAAACGACAGAAAAAAACCCTTACTTATGCACATGGGGACACACCCTAAATAAATAAATTAGTGTTAATGTTATTTTTTCCACTTAAAACATCTTTTCTCCGTACATACTTGTCGGATTAAGGATCTGACGGTTGCGATTGAAAGGTAAGATTCCCAGCTTCCGATTGACGGTCTCAAATTGAAAATCGGACAGGAGTGTACGGATAAAAGAGGTTTTAAGGGTGCGTCTCTATGTACTTCAAACTTAGAGATATTTTTTTGTTTTTTAGCGCAGATCTGGCGGACCCGGATTTCGGGTGTCCCTATGTGTACCAAACGAAATTGTCACTTAGGGCGTGACGATTGTATACGTCGACAATGCCCGTGACGGCTGTCAACGTCTACAATCTATTATGACGCACGTTATTTTTCGTAACTGCTTGTGACGTCGCGTGACTTTTCGTGACATTGTAGACCTACCGCCCTCCAGCCTGTGCCGTTTCACGGTTGTAGAAGATGCGTTTTGACTTTGCGTCTATTGTCGGCTCGACGTGAAATGGCATCGGAACCTTGAGTCCCCTGCAAAAAAAAATCCCGTACCGGATGGAAACGGACAAAACAAAACAAACTGTGTACTTCTCTATGTCGTATTAAACAAAAACGGACAAAACATAGCGAATCTTGTACACTTCCACGTCGCTTGAAATCGTTTGAATATTTTGAACAAAACATTACACGTGCGAATACTTGTTACTATTTGTTTATAGAAAATCCCTAATTTTAAAACACATCGGCCCTGTATTTTAAAGATAAGGTTGAAGATGACGTTTTTTGTCGTCGAAGTGGGTCGAAAAACACAAGACGACAACATGTAGTACATTTTAAATTCGATGATGACGCAAAATGTACTTCTCTTTTTTCTATTTTATTGTACGGTTGAAACTTACGCGGTACGGCTCTAAGTTTTACAGGAAAACGACAGAAAAAAACCCTTACTTAGGCACACAGAGACGCACCCTAAGTGGCGAAAAATTGTTAACACTAATATGCTAATAGCGACACACGGTGTACTGTACTGTAGCGGTGATATTCTTTTTGTCTTTTCCAGTTACTCCGTCTGGTTTTGCCAAAGATTCGGAAAATGAAACGTTTGAATTCGGAATTCGAAGTTTGAAACGGAATTTTGGTCACGTTTTTTTTTATCTGCTGTTTGCTTGTACGATGTCGGTTGGACGTTTTGCATTCCGTACTATTTTCCACGTGGCAGGAATTTGGCTGCTTTTGACTCTTCCATCTGACGGCGTGGAAGATGACGTATGTGAAGTCTGGGTTTAGGGTTAGGGTTAAGGTTTAGGGTTTTGTGATATTTTTTGTTTCCTTTATTTTTTCGCGGATTTTTAGGACATTTGAATTTTCTTCCATTATTGATTTATCTATTTATGCATCGATCTTTTTATTTATTTAGCTATTAACATATTCATTCATTTTTTTTTTAATTGGTTTAAATAGATCTGACAACGGGGGAGCAATTGAAGTGTTTTTTTTATATGTTTTTTTTTTTTTTTTTTTGTGGGGCATAAATGTGGTCTACATTCCTTCCATTTTTTCTTATCTTTTTTTTTCTTTTATTATTATTTAATTTGAAGAACTTTTTTCCACTTTTTTTTCAAATGTTAATTATATAATTTGCATTTTTAAACATGAATGCTGGTAAAATTTTGAATATTCTAGAATTTTAAATGTGGAAAATGCTCAATTTTTTAAGCTTTTGAAAATGCTCAAGTTTTCCAAAGCGTAGAATTTAAATTTTTTACCGCGGAATATATTCGAAATGTTTGGTTATCTTGGTGTCCAAATTTTGAAAAAAAATAAAAAATTATAATCAAAATGCTTAAATTTTAAATTTGTAGAAATTGAAATGTCTAAAAGTTTCAAGTTCCAAATGTTAGAATTTAAAAAAAAATGAAATTAATGGTTTTTTTTCAAATTAAAATACTAAAATCAATGTGAAATGCTTCAAGTTATTACAAAAAATGTCCCTTTTTGTTTAAAAAATGTCTAAATGATTCTAGTATTTCAAAAAAATCTCAAAACAAGAATGTTTATATCAAACTGCTTAAATCCAAGTATTGATTCCTTTGCATATCCCTACTTTGAATTTTTGAAGCCCAAATGCACTCTCTCTCTCTCTCTCTCTCCCTCCCTCTCTCTCCCTCTCTCTCTCTCTCTCTCTCTCTGCTCACATTCTTCCAAAGCGACGAGAGCATCAATTCACACACCAATACTCCCAATTACCAATATTTGTTTTAAAATAAAGTAAATTCCCCTTAATTTTATGCCATACGCTGCGATTAGAGTTAATAACACAAATTTCACCGTGCGTTTTATTGGCCCAAAATCACCGAGTAATTGTTTGTAACACCAATTATAGAAGTATGTATCATTCAGATATCCCACAATTAGGATATTTTGACTCTAATTTTGCATTAAATCATTATTATTATTATTATTACTCAAATAGCGATGAAAACTTTAAAACTTTGTGACATTCAAGAGTTGCCAACACGTTAACTTTCTTTGACTTTCTTTCTCTTTGTTTGACTTTCTTTGTCTTTATTTGACTTTCTTTGACTTCTTTTGTCTTTCTTTGACTTCCATTGAACTTTTACTTTAATTGACCTTCTTTACTTTCTTTGACTTTTCTGACTTTCTTGACTTTCTCGACTTTTTTTGACTTCTTTGGAAAAATAGGTTTCTATTGACAGGCGTGTGGAACGTGCGAGAGTCATACGGCTTTTTGGAGGTAAAGGATGGGTCCGAAACCCAAATCGAGTATGGCCCGAATTGGTGAGTACCTTCTCTCCCTTTCTTGTCCTCCTCCCCACGCTTCTCTCTCTCTCTCTCTCTCTCTCTTTCCCTTTCGATCTCCCTCCCTCTGTTCCTCACTACTCTCTGTCTCTCTCCCTCTCTCCTTCCCTCTCTCGCACTCTTCCTCTCTCTCGCCTCTCTCCCGCCCTCCTCTCTCTCGCCCTCCCTCTCTCTCCCTCTCTTGCTCTCCCTCCCCCCCTCCCTCTCTCCCTCCTTTTCTTCACTTTTCTCTTGCACTCTCCCTATCTCTCTCCCTTGCACCCTCCATCTTTACACTCCCAATATTATTTACAATATCAAATATTTTAGATATGATTTTGTTCCCGGCTGCTAAGCATCCTTCAAACCCTAAAGGCCTCAAAAATTCTAAAAATGTTTTTAGGAATTCTAAACCTACGTGCTCTAAGGTTTTGTCCACTAAATTTATTCCAAAAAAAGAGTACGTATTGATTTCCGGATAAATGCATATATTGGTCAAATGAGTATTTTGAGTATTATGAGTATTTTGTAAACATTTTTGTTTTACACTTCAATTCTGATTTAAGAAATAAGAGTTTTCCTCTGTTTTCTTTCATATGCATCATCCTTTTTTATTGGTATCCTCGGTTTTCCACAACCCTTTTTGACTATTTCTTTCTATGTGTTACTATTCAATTAAAAAAAAATCCCTTTCCAAGAACTTTCTTAATTACTTCTTTCATCTCCTCAGCTTTTAATTCATGTGTTTTTCTTAACTTAAGCAACTTAAAATAAATTGATTTGCTTTCGTTTTTCAAAGTTCCATTTATAGAACAAAGTTTGTAATTTTTTTCCAGATTTCAATTCTTCAAGCATCTTCTGATGCTTTTTCTCTTTTTTAGTATCCTCCAAGTAATGTTTTTTTCTCAAAAAATATTTACTATTATTGATATTATGGTCGATGTTGCTGTTGTTGTTGTTTTTCATCGTGATCGTCATCCTCATCCTCATCACCATCATCATCATCATCCTCATCGTCATCACCATCATCATCACCATCATCATCATCATCATCATCATCATCATCATCATCATCATCATCATCATCATCATCATCATCATCATCATCAATCATCATCATCATCATCATCATCATCATCATCATCATCATCATCATCATCATCATCATCATCATCATCATCATCATCATCATCATCATCATCATCATCATCATCATCATCATCATCATCGTCATCATCATCACCATCATCATCATCATCATCATCATCATCATCATCATCATCATCATCATCACCATCACCATCATCATCATCACCATCATCACCATTATCATCATCATTATCATCATTGTGTGGATATGGTTGTGGTTGTGGTCGTGGTTGTGCTGTTGTCGTTGTTGTTTCTTGTTGTCACCGTCATAGTCATCATCAGGACTATCATCATCATTGTCATCATCACATCATTTATTATTATGGTCATTGTGGTTAGTCGTGGTTGTGGTCTTTGTTGTTCTCATTGTCGCGTTGTCGCTGTTGTTGTTGTAGAGTAAGAAATGTGCATATTATTGTCCCATCCAAAAGGAAACTATGAACATCTTTTGAAGCTCTTCTCATTCTTTTCCCTTCCGGAAAATGTCCGTTTTCCTCCAAAAAATATCATTTTTTTTCGGAATCATTTTATTATTTGCAGAATAGGGATGCTTGCCGACGACTATCTCTCCCAAAGGAAGCCATGGATAGAAGGAGATGGGATTTAGAACCCCCAATTACCTCTTTTGCTAATTTGACAATTCCCGGGACAAGAGCACTTCTTATTTATCCGAGAATGGGGCTCGGAAATACGCTTCGAGGCTTTAAAAGTGCGTATTTTTATAGCCTTTTCTCGGGGAGAAGATTGGTGGTCGTTATTTCAGGTCCCCATAGGAAGGTAATTTCATCCATTTTTATCAATTATATTCATTTTTATTTTTCAATTTTTTCCATTTTTTATAAACTTCTATAAATTTGTATCAATTCTAGCCGACTTCCATCAATTTGTATTGATAACCATCTAGTTTGTCAATTTTTGTGTTTTATTGTCATTTTTTATAACTTTTTAATACCTTCATACCTTCATACTTTTTCATACCTTTTTACCTTCCTTCAATTTCTACTAGCATCGTTTTTGTTTTTATCAATTTTTATAATTTATGTAACTTTTATAGATTTCGATAATTTTCTGTCAGTTGTTTTATTTTTAGATTTCTATCAATTTTATATCAATTTCAATCACGTCTTACCAACTTAAATCAATGTCTATCAATTGTTTATCAATTTTCATCATCTGTTTAACGGTGTCTATCAATTTCTGTGGATTATTTTCAAATACCGATTAGTTTTCTTTTACTTTCTATCATTTTTATGAAATGTGTGTCTATTTTATCTTAATTCAAAGTTTTGTTTACGGTTATTTATCAGAACACAAGTTGTATTTGTCAAGGAGTTCCTAAAAATAACAAAATAATTGCTTTTGTTACCCAAATGAAGCAAAAAGAAAGAAACTTATATATGAAAAACGTGAGGCAAAACAGAGGAGAAACTCATTGGATATGTCGCATAATTGAAGATAAAAAAAAGGGAGAAAACTGAGAAAAACTCCGAAAGTAAACTGATGGAAATGTAACACAAAACAGAGAGAAAATGTTACTAAACAATGGCAAAATAGAGCGACCATCATTTTTTTTTCTTTTTCTTAATGTATTTGTTGTTCCGTTTCTTTAATGCCCAAACCTCATTATACTCCATTTATACTCCATCACTCTCCACTATCCCCCACTATTCCCCATTATCCCCCATTATCCCTAATTTATATCCCATTTTCTCTCTTTTAAAAATAATAATCGCAGGGTCTTAACGCTCTTTGCAAAGCATTTCACTGTTCCGTCGACCTCATAACAGACGAAAACGACACCAGTTCTCGTACTTATAAAAGATTATATCGTCCTGTCACTCTCACTAGAGGACAAGAAATAAATCTCGTTGAAAACTTCAATAATAGTGCTTCCGTAATGACGGTCCATAGTGCCGCGGCTTTCGATAAATATTGGCTTTTCAGCAAAGCTTTACGAACTTGCTTATTTACCACACTAGATTGTGGTTCGAGATATTGCGTAAATTTGAGAGCCATGAATTACCTTCTCGGAGGCGGTCCGAAAGAAATTTTGGGAGAAACGATCGGAGAAATCTTGAAAGGGTCTGCGGTTGGTCAAAGAGTTCCTGCAATTCCGGAAAATAAAGGGCTTCGATTGGGTTTTGATGTCGCGATTCATATTCGGACGTATACGAGGTACGGAGAGTTGCTTGTCTTTTGTTTTTGTTTTTTGTTTTTTTCTTCTTTTGAGAGAGAGGAGAAGCTCATTTTCTGCTTTCTTCCAAAATGGGGTGTTCACGAAACTTGTGTGAATTGTTTTGAGAGTGAAACGTTGTTCAAGATTTTGTTTGTGTTGTCAATTTATGAAAAGACAAAAAAAAATGGATTTATTGGGATGAAAAACTGAAATATTGTTGCATGAAAATGGTAGACTTTGGTTAGAAACACTGGACGTACAACAGTATTTCCATATTCCTTGTGAAATTTTGAAATTTTTAATTGTACTATTTTAACGCTTCTCATGATCGTTTAATGTTTCCATTTTTGATAATTTTATGACATTTTGATTTTTATGTTTCCAAACTTTGAACCACCACCAATTTTGAATGATAATCTAAACTATTTTATTCTCATTTGAACAACATTTTAAATGTTTCGAAAAGTTTAACGTTGTAATTTTCCGATGGTGTCTGTTCAACTCACAATTTGAACTTTTGTTCAAATTCATGTAAATGTACATTTATGTACATTTTTTGTTTATTTATTCGTCCATTGTCCATTTTTGTTTTCCTCTCAGGATGATCGAAGGAGTCCGACTAAGTAAAAAATGTCAAGCGAAAAACGATTGTTCTTCGGAACTTAAAAGAATAAAATTGAGAGAAAAAGAGCAACAACACGCTTACATTGTGTCGAGTTTTTGGCAATGTGTTAAAAATTACCTTCTAAAGTTGCAAGAATTCCTCGCGGTCGAAGTTCTCGATCCTCAACCGCGATTAAACATCTTTCTTGCGACCGACAACCAAAGTTTACGACCGATTTTTGTGCGAAAATTGAAAAATTTTGGAGTCGTTTATTATTCTGTCGGAAGTGTTGTTCATTCGTCGAGAGGAGGAAGCTCAGATTTACCGACAATGTCGGAGTTTTTTTTAATAAGTTCGTCAAAATTTATGTTATCTTTTAGAAAACCAATTAGTACTTTCGCTCAAGCGGCGGTAGAGTTCGGAAATGTGACGGCGTCGGTTTTCGACAATTCGCAAATAAAATGTACTTTTAGGTTTCCTTATACCGGTATTGGGACGAGGGATATGAGTTTTAAAAAAAGTCTCGAACGAGAAACGGAGAGGAAATAAAATGTAAGTTCCCGATTCCTTATACCGGTATTGGAACTTGGGATACGAGTTTGAAAAGACGTCTCGAATGAGAAATGGAGAGGATAAAGGAGGAGATGGGAGATTTTTTTTTAACGGAAGTTTGTATCTTACGGAAATTATATTTTTACGAGGGAATGTTTTTTATGGGAATGTTTTACGGTGTGAGGGATATAAAGACAGAAAAGAGGAAACAAAAGAGGGCGGAAAGATCTGATTTTTTATTTTCTTTTACTTTTCTAGGTTTTTTCTGTTTTTGTTTGTTTTTTCTCCTTATCATTTTTCTTGTTTTTGTCAGTTAGTGTTGTTAAAAAAATTCAGATAGAAAATTAAACCTAAAGGTGAATAGAGTCCTCATGGATGAGCCTCTTTACTTGCATAAGCCGTCTCAAAAATTACCTATAGACTAGGTTTATTTAGTTTTCTCAGCGTGCTGCTTATTATACTACTTCATGAGGCTTAGGTCTAGCTCATTTCTTTCCTTTGTAGAGGTCAATCATTAATGTTTTTTTTTTTTTTTTTTAGGTTTCGGCAATACTACCATATATAAGAAAAATAGTTTAGGAGTAGGGGAGAGAGAGAGAAAGGGAGAGAGGAAGGCAGACAGGTGGGAGAGGGAGAGGGAAAGGGAAGGGGAGAGGGAAAGGGACAGGGAAAAGGAAAGGGAGAGGGAGAGGGATACGAAGAGGGAGAGGGAAAGGGAGAGGAAGAGGGAAAGGGAGAGAGAGAGGCAAGGGGAGACAGAAAGCGAGGTTTAGTTTATTTTAAATTATTATTTTTTTTATTTTTTTTTGTAGTTATTCTCTCAACTTTTCCGAATTAGAGAGCTTTGACTCATGTTTCTTCTATTTTTATTATTTAAGATCGATGTTTAAACTTTTTATTTTTTTATCGATGATTTTTTTTTGTTTTTGTCGACCAAATTCGTTTTATGTGCGAGTCTTATCTCCGAAACAAAAAAATAAAAAAAAAAGTTTCAATTTTCTTTTTGTTATTTTACTTAATTATGTTGTCAATTTTTTTTTCGGACTATAATAGTTTTAAATTAGCTCTATTCGTTTTGGTACTTCTGTTGTCAAATCTCAACTTTTTTAGGGTTTCTTAAATGCAAGTATTTTATCATTATTATTATTATTATTATTATTATTATTATTATTTTTGTTGCAGTGGTTATCATATGATTCTCAAACATGAACAAACATAATTGTAATTGTAATTATTATAATTGTAATTGCTGATTATACATGATAAGATACAATTATAAGTAAATACATAAAGTCATTTAAATTATTATCAAAACATAAACGAAAACCTGATCTAATACCTAATGACAAAAAAAGCTTATGTAAGGAAAAAAGTGCAAAAAGACAAGAAGACAAAAGGACAAAAGGTCAAAAGGTCAAAAGGACAAAAGGTCAAAAAGAGAAAAGGACAAAAAAAAATTAACATTTTTTTGAAGGAAAGATCGTTACAATGGATATGACAAAACCACGGGCTAAAAATTTAGTTCCGATAGAATTTACTATTGCCAAAGTCTGTTGACATTTCTGATTGATGCACACTTACCACAACTTTTAGTGTGGACCACCCTATTTATGATTTGAGAGAGAGAGAGGGAAGAGAGAGGGAGAGAGAGGGGGAGGGAGGGAGGGCCGGAGAGAGGGGGAGAGAGAGATGGAGAGAGAGACAAGAGAGAGAGGGGAAGGAGGGAGTGTGGGAGGGAGAGGAGAGAAGAGGAGAGGAGAGAGAGAGAAGTCAACGCCTTTCTTCAAAGAAAACCCTAAAACTTAGGTGAATAAAATTCGATATGCTCCAATGTCCGATGTCGTGACCACCACGATGCTTGAATGAAGTGTATGTCTTATACGCTCGAATGCTAGACTGTACGGTCTTGACAAATGATGGCGTGACAACTTCAGTACAGGGTTCATTGTTGTTATCAACACTTCAATGCTCGAATGAATAAACTTATGAACAGTACACCGTGAATCGTAATTAGCGTTAACATTTTTTTCGCCACTAAAAACATCTATTGTAGTCTTTAAATGTCCTTTTCTCTCTTTTTTTTTTGCAATAAGTTTTTCCTTTTTATTGAATAATTGCGTTTATACTACCACAGATATCGCAATTAGTGGTAATGTTTTTTTCGCCACTTTGAGCATCTTTTCTCCGTACACACATGTCCTATTTTCAATTAGAGATGGCCAATCGGAAGGTGTGAATTTCGCCTTTAAATTGCAACCGTTGGATCCACAGTCCGACAGGTGTGTTAACTTCAACACCTAATAGTGTACACGTTGTCTTGAAGGCTACATTCCATCAAATGCAACGGATGTGATATATAGTATGAACTTTATCAAAGCCATCAAAATTCTTGCCACAATTGTTTTAAAGTGCGAAAATGAAGATGCCATACCGTTCCGGATGTTTCCAAGAAATGCACTGAAAACGTGTCACATAACGAATCAAATTTACTGTGGACACAATTTTCATGCTCTAAAGTACAACAGCCTATGATTTGAAGTTTGTACTTTGTACGTCCCTGGAGAGGAGCTGAAATGGAGAGAGATGGAGAAAATTGCTTTTGCCATGCTTTTCCTTTTAGTTTATTCCCCCCACATGCAGTTTTTCAGTTTTTTCAATGCTACTTCCTTTTGTTCCCATCGACTCAGATGGTTTACCATCGCACTTTTTAATAAAGTCGGCCAGCTCTGTACAACACAGAACACCGTGTATCGCTATTAGTGTTAATGTTTTTTTCGCCACTTAAAACATATTTTCTCCGTACACGCTTGTCGGATTATGGATCTGACGTTTGCGATTAAAACCAAGATTCTCATCTTACCATTGGCGGTCCATGTCAAAATCGGACAAGTGTGTATGGAGAAAGTGTTTTAAGTGGCGAAAAATACATTAACACTAATGGCGATACACGGTGTAGTGTTGCATATTGGCAAGAAACTTATCGCGATAAAACCGATACCGATGTTTATCCGCTATCGAACAATGAGTGGTGACGATATATCGCTCAACACTAACAAATGGAGTGTGCATTACGGCCCGCTCTGAAACAGGAATTGGCCAACGTGTCGACAACAACAACTCTTGAAGGTGGCACTGCGCGAACGATTGCAGGCCGTTCATTGGTTCCCGAATCTCATCCGTTCTACAATGCTGCCACGTGGTCTGCCCGACACGGCAGGCAGGTTGATGACGTCACCATTAACTGCTGAGACGACTGTTGACTTTGATACAGAAAATTCGAGGTATTTTTTACTGACAGTGTGGCTATGAATTTAAGTCCGAGTGGAGAACGTCAGAGCCACATTTGGATAATAGAGAATGAATCGCTTTGTTCGGATTTAGGGTACATGTGACTTTGGTTTTATATTCTGTTTTCAACAAGTTATGGAGTAAGGCCTTCATTCAAAATCCTTAATAATTTATTATCGATGCGATGACGTTTGAAGAATCATCCGTTTCTAGAATTGAAGTAAGAAAAAATTAGGATTCCATCTGAACGAGTTTTTATTTTTCAATAGCTTCCTACGTCGTACCTAAAACAAGTACGAAGACAAAAAGGTTCAAAACTTCGCTTTTGAGCTTTTGTCAAAAGTACGATTGCGGTTATGTCGTGTATTTTTTCAAACTGAATAATGTTTCTGATTTAAGTTTCGGTACTGCCTAAAAAAAACAAGTCGAGATTTTCTACGAATGCATTCAACTTGTTACTCCAGATCCTTTCCTTCCTGCTTCCATCTTCTTATCTTCAGGAGCTCCTTTATTATAAGATAACTTGCAGGATAAATTAAAAAGCACGATGGTAAACCATCTGAGTCTGGGGGTACAAAAGGGGTGGCATGACCAACACTGAAAAACAACAATAATAAAAAACAAAAAGAGCGACAAGAACACACCCTAAAAAAAGGAAGCAACAACAAGGAAAATAAAAACACCCTAACTCAAAATGAAAAGCACGGCAACTCACAAAAACAAAAATACAAACCCCAACCCCAACCCTAACTCAATTAAATATCTACGAAAAACAACCCCGTAAGTCCCCCCAGCCCGGAGGAGCACGTTGAGGGAGTTCCGGAGCACGGCGACGATCCATAACCGCAACAGTCGATCAGAGGAGAATAGAAGCCTGCACTCGTTGTAGAGCCACAGATAAGCGTTGACGGTAAAAAGAAGTAAGGACCGAAGGAGGAGGGCTCCCAGGTCCTCGACGCTCGAAAGCACGTCGAGCACAAGTACGGAGAAACTCGTCCAGTGCAACACCCAAACAACCAAAGATCTCGACCGCCATCGGGATAAAGTCATCCATAGGGTCCCGGTGGGCATAATCACGCTCCTTCGCCTTAGCAGCATCACGAGCCGCCACCCCCAGATGTCGAGCCGCCTGACCAACAACTGTAGCTGAAGTAGGGTTCGCCAGAACAATATCACCGAAAATGCGACGGGCACCATCAAGCAAAACAACATCGATCCGACGCGAGGGAATAATATGAGAAACCTCACGACGCACAGAAAAGCCCCCTTCTGAAGCAATAGTGGCAACGGTGTCTCGAATAGTGTCGTGCGCCTGGATCAAATCTCCCCCATGGGAGCAACGAAGCAAATGGACACCATCGGGCCCCAAGACACGACCACATGCACAAACAAGAGAGCCAAGTAAAGGAGGATGGGGGAGGCCGAGGCGAAACCGAAGGGCAGTGGTGAACTGAGCTGGTGAGAATCGGAGAGTGGACAAAATAGGTGTGGCAAAAAGCCAAGACCCAGAACCGGGTCCACCACAAGAGAGAAGACGGGCACGAGAAGAATCGGAGGGAAGCGCCGTGAGAAGCTCGGATTTAATGGTGGCGACAACCCGATCGGAAATCGATTCCTTGACACGCTCAACAGATTTTGTAACAAGGGTCGAGAAAATCGGCACATCCACAAGGGAATGGGGAGGAAGAGAACGTGACGCATCCAATAGAGATCGCTGGAAGGCGAACACACCGTCTGAAACCCGGGGGATAACAGTAGCTAGAACGGGGGTGTCCCCAGGTGTGAATCTAGGTCAGAGTGAACTAGAGGTCGCAATTGGTACCCGATCCGTAACCGGCCGGCCGCGTTTGGGTGCAAAATTTTGGCGGCCAGCCGGAATCAGCCAGGTGATTCAAAAACAAAAAATATAAAATCGAGTGCGGCCAGGTTCTGGTACCTGATTGCGACCTCTGCGGTGTACACATTGCGGTGGTGGAATTTTGAAGTTTGTCGTTTATTTCCTGCAAGAAACTACACTGTGTATCGCTATTACTGTTAAAGTTTTCTTCGCCACTTAAAACATATTTTCTCCGTACACACTTGTCGGATTGTGGATCCAACGGTTGCGATTGAAAGGCCAAATTCCCATCATGCGATTGGTTGTCTCCAATCGAAAATCGTACAACTGTATGGAGGAAAAATGTTTCAAGACGCGAAAAAAACATTAAGCGTTGCACGGTGTAGCTTTTAGAATCTATCACAAATTTTGTTTGCTGTATGAGTTGTTCGTTATGTGTTTGATTCTTTTGATTTCAACCGTCGGATGAAATTGCTGCTTAAGCTCGAAAAAAACCGAATACAATGTCACAGATTTCACCACACCTCGTAATGATACCAAAGTTTATAAATGTCTTTGACATTTTTAATCCGCATTCATTTAGGCACAAATCTCATGGATTAAATGCATTTCTTTTTGCTTTATGTTTTTTTGCGATTTTTTTTTGACTCCCTTTGAAAAGTAGTGAAAAGGACCAATTTAGGTTATAAAAATAAAAAAATAGCATAAATGAGAAAGAAAGAATCGCAAAAATGTACAAATGTCTGGTCCATCGCATGCAAAAAAATAGCTATTTAAGATCAAGTGTTCAATACATACTGTGTATCAATTACCAAAAATAGAAAAGAGAATTTGAAACCAGCATGTCAAAAATGTGATTCATTTTTACATTATATGTGCCAAATAGACTGCATAATTACATCTGAATTTGTTACTTTGTTAGTTCGTTAATTCGTTTATTCGTTAAATTTATTATTTTTTTTGTTGGTTGGTTGGTTTATCGGTTAGTTAGTTACTCGGTTTGTCGATTCGCTTGATAGTTGATAAGTTTTGCAAATTCGTAAATTTGGTTAATGTTTTTGACGTTTCTTGTCAAGTCCCAAAGCTCTATAAACTCTAGACACCCACGGCAATCGATCTATGAATACTTTAACTCCAATATTTTTGTTTCCTAGTAGATGTCCCTTCATTCTCACTAAACCACCACTAAACTGTCCTTGGGATTTTTTCATTGCTACTAAGAGTCAAACCCTTGTATGGCGTTTCACCCTTTTACAATAAACCAAATGATAGTCTGCGGTTTTCTGGCCAAAGATGGTATAATGTGACCACTCCCACGACTTAATCGACATTACAAAATAATGAGAGGAAAACACTTTCTTTCTGAAAAAAAAAAAAGCAGAGAAGTGACAAGATTGAGAGATGAAAGGAGAAAGAGAAAAAGTGAAAGCAGGTGAAGGGACAAAGGAACAGGTGAGACTTACAACAGTACACGAGACTTTGTTCCTACTTTGTTTTCTTTGTTTTCTTCTTTGTTTCTTTGTTCTTCTTTATTCTTCTATATGATGTCTATTACTGTTGGATAAAGTTTCAGGAATAGGTCCCTCGAAAAGGAATCCGTACAAAACTTTAGCGGATTCAGTTTAACGGTTTCAGTTTAACGGGTTCAGTATGGACTGGCCGAACCCTAAAAATATTACCGAATATTTGGCATTCATGCCAAATTATCCGGATGCGTCTAAATAAACATCATTCTTTTTTTTTTAATACCGAATACCTGCGACTACAATAGTGTCTACCCTGTCGAACCCGGTATGGAAACGGTACAGAATTAACTTTAGTTGGTCAAAATATTGAACCATTTGTGACAAATAGTTTAGAGATTTAAACTATCACATTATTATTGGTACAATAGTGGTAAAAATCTTCATTTTTGAGGTTCATTGGCCCCGGTTCAAACCTCACTGGAGGAAAGTTTTACATTTTTCAAGATTTTGAAATCATAAGGTAGAATAATATTGAGCTTTATGAACCCGGCCACCTTTAATTATTTTGGGTTCGACGCGGCGGACACTACACCGCTAATCGTTATTAGTGTTAAAGTTTTTTTTGCCACTTAAAACATTTTTTCTCAGTGCACACCTGTCGAATTGTCAATCAGAGACCACCAACAGGAAGGTGAGAATCTTACCTTCCAATAGCAACCATCGGATTGACAAGTGTGCATGAAGAAAAGATGTTTTATGTGGCCAAAAAAACTTTAACACTAATAACGATTAGTGGTGTACAGTACGGGATCAACATTATATCGGAATTACAATCTTGTTAACAAAAGCCACATTAATGGTGGACGACACCAAAGCAACATAGCCTGTTTTTTCAAACAAAATCATTTAAAATATAAAGAACTGAATTAATTTGACATTTTCGTCATTTAATCCCAAAAAATAACGATTTACTCGGCGTATCTGGACCCACATAAGGAAAGCCGAAATCACACTCCCTCGTTTTCCTAAATTTATAAATTATCGATGTCCCATTCCCATATTCTGACGCGGCCGCCGCAAATGTACTCACAAATTTTTTAAAAGATATAACATACCGAGATCGACTTAATAAATAAAATTCTCCCATAGTCGGCATCGCCAATCTCCTTCTCCCTTTCGACGAATGAATCACCGCGCCTGTCGAATAATAACAATAACTATATCGAGTTAATAACTCCACAAATTTGGGACGCAATTCCTCGTTATCGGTTGCGAGAAAGATATTTAAGATCGGTTTTCGATCATTCCTTGTGATGAGTTTTCTTCTCATTTTCCAGAAAAGCTGATCTAAACATCCCCAGAAAGAAGAATTTAAGTAAGCTTGAACCGCCAATTCCTCCTTTTTTTTTTTTGCTCGCTGTTCTTCTTCACAGAGGTCCCTATTTGCGAGACATGCTTTACTTTCTTGCAATCCTTCAACGGAACTGGAAGACAATATAAACAACATAGAAATAGAATGTCAGTAGGAGGTATCTTTGTCAATAACGAGAAACAGACAAAAGAAGAGACAGAAAAAAGCCAAAAAACAACCATTAGGAACCGTACAGACAACATTCCCTGACACATGTCCTTTGTTCGAAATATTCTGTACAGAATTTAAAAAAAGGCACAAACCTCACTCTAATGTCCCTTTCCAACTTCACTGGGGTACATAAAAAACGTGAATTTTCCAAAAAACCAAAATCCTCCTTTTCCACGTAAATTACCCTAAATTTTCCCTTTTCCTGACAATTACCTTGTTCCTGTTCGAATGTGAACCGCAACATCAAATTGTAAATGAAGATGTCGTCCATCCGGAATTGAAGGAATCAATCCACTCTTATTCCTTCCTTCAAGAAAATGAGGCATCGAAAGTCCCAGATCCTCCTTTGGACCTCCTTGGAGAAGGTATTTCATAGCTCTTGCATGCACACATCGTTTTGTTTGACAATTTAAAGTTTTCATAACACATTCTCTGAGAGTTTCATTTGTATACCAATACATGTCAAAGTAACCCGGACTATGAGACGTCATTATAGGTTTCCTACTAAAGAGCTTCTTCACCATATCGACTTCTTCGCCCAATGTGAGTGGGACTGAATGGAAATTTGCCCGAAAGGAAATTGCAGTATTTTGTTCAGTATTATCATGGATCATATCCGTGAGACAGTAAAATGCTTTGCATAGAAGCAGTAAGACCTGCAGGAAGTGACAAATCAGCCCAGAAATTGTTTAGCTGATTAATTCCAAAATTTGCGTTGAGCGATGTGCAATATTTAATATTATATGTTGATGTCGAAGGTGCAATTTGCAATTTATGATATGCAATGTGCAATATGTTATGTGCATGACCATTATGCCACGTGCTCGCAATGCCCAATGTCAATGTCCAACATGAATGTGAATGTGAATATCATTGTGAATGAGAACGTCAACGTCAACGTCGATGCCAATGCCAATGTCCAATATCCAATATCCAATATCCAATGATAGTCTTATGTCAAAAGTCCAATGACCAAATTCCAGTGTTCAATATTCAATGTACAACACGAAATGTCCAGCCTCCAACAAACGTCCAATGTCCAATATCTAAATCTCCAATGCCAGATGTCTAATGGCCAATCTCCAAATGTCCAATAATGAATGATCAATGTCCAACGTCCAATGCCCAATGTAAAATGAAAATGTGCAATGTCCAATATCGAATATCCAATGTGCAATGTCCAACGTCCAATGTCTGATGGTCAGCATCTAATGTCCAATGCCCATTGTCCAATGTCCAATGTTGTGCAATGGCCAATGTCCAATGTATAATGTCCAATCTTCAACATCCATTGTCCAATGTCCAATATTTCTTGTCCAAAACAACCAAACCACGCAATGCTTGAAAAACATCGATTGTAGTTAACTTAAGAATCTACCTGTTTGTGGGCCCCTGAAACGCGAACCACTAGCCTCCTCCCTGAAAGAAGACTAAATACGTAAGAGCTTTTGAAGCCCCTCAAAGTGTTTCCGAGACCGGCCCGAGGAAAAACTACTAAATAGCGTGTATTGGGGCGAAAGAGGTCGTCGAGAGAGCGAATAGGGTCACCCAAGCGATCACCTCGTTGGGCCATGGCATGCGAAGAAAGTCGGGCGGGACCACAAGCTTCTTTATCCTAGAAAGGAGAGAGAAGGGAGAAAGGGAGGGAGAGGAAAAGGGAGGCAGAGGAGGCATGCATTCATATGTGTTTGTGTCATAGCCGAAGAAAAATGCACACATGGGAGGGAGGGGGAGAGGGAGGGAGAGGGAGAGGGAGAGGGAGAGGGAGAGGGAGAGGGAGAGGGAGAGGGAGAGGGAGAGGGAGAGGGAGAGGGAGAGGGAGAGGGAGAGGGAGAGGGAGAGGGAGAGGGAGAGGGAGAGGGAGAGGGAGAGGGAGAGGGAGAGGGAGAGGGAGAGGGAGAGGGAGAGGGAGAGGGAGAGGGAGAGGGAGAGGGAGAGGGAGAGGGAGAGGGAGAGGGAGAGGGAGAGGGAGAGGGAGAGGGAGAGGGAGAGGGAGCGGGAGCGGGAGAGGGAGAGGGAGCGGGAGAGGGAGGGGATGGAGGGAGAGGGAGGGAGAGGGAGAGGGAGAGGGAGAGGGAGAGGGAGAGGGAGAGGGAGAGGGAGAGGGAGAGGGAGAGGGAGAGGGAGAGGGAGAGGGAGAGGGAGAGGGAGAGGGAGAGGGAGAGGGAGAGGGAGAGGGAGAGGGAGAGGGAGAGGGAGAGGGAGAGGGAGAGGGAGAGGGAGAGGGAGAGGGAGAGGGAGAGGGAGAGGGAGAGGGAGAGGGAGAGGGAGAGGGAGAGGGAGAGGGAGAGGGAGAGGGAGAGGGAGAGGGAGAGGGAGAGGGAGAGGGAGAGGGAGAGGGAGAGGGAGAGGGAGAGGGAGAGGGAGAGGGAGAGGGAGAGGGAGAGGGAGAGGGAGAGGGAGAGGGAGAGGGAGAGGGAGAGGGAGAGGGAGAGGGAGAGGGAGAGGGAGAGGGAGAGGGAGAGGGAGAGGGAGAGGGAGAGAGAGAGGGAGAGGGAGAGGGAGAGGGAGAGGGAGAGGGAGAGGGAGAGGGAGAGGGAGAGGGAGAGGGAGAGGGAGAGGGAGAGGGAGAGGGAGAGGGAGAGGGAGAGGGAGAGGGAGAGGGAGAGGGAGAGGGAGAGGGAGAGGGAGAGGGAGAGGGAGAGGGAGAGGGAGAGGGAGAGGGAGAGGGAGGGAGAGGGACAAGAAGAGAGATGCATTCATGCACGACCATGTCGTAGACTAAGAAGCACTACTCATGTGGGGGAGAGGGGGAGATGGAGGAGCAGAAGTATACCATCATTTACCAGAATAAGTCGAAATCATTCCAATTTTTAAATATCTTTTAGCTACAAATGTTTACTGAGCAAGATTTAAAAAAAAAATGCTTAATATAAAACTTGATACATATATACATACATGTGTATATGCACATACACATAATATATAAATTTTCTAGTTACTGTGTTGAATTTAATGCATTGCGAAACTATGGGAAGCAAAATCCACACTATTTACAGTTTTCTTATTTAAATTTCACGTGACAATTCTCACCAATGTCGGCCAAATTGCTCCGCGGTCAATTTCTCCTCCAATCAAACGCTGCCACCTGGCGGATTCTGCCCGAATTCTCTCTCTTTCTGTCCTTTTGTTGTCGTTTTCCATCCTGACTTTGATTTCCAAATCGCCATCGATCAAAGGTTTCTGCCAAAAAAAGACGTTCAAAAACCGTCTCGAGGGATTCGATTGGGAAAAAAAAATAAAAAAAATAGATGAATAGATGAATAAACCGTAAAAACTACGCACCGAAACGCTAGAATAAGTTTATGTTTCCGTCAAACTCAAAAAAAAAATAGGGAAGAAAAAAAAGAACACAAACGAAAAACAAAACACAAGGAGTTACGTTTTCTGACCAATGAAAAATATTTCTTTCTGAAGTAAATAAAAAAATAAAAACTCCAAAACAAAAAACCCAAAACCTTAAATATGACAAAGCCCTGAAATATCAAATTGGTTAAAACCTCGGGTTCGTTCAAAACTCGAATATTTTAGAAACAAGATATAAATTTTAATGACAAACGTTCCTCGACTATTGACAAATTTGCTCTAAAAAAATAAAAAAATCAAAGGGAATTTGCAAGAAATTTAAATTAGATTAATTTAAAAAAAAAAAAACGATTTAAATTGGTAACTTGCTGTGAAGTTGAGCGACAATTGTTTCTTTTTCGATTCTGTTGTTTATTGGTCAAATTTTGTATTTAAAAAAATTGTATTTCAAAAAAAATTGTCTTTCAAAAATTTTTGTATTTCTTACAAACATTTCAACTTGTGATGTCAAATATTTAAATAATATCTTGGACACACCAAAAAGAATGAGATTTTGAGACTATTCTTTTGCCAAAACTATGAGATTAAATAAATAGAAATAAATAAATAAAAATAAATAAATAAACAAATAAAATGGTTGAATCTGTATGAATTCCTCAACCGTGAAACCATTTTTTTTCCTTTAATGTGTATGTAAAGTATTTTTATAATATTTCATATTATTTTTTTATGTATATATAAAAAAAAAATCCATCAGAATAGTAGTAATGTGTGGTTTACTTTTTGTATTTTTTATTTCCCTTCATTCTTTTCGTTTCTCTTTTTTCTTTCTTTCAACCGACAAAAGCAATCGTACGGATAAAAAACTCAACACCATGAGCTCGCGTCGCCTACCAAATATTCGAATTTTATTTGTTTTTACACTTCCACATGAGACGCCAAAATGCGAATAAAACACACTTCTTCAAATGAGATATAGCGCATCAAATTGTGCGATATCCATTCTTGATAAAAACAAAAATGGCATTGAAAGGATGAATAATGAAACAAAAACAGTCTAATTCCCCTCTCCCTCTCCCTTGCCCCCTCTTTCCCTACCCTTCTCTACCCTTTTCCCCATTCCTCCTCCTCCCCCTCCCCTCCCTCCCCTCCCTCCCCCCCTCCACCTCCCCCTCCCGGTCAAGATCGTCGCACGCAGGGTTTCCCTACCTCCCCCCCTCCGTCCGCATCCGTGACGTCTGTCACAGCCACGGGCAGCAGAACTGCGACCAACAGCAGGACCGCTTCGCACGTGCCGATTCTTCGAGCGGCCATCGGCTGCCGAGAGGAAAGCAGATCCGTGACGTGACGTGACGTGACGTGACAGCGTACGGACCGAGGAGAACAAAAAACACCGACGCTACCGTACGATGCCCCGTCGTTCGTGTAGTTCACCACACTAATTCGGTGGCGACTTTTTCAGGTTCGAATTGTGAAATAGGGTTAGGGTTAGTAACTAGATATGAATCGAGTGGACTTAAATTTGCCACGTGTCACTGCGCTAAATTAGTTTTGTGTATTGTAATTTCGCTATACCACGTACAATTTTTTTTAGGGAATTGCTAATCGCAGAGACGATTTTTGCTGCGCGCAGATAGTTGTCAAAATTGTACATTTGAAGTACAGTTTCGTACAGGCTACGTACCTTTATGTTCAGATCTGACAGTAAACCTGCGCCGGCCAGCCACATATAAATAAAATGGCTGCGCGCAGGTACTGTACACCGCCAATCGTTATTAGCGTTGTGTACGCTAATTCCGTCCCGCTTTTTTTTATTTTTATTCTCCAATAGTGTTGTTCATTCTATTTTTTTCTTTATTCTATTTAGGGTTATATTCAGTACGTTGTCTCCTAAAAAATAAAGGGACAAAGCCACGGCGTCGGTTGTGGAAGGTACATCACTTTAACTGGAGCCGTACTAAAGCCGTACATATATTATGCCGGCTACTGTCGGGGGGAATAAGACGTACATATGAGTGTACATGCCGTACATTTATCTGTACGGTTCGTACGGTTATCGCCGATAGTTATCGTTATCGGCATTATCGCCGATAAGTAGCCGATATTATCGGCTACTTATCGGCGATAAGACCGATAGCGATATATTGTACCAATATATCGATTATCGGGTCCCCGAAAAATGGCCCATATCGGTTATCGGAAAATCCTTACCGATACACAACACTACAAATTACCATAACCAAACAATTAGAATATATGATTTTTTCTAAAATTTTCAAATTCTTAAATAGCGTACACCACGGTAATTATTTTTATACGCTAAAAAAACTTACACGCTAATAACGATTGGCGGTGTAGTGTACACCGTGAATCGCTATTAGCGTGTTGGTCGCTAATTGAGGTACCCTGTTTTTTTGGGCAAATTCTCAAATAGAATTAGACATTCTAAATGTTCCTACACGTTATTTGAGGTGTTCCATAAAATAGGATTCATGACTCTAATATAGTGCCATCGTAAATAGTGTGGTGTACGGTCTGTCAGAGACGTACTTTTTTGTACTTTTTCAAGTAGAAAAGTACAGAAAAGATATTCACGCTGTCAAGGAGTCGCGCTAACATGTAATTGCGTAAATATTTTCCGGCATTCGCGGATGTCAAAAAAACGCGACGGCGTACGATTTGAACAATTTCGTAAATTCACATATTTTAGTGTGGAGATATTCTGCACCGAAAATTTTTACAAAGCAGTTTGCAAATTAGACCATAGCCAAACAATTAGAATGTATGATTTTTTCCAAAATTTTCAAATTCTTAAATAGCGTACACCACGGTAATTATTTTTATACGCTAAAAAAACTTACACGCTAATAACGATTGGCGGTGTAGTTTACTGCAAAAATGAAATCAAACTCGCGAACCGTTACATTGAACTTGGACACATATTAAAGGACGACGTACAACATGTGTAAACTCGCACGAAACCAAATAAACTTCGTACGAAATAAAAATGCGTACCCGACTACCCGCGTATAAATATCGATGAAACTAAAATGACACGTCGTCACGTCCACGGTGGACGTGACAACGAGTCGATTTCATTTTTGCGGCTAACGTGAAGTGATAAACTAACTGCGCGCAGCCATTATATTTATATGTGGCTGCCGCAGTTTCGTTACAGTAAAACTGCGCCGGCCGTGTGAAATTTTTTATATTTTATAACGGTCGACGTTTGCAAGCGCGACACTTTTTTAACCACCGGTACAATAATCCGCCGGTCAAAGTTGTTCGACGGATTGACCGTCAGATCTGAAATTAAAGGTACGTAGATTGTACGAGATTGTACTTCAAAGTACATTTCTGACAACTATCTGCGCGCAGCAAAAATCGTCTCTGCGATTAGCAATTCCCTTTTTTTAACAACTGTATACTTTATTTCAAAAAGTACGATGGAAAAGACCGTCGAGGTACGAAGGGGTATTAGCGCAGTGTACTCTACAGTGTACACCTTTTATCGCTATTAGAGCTGATAACTTTTTCGCCACTTAAAACATCTTTTCTCCGTACACACCTGTCCGATTTTCAGTTTGAGACCGCCAATCGGAAGCTGAGAATCATGCCTTTCAATCGCAACCGTCAAATCCACAATCGAACAAGTGTGTACGGGGAAAAGATAATTTAAGTGACAAAATAAACATTAACAGTAAGAGTACGGCCCCATGTACTTATAAATTAGCGAACTTACTTTGTTTTTTAGCGCGGATCCGGCGAACCCGGATTTCAGGTATCTCTATATATGTATTTACTCGAAATTGTTACTTAGGGTATGTCCCCATGTACTTGTAACTTAGCGAACTTACTTTGTATTTTCGCGCAGATCCGCCGGACCAGGTTTTCAAATGTCCATATCTGTAATGACGAAATCGTAACTTACGTTTGTGACGATTGTATACGTCGACAATACCTGTGACAGCTGTCAACGTCTACAATCTGTGGTAACACGTTATTTTTTGGAATTGCTTGTGATGTCGCATGTCTTACTGTGACATTGTAGACATACCACCTTCCACCCTGTGTCGTTTCACGGTTGAAGACGAGGCGCTTTGCCTTTGCGTCTCCTATTCGGCCGACGTGAAATGGCATCAGAATTTGAAGACCCGTGCAAAAAAGAAATCCGTGCTGGACAAAAACGGACAAAATCAAACAAATTGTGTACTTTTCTTCGTCGTATTCGAACGCAAACGGACAAAACATAGCGAATTCTGAACTTTTCTTTGTCCTTGGAAATCGTATGAAAATTTCCGAAAATTATGGCACGTGCGAATGTATGTTCCTATTTGTTTATCGAAAATACCTAGATTTAAAACACATCGCGCATGTGTTTTAAACGTAAGGTTGAAGATGACGTTTTTTGTCGTGAAAGTGGGTCGAAAAACACAAGACGACAAATTTTCATACATCCTAAATTTAAGGATGACGCAAATTGTACTCCACAAATTTGCGATTCCTTCGTACGGTTGCAACTTAGGTAGTACGGCGCTAAGTTTTCCTAGAAAACGACAGAAAAAAACCCTTACTTATGCACATGGGGACATACCCTTAAAAGGGTGTGACGATTATATACGCGACAATGCCCGTGACAAATGTCACCGTCTACAATCTGTCATGACGCACCCGATTGCTCAAAAAAGTTTGTGACGTCGCATAATTTTACGTGACATTTGTAGACGACTACCTTTTCAACCCGCTGTCCATGGATGTTGTCTATGGTTGAAGAAATGTTGTTTCCGCTGCCTTCCCTATACGGTTGCCTCTTTGGAAATTTCCACGCACCTTGAATCTCTATTCTTACCTCCTTTGCCCAAGCATATGCAGGCTGCACATTGTGGTAAGATGCTAAAGAGACAACTCCGCCTCCAATGCCACTTTGGTATCCACAACTTTGTTGTTATTAACAAGGTTGTAGACTTTCACAATGACAATGTTAGAAATGCTAATAGTCTCGTTTGACTTTGCTGGCATAAAAAAACTCCCAGTTTGATGGCAGAGGAGGAGATGATCACAATGTTGCCTGGTGCCTGTTGAAGCTATCATCATCACTGTGACAGTCGTTTTGACTAATTAAAAGTTAACTTTAATTTATTCACCACGACCTAATTTGGCCTGTTGCAAAACGACAATCAGTTGTACCAGGACAATTTATCCATTTCTATTACGGCAATCAGTTGTACTACAACAATTTATCTGCTTCTATTTTTTGCCTCAGAATCCTTTGTCATTATTTGTCGTTGGCAACATTTTCTAGATTACTCTGTTAATATGCCAATCACTATTTGTTTAGCGTAAATCTGAACTATCAACCATACTAAAATCATGTAAGAGAATGTTGCGTACCATAGTTCACTCACGTAAGATAACTTAAAAAAATAAATATATTTGTAGTCTTTGATGATTTTTGGTGAAACAAACTTGTGATCAAATTAGTATCTCTAACTCTAACCACCGTGGATCGTAATTAGCGTTAATAATTTTATCGTCACTAAAAACATCATTTGTCACTACACATTTGTCCAATTTTCAATTTAAGGGTAGCCTTCTATTAGGCGTTTCAATAATTGACCATAAAAATTTTACTTAAGGCGTGCCTTCCATTAAGTCGCGTTAGTGAACCACTTTTTATTTGCGTGGCTCATTTTGGTTGGTAGCACGTAGGTTAATATTCAATGGTTAAATCTTGAAAGAATTTTCGAATGCAATGTCTAAACGCAATATATGTACGAGCGGAGGAAATATCTGTACTAGTGGAGATAATATCTGTACCAACGAAGGTAATTAATGACTCGTACAGAGGGCATTATAATATACTACACAAAATTTCAAAACGGAAAGACAAAAAGGCGGCGCCAAACTTTGATGGTGGGAGCGTCACGGGATAATTTCAGCGGATTCGCAACCACCCTAGCGGAAGGAACATGACCCAAGCGACGTGTACGCACAAAAGGGCGCACTCATCGAATATTTTTTTTTCCTTTTCCACGCAGCCCATTTTTATACGTTCAGTCTGTGCAAAGTGTCCTCCATGTGCATGGTCGTCACAAACTGTTGGGTTGGTGACGCGACGTCTCGGATAAAAAGTGTAATGGTCCTCCATGTGCACGGTCGTCAGAAACTGTTGGGTTGGTGACGCGAGGTCTCGGATAAAAAGTGTAATGGCATCCAGGGTTGGCGACACGACGTCTCGGATAAAAAGTGTAATGGCATCCTACGGTCACCTTTTACGCTTACAACCCTAGAGATTTTTCTGTAAAGATGTTTTCTTTTGAAAAAAAAAATGGTGCGGACTGGTACGAATCGCTACGACCCTCAATAAACAACCCCATTTTTTTGTTAATACGTTAATCATGAGGCTTCCAAAGGAGTATGAAAATATTCTCAACCGGTTACATGAACTAGGAGATGACACTTGGAACTGGGAGAAAATAGTGGAGGTGATTTTGGTAGAGAGAACACTTAGGAGCATTCGGTTCGAAAGGAAGAGAGGGAGGGGTCTCCGATGGAAATAGGGGGGGACCTCGGAAATGACTATGCCATTTTTGCAACAAACGGAGGCATTTCATAACAGATTATAACCGGCTTGCAACTCTAAGGACGAAACATGGGCAGGTTAATGTGAGCCACGGGGAGAAGAAGAGGCTCTTCTCACACCGGTTCATAGATATGAGGATGAGGATTCATCGGAGGTGGAAGAGGAGTTGGAGGAACTTCTTTTGAATGAGAAGCCGGATGGAAAACAATTTGGGATTCCGAGAAAGCAAAGATGTGCCTTTGGAGGAGTGCGAGAGAAACCAGAGAAAGGATAGATCTTCGACTCTATAGCATCAATGCACCTGTGCCAAGATAAAAGGTTATTAGCAAAATTTAAGAAAATTCTTTCAATTGAGATTGAGCTAGGGGATGGGAGGATAGTAACAACTAGCTTAGTTGGGTCAATTGATCTCAAAGTGTTAGTGGATGTGAAAGCACCAATTACAACCTTGTCGGAAGTATTGTGTATCCTAGGGTTGAGCAAAAATCTGATGTCAACTTCTGTGTTCAATGACAAGGATTTTAACACTAATTTTAGCAAAGGAATTACGAGAGTTAGTTTCAAACATGAGGTTTACTTCATAACTGAAAAGGGAAAGTTAAAAATGTTCCACAATGTTTTGAGTAATGGCAAAAAAGGAGTTTTGTATACTTGTGTCAATGATGTGTTGAGAAATAGGTGTTTTTTTATTTATGTATTCTAGGTCTTTTTTAAAGGAACAAAATGAAAGTGTTAGCTAGTCTCTAACCCCTTTCTCCGTGGTCTCCATACTTCATGTTATCACTAATGACCAGAAAGAGAGAGAGATAAATAGATCCATGGCGGCCTAACAAGGTAGAGTGGACAGAGGACATTATGAAAAGACCATACCAAAAATATACGGACCAGCTAGGTATTGATCGTAATCCCTATGGTTTGGTAGAACAGCAGACAACCTTGTCTTATAGTCTAGAACCTGTGCTGAGATACATAGGGTTAGATAACTACATAAAGATGAACATGCAGAATTAACCAATTTACTAGGTTTACAGGAAACCTCATATAAAATCTGAGCGAATTTCGTATGTACGCCTGTACCACACTAAAAAAATTGATCGAACATTAATTTGAACATCGAACTTCAAACGTCTGTATGGATCGGATGGCTTACATCCAAGCCGATATCACGGAATGGCCATTTTGGCGGTTTATGGACATTATGTCACAGATTCACACGTGGCGCGACATCATTGGAAAGCGGAAATTTCGAGAAGCATCAGAACGAGTCTAAGTGTGACAAACGTCCGCACATGACTATGCCGTACCTTCACCAGACAAAAGGTACCACGGAACCTGTACCTTTTTGTAAGGTATAGTCACTGTAGAAATTAATGGTCTTTTAAAGTATTTTCTAGGTCTGAATAGAAATAAGAAAGAAGCCGAGGCAGTCTACCTCTAACTTCTCTCTCCAACTCTCAAACTTGTCACAGTCACTGAGAAATTGGAGAGGGAGCTAGAGCCATGGCTACCTAGGCTATCCAGAGGTTGACGGGAAAATACATTTTAGTTAGGGGTTTAATTTACTAAAAGATATATGCCGGCCACAGGATTTGATCCAGGTACCTACCGGCCGGCAGATAGCCGGAAGCCGGTAGCCTTAGCCGTTATTCTAGCAGTAGTGTTACGCACTACAAGGTTTGATATTTATTTAAATATTTATACGTAGAAAAGTTCATTTAACTGTAACTGATTACGTAGGACATATATCCAGTAAATGTAAAAGTACAGATTCTGGTATGGATAAGAAACCAATACCGCGCATTTATTTCTTTAGTGAAACGAATACCGCGCATGTATTTATTACGGCTACGATTAAATGTGAATTTAATCGGACGGCCGGAATTAATGCCGAGATCGCAAAAGAGGATTTCGGCGGTTTGTGGTCATCGCCACATCGGATGACACGTGGCGGAATGACATTCGATCGCGGCATCTCCGAGGATTAAGGGAGCGAATCCGGACATACCACGTGTTGACATTTAGGCCATGTCGTACAATGGCCGTACATAAAGTACACCGGCAGCTCTACTTTAGTGTACGAAACTGAAATCTGATTGGCTCCGTACATCAGTAGATAGAGTCTGTGAGAGAGATAGGACTTAGAAAAATTAGAAGATAGGACCCTCTCTCCCAAAGAGCTTCTATACAAAAGGTCAACTTTGACCCCCCATAACTTACTGCTCAGGGGAGCAAATTCAGAGATTCTTTTTGCTATCGACTCAGGGGAGTCTTGTCTTCACAGGGTTAAAGTTGGTCAGAGTTTTTGTCTGCCAAGGTGGCAGTTATTTTTGCTGAAACACAAAAGGGTCAGGGTTATCCTAGAGGCTTCTTAGAAGCTGTCCACTCTGAGGACTTATGGAGGTCTCAGAGTTTCATATAGAGTTTATGATCTAAAAAGAGAAGATATAATCTTAGTAAAGCATCTAGTAGTTATGGATGAAGGAAAGTCTGTGGATCCCTTCAAATATACAAAGTCAGTAAAAATCAGATTTGAGTCAGAAAATTCCGATGACTTTGAGCTCCCTAACTATCCGAGTTTTAGAGACGATGACATTCTTGCAGGTACACATCAGACGGAAAAGAACTCGGCTGTGGAAACTCCACTAACAACTCTACCTGAAGCGAAAGACGTGGTGGAAATTGATTCGGAAACAAGGGATAGGGGAGAAGCCGAGTTTGTTCGAAAGAATCCACGAGAACCATCTATTCCGGCCTCAGATTTTGAGGGGGGGAGGAGAAGTAGCAAAAGACAGCAAGAAAAACAGGTTAATAACAAGGTAACTAAACTATCTCATCAAGATGAACCTGAAACTTATGGAGAGGCAATGACTTGTCCAGAAAGAAACCGGTGGAAGACAGCCAACAATGAGGAGATGGCCTCAATTATGGCAGCCGATACTTGGGAGCTGGTGGATTATCCACCTAAACGAAAACAAATCGGTTGTAAGTGGGTTTTCAAATTAAAAGTGAACCCAAATAACACAATCGAGCGCTACAAAGCCCGATTAGTGGCAAAGGGATATACACAAAAAGAGGGAATTGACTACGAGGAAACCTTTGCCCCGGTGGTCAGATTTCCCTCCGTCCGCATACTTCTCAGCCTGGAAGCAGCGGAAGACATGGAAGTGCACTTGATGGACATCAAGACAGCCTTTTTGCATGGAGAATTGGAAGAAGAGATCTTCATGCGACAACTCGAAGGGTTTGTGGAGGAAGGAGAGGAAAGTAAGGTATGCCGGCTGATTAAATCTCTTTATGGTTTAAAACAGGCGCCTCGACAGTAGAATAAGACGCTTGATGAGTTTCTTACCGGTCTGGGATATATCTAGATCAGCTCAGATCACTCAATCTATGTTTTCGAAGATGAGGAAGATTTATATTTATTGCAATTTATGTTGATGATTTGTTTGTTTTAAGTGTATCAATGGAAAAAAGTAATAAACTGAAAACCGATCTTAAAGGGAGATTTGAAATGAAGGATATGGGGGAAGCAAAATATATTTTGGGAATTCAAGTAGAAAGAGACTGAAAAAGAAAAATTATAAGATTGACTCAAAAAGAAGCAATAGGGAACATGCTTGAAAAATTTCAAATGGATAAAGCTTATAGTTGTACAACTCCAATGGAGTTGAAGAAGGGAAGTGAGGGGAGTGAGGAAGAAAGAGTCATATTCTTAGACGAGAAATTGTCTGCTGAAGAACAGAAGTTCATGCAGACTATTCCTTACAGGCAAGTAGGGGGAAGAATAATCTATTTTATGAATTGTACCCGGCTGGATTTAGCTGCAGTTGTAGGAGTGCTTAGTAGAAGTCTAAATGCTCCCACTAAGAGGGATTGGGAGGCAACTAAGAGAGTCCTTAGATATTTGATAGGAACTAGGGATCTATGGTTGCATTTGGGTGGGGAGAATACCGACATCACTACTTGGAGTGATGCTAGTTATGGTGATGCTCCGATGAGGAGATGCACTTCTGGATATGTATTATATGTGGGTGATGGGGCTTGCTGTTGGAGTAGTAAACAACAAAAAGTTATTGCTCACTCCACCATTGAAGCTGAGTTTATGGCCTCTTGCTCTGCTGTAAAAGAATTGATGTGGGTCAAGTCTTTGATTAGTGAGTTTGGTCACCTTAAGAGTGGTGTGCATAATTTTTTTTGTGATAATCAGGTAGCAATCGCTATTTCTGCCAATCCTAAACATCATTTTAAAGCTAAACCCATGGACATTAGACTCAGCTTTGTTAGAGAGAAAGTAGAAAACAAAATAATCAGCTTAGAGTACCGGCCAGATAGTGTGATGGTAGCAGAATTGATGACCAAACCTGTGCCTTCCCCTAAGCTAATTTTCTGCAGGGAAAAGTGTGGTCTGAAACTAAAGATTGACTAGGAAATAAGGGGAGTGTAGAAATTAATGGTCTTTTAAAGTATTTTCTAGGTCTGAATAGAAATAAAGAAGCCGAGGAAGTCTACCTCTAACTTCTCTCTCCAACTCTCAAACTTGTCGCAGTCACTGAGAAATTGGAGAGGGAGCTGGAGCCATGGCTACCTAGGCTATCCAGAGGTTTACGGGAAAATATATTTTAGTTAGGGGTTTAATTTACTAAAAGATATGTGGCGGCCACAGGATTTGATCCTGGTACTTACCGGCCGGCAGATAGCCGGTAGCCTTAGCCGTTAAGTCTAGCAGTAGTGTTACGTACTACAGGGTTTGATAATTATTTAAATTTTTATACGTAGAAAAGTTCATTTAACTGTAACTGATTACGGGAGACATATATCCAGTAAATGTAAAAGTACAAATTCCGATTGGGATAAGAAACCAATACCGCGCATTTATTTCTTTAGTGAAACAAATACCGCGCATGTATTTATTACGGCTACGATTAAATGTGAATTTAATCGGGCGGCCGGAATTAACGCCGAGATCGCGGAAGAGGATTTCGGCGGTTTGTGGTCATCGCCACATCGGATGACACGTGGCGCAATGACATTCGATCGCGGCATCTCCGAGGATTAAGGGAGTGAATCTGGACATACCACGTGTTGACATTTAGGCCATGTCGTACAATGGCCGTACATAAAGTACACTAGCAGCTGTACTTTTGTGTATGAAACTGAAATCTGATTGGCTCCGTACATCAGTAGATAGAGTTTGTGAGAGAGAAAGGACTTAGAAAAATTAGAAGATAGGACCCTCTCTTCAGAGAGCTTCTGTACAAAGCGTCAACTTTGACCCTCCATAACTTACTGCTCAGGGGAGCAAATTCACAGATTCTTTTTGCTATCGACTCATGGGAGTCTTGTCTTCACAGGGGTGAAGTTTGTCAGTGTTTTTTTCTGCGAGGGTGGCAGTTATTTTTGCTGAAACACAAAGGGGTCAGGGTTATCCTAGAGGCTTCTTAGAAGTTGTCCACTCTGAGGATTTATGGAGGTCTCAGAGTTTCAGTCACGTGACTGGTGCTGTAAAGCAATAGATAGAGGTTTAAAGAGGGGTTTTTGGACTAAGCAATTTATTAGGGTAGCCGCCTCTCTCCGAGAGTACTCTTGTACAAATAGGTATTTTAGCATTTTCATGACTAATCGCCTGTTTCGGTGTTTTAAGAAGATTTCTTCTCCTCTAAGTTAAAAGGAGTCCAGACTACACATGGGTGTAGTCATCAACATATTTTGCCTGCCAAGGAGGCAGTTGTTTTTAGGCAAATGGGTTTATTGAAATTACACTAGAGGCTTCATAGTCAAAGGGGAATTATGTGATCCAATGGGGGACATAGCATTACATGATGTATCATTGTGGCATAAGAGATAGGGGCGTCTTCATGTAGACAGTCTAAAGGAAATGAGATCGAAAGGAATTGTGGAAGGGATTAAGCTTGAGGGTGAAATAGAAATGGATGGTTCTAGTGGATGTACAAAAGAGAAGATACATACGTTGTCATTTCTCAAAATTGCCAGTTTTAGAGGAGAAAATGTGCTAGATTTGGTACACATTGAGGTTTACGGACCTGCCAGAGTCCTCTCTGCTAAGGGTCAAAGGTTTATGCTAACTTTCACGCATAATTGGTCACAATATTCTCAAGTGTACTTTATAAGGACTAAGTCAAAAGCATTCAATATTTTTAAACAATATAAAGCATGGAGTGAGAAACTCCATGAGACACCTATTAAGAGAATTAAAACTGATAATGGTGGGGAATATACGTCAAAAAAAATTGAGGATTTTTTTAAAGAAGATGGTTTCAAACACCAGTTAATTGTGCCCTATAATCTAGAGCAGAATGGAGTATCTGAGAGATTAACCAGGCCAGTTAGAGTAGCTGAGAGATTAAACAGGACACTTAGGTATTGTGATAGGTTCATGCTAATTGATAAGTGTTGAAAATAACTAAAAAAGATTTAATAGAAGTATTTTCAAGGTCTAAATATATGAATAGAAAAGAGAGCAAAAGCAGTCAACCTCTACCTATCTCTCTCCATCCCCCGTGAAACTCTGTGTGCCCCATTGCCCACAGAAATCGCAGATCCAAAAAAAGCTAATCTAGATAGCACCGACTCCTAATTGATATAAACCCAAATGACTGACCCCTTGACAATCAGAAACCCATTTTAACTTCACCCTTGTGAAATAAAACTTTCTCTGTGCTTAGTTCCACCACATAATGCAAAGTTAGAATATGAGTTTTGGACACATTCACCCACTTTGACTTTCCCTTGGAAATGCAGCCACCCTGGCAAGGAAAAACTCTTGCCGATTACACCTTTGTGTAGCGTGGACTCCCTTGAGTTCGCAGCAAAAAGAATCACTGAAAATGGTCAAGTAAATTGATAGATATGAATGGTCAAAGATGACCTTTTGTATAGGATTTCTCTCGGAGAGAGGCTGCTACCTACTAAATTTTCTAAGTCGTATTTTCTCTCTAAAACTCTATTTTTTTATTTACGGCACCAATCAAATTAGTGTGTCGTACAGAAAAGTGTTGTTTTTTGGTCTAAAATAGACCGCAGAAGCCACCCAAACTATCATGCAAAAAGCTAAGCAAAAATAGGTCGACGAACATTCATTTGAAATGCATCCTCCATTTAACATACAACAACATTTAGGGTTTCATGGAATAATCAACATAAATAAACCCTATGACAACATCTAAGGTTTGATGGAATAATCGACATAAACAAACCCTAGGACAAATGCATAAACAATGCATATCAAACATATATAAAATAACATAAATAAATAATAAAAACAAATGCATCACACATAAACAAGAGTATAATCAAAGTATAATCATTATATCATTCAAAGTGCATGACCTAATCGACAACCCTAAAAACACTACATCTTTGGTCCCCACTTTACTAACCAGCATTGATGATTAATTCCTAACAAAGCTCATTCCTATATATACACTTGTGAGCTGTCAACGAATCACTAAGTGTCAAAATAACCAACGTAAATTATGTAACTGTCATTAAGTCATATTTAACCATGATAGCCAATTACTAAGAAACACTAATCGTAAGCGTACACCTGAAAGTCAAGCAATCGTAAATGTACACTTGTCTGCAAATACGACACATAAAGACACATAAATTAAACTGTCGAAATCCTAAATGATCACGTAAATATAACTATTTTAATCAACACTAAATCATTAGTTCGCATAAAACAAAATATTGATGTTTCAAATATTTACACCGACGCGTTCGCAAAATACGCGTCATAAGCGACAACTCGCTTAGTCACTTGTAGATAAATCCACGTAGTGAACCGACATCGCATATGTACGGTCCACTAGATAATGCGTCATAAAAACAATGTGATCTCTTAAAAATATCGGCAGACGCCGTTCGCCCTCCACGTGTACCATGACCAACTTGCCGAAATCAATTCGTACGATCCAAATCCTATCCGTACCGAAATCACGTACTTCGTCATAAATACGCCTTGTCGCATTTAAGGTACACGTCATTTTCGATAAATGTATGTCGTAAATAAGTACACCTAATAGTACACCTGTCCAATATAGATTCTATGTACCATGGCGTACTTTCCATAAATCTCGCGCGCCAAATTTAAAGTACACCTGTCGCATTATGTTTCGTACGTGCGACGTACCATTTTATCTTCGTCGATTATCTCACGTCGGATCGCTTCGCGATCCGCCGTTCATTTCCTCTCACATTTCGTGCCACTCAATTACTCCATTAAATTTACTCGTACATTTAATTCCCCCAATCCGCAAATCCTTTCGAACCTCCACAGTATATCACGTAAATGCGTACGCACGAAACATCGCGTACGCACGAAACGCCGTGTTCGCACGAAACTAACTTTTCAAAAACAACAAAAAGTACAAGCACCGATGTACTTTCTGTACGGCCATCGTAGAACATAGCCAAAATATCGACACGTGTCAAATCAGAATTTGTTCCCGTAATGTCCGGAGTTGCCGCAATCCAATGTTATCCTGGCACATGTCACTCGATGTGGCGATGATCGCAAACAACCACGATTGTCTTCCGCGATCTCGGCATCTTTCCCGGCCGTCCGATCAAAACTAGGTTTCAATCGTAGTCGTCATACATACTTGCGCGGTATTTGTTTCGCTATCGAAAAAAAATGCGCGGTATCTGTTTCTTTTCTGTACCGTACTTCGTACTCTACATAAATGAATCTATGCATCCCGAATGAAGTTTTAGTTGATGAATTAGTCTATGTGTAAGTTTTTATACAATTGTTAAACCCTATATCATTCAACACTAGTCTTAGACTAAATGGTTAAGGTTAACTTCTAGTTTGACAAATAGCAGGTACTTAGATCAAATCTTGGGTCCGTCAAAATCTTGTAGGTAACTCTATCAAGATTTGCCTTCCTGTCCTCTTTGGACAGCCTAGGTAGCCATGGATTTAACTCTTCCTCAAGTCTTCAGTGACTGCGACAAGTGTGGGGACTTGAGTGAAGAGTTAGAGGCAGGCTGTCAGTATCTCCTTTTTGCTTTTTATTTTACAATCTCTAGACCTAGAAAATACTTGAATTTCAACACTCCCCTTATTTTCTAGTCTACTTTACTTTCAACTTCCATCAAAAACAACAAATACATATATATATAAATATATATATTTTCCTTCCCTTTTTCCTTTTTCCTTCATGAAGTTTCAAGCGAATACCTTTATATTTAAGAAAGTGTATTAGATGACCAAAAATAATTTCATCTTGTTGATCATACATTTTATTTTGCATGCCACTTTTCATAAACCAGAGCAAATATTTTATCCACCTCCTCCCCTTTTCATCCAACCAAAATCCACTTTTCCTTTTGCATGTCCAACAGTCAACCCCATCCCCAATGTGCAACGCATACCCAGATGATAACCCTTTTACAAGCACATCTTCACAAGTGACATCACACCAAGTAGTGATGTCAAATCCACCCCCCGTCAAATATTCCCAAAAATCACTAGTCCTCACTAAGTTCCTCATGAAATCTACATCTTCCAAACTCATATTGTCATCCATGATAATTATCTCATTTTCTGAATTTACCTCACTCTCTCCCATGGAATTCTTTCCACTATCACTTTCTAACTTTATTCCCAATAAATACTTCTCCTCCCCTATACCTTTCATTAAACATTTCTCTTCTCCCCTATCCTTTAGAACCCCTTCTAGTTTCACTTCCCCCCTTTCCTCGGAATCCGTTGAAGTCTCCCTTTCCGACCAGTTTTCGGTTTCCAAAATATCTATAAAACTGTCCTCAATATTTTGAGCTCCCTGAAGTATCTTCTCTCTCTTTACTTCCCTTATACCTCCAAAAGCTCACTGTTGCTTACGTGGAATTTCTGTGTGCTTTTCTCTCTTCCCCATACTAGCGATGCGGAGAATCTCCAACATATCTTCATCCTCTTTCTCCTCTTCCCCTTCTTCCTCCTCATCCACATTCCAACTTCTAAGTTGTTCCAAACAAGGGCATTCCTCTATATAATGACCCGGTTCCCTACAAAAGAAGCAAACCTATTTTTTCAAGGCTCTCGTTTCTTTTCATCTCCCTCTCTTTCTACCAAAGTTCCGATAAGGTTTACCTTTGTCTTTCTTCCTCTCATCACGCTTCCGCTCGTCATCGCTATTCCTCTCATCAAGCTTCCGCCAATCACCACCAGCTGTAAATGCATTCACTTTGTCACTTCCCCTACGAAGCTCCAAAGTGCTTTCCCTCACAAGAATTATCCCCATGGTAAAGCTCCAAGTCCATGAGGAGCCATCCATTGCCTGCATACGACAAATGATGTTTCCGTACTCATGTGGGAGTTTAATAAGTAGTGTATTAATCTTCCTCTCCTCTGATTCTACATATCCCGCACTAGCAAGCTCAACATATAGCGCAGCAATATCATTGCAAAATTCTATCATGCTACCGCCTTCATAAAAATAGGCATCTATTTCTTGTTTTACTAATTGCTGCCTCTGAATAGTCTCACTCTTATAAATCTGACTTAGTGCTTCCCATATCTTTGAAGACTTGGTTAAGTTTATAAAAATGATAGCTATAGACTTAGACATGTTTCTATGAATGAGATGCTTTGCTATAGTGTTTTTGTATTCCCATATTTTGCTGTCATTTTCTGTTGCTTTAATCCCTACAAGTGGAACCATAGTCGAGAGCTTAGCTCCTCTCACCATCGGTGTTCCTTTTGCCTTCTCCCATTTTACCCCTTCCATGGCAATGATTTTCCTTTCACCTTCTTTTGCATCTAAACTCCGGTTGATTTTCTCGGCAGCCCCATATGATTCTCCATAGTGAGTTCCTCCAAAGCCCGGTGGAGGACACCTCACTTATCCTGAAAGAATTCCCCATAAGTGCTTCACGAAAAGGAATCCCTCAATCATAAATCTCCAATAAGTGAAACGTGTTCCATCAAACATAGGCACCCTAGATGGTGGGCCCATAACCTAAAACTCTGTGTGCTCCATTGCCCACAGAAAATGCAGATCCAAAAGAAGTTAATCTAGATAGTGCCAACTCAAAGTTGATATTAACCCAAATGATTGACCCTTGACAATCAGAAACACATTTTAGCTTCAACCCTGTGAAATTAGACTTTCGATGTGCTTAGTTCCACCAAAAAATGCAAAGTTAGAATATGAGTTTTGGACACATTCACCCACTTTGAATTTCCCTTAGAAATGGAGCCACCCTGGCAAGGAAAAAATCTAACCAAGTACACCTTTGTGTAGCGTGGACTCCCTTGAGTTCGCAGCAAAAAGAATCACTGAAAATGGTCGAATAAATTGATAGATATGAATGGTCAAAGATGACCTTTTGTACAGGAGCTCTCTCGGAGAGAGGCTGCTACCTACTAAATTTTCTAAGTCATATTCTCTCTCTAAAACTCTATTTTTTGATGTACGGCACCAATCAAATTAGTGTGTTGTACAGAAAAGTACAGGTACCGATGTACTTTCTGTACGGCCATCGTACAACATGGCCAAAATATCGACACGTGTCAAATCAGAATTTGTTCCCGTAATGTCCGGAGTTGCCGCAATCCAATGTTATCCCGCCACGTGTCACTTGATGTGGCAATGATGGCAAACAGCCGCGATTCAATTCCGGGATCTCTGCATCCTTCCCGTCTGTCCGATCAAAACATGGTTTCAATCGTAGCTGTCATAAATACTTGCGTGGTGTTTGTTTCGCTATCAAACCAAAATGCGCGGTATCTGTTTCTTCTCCGTACAGTATCCCGTACTCAACATAACTGAATCTATGCATCCCGAATGAAGTTTCAGTTGAATGAATTAGTGTACGTGTAAGTTTCTATATAATTATTAAACCCTATATCATTCAACACTCGTCTTAGACTAAACGGTTAAGGCTAACTACTAGTTTGACAAATAGCAGGTACTTAGATCAAATCTTCAATATGTCAAAATCTTTTATGTTACTCTATCAAGATTTGCCTTCCTGTCCTCTTTGGGGAGCATAGGCAGCCATGGATCTAACTCTTCCTCAAGTCTTCAGTGACTGCGACAATTGTGGGGACTTGAGTGAAGAGTTAGAGGCAGGCTGTTAGTGTCTCCTCTTTGCTTTTTACTATACAATCTCTAGACCTAGAAAATACTTCAATTTCAACATACTTGTTGTAGTCATTGAAAGAGAGAGAGAGAGAGAGTAGTGGATCCATGGCTGCCTGAGCTCCATTGTTGCAGTATAAGAGTGACCTAAGTCACTCTCAACAAAAGGTAGAGTCTGGCAAGACTCGAACCTCCGACCGCTAGAGCATGGCGTAGCCGTTCGCAGTAACTAGTCTGTCGTAGAAGTTTGCTAAAGATAGAGGGTTTGATAAATGTTTAAACAGTGTTACGGTAGCTATTCCGATTAACGGAAATACAAACATAGATACATAGAACGAGTTAAATATAGTACGGATATGATTCCGCACGAAACAAATGAATTAGACATTTGTTTCGACTGTTGAGATCAAATACTAAATTCTATCCAACAGCGCACATCATTGCCGAGATCTTGGAATGGTCAGTTTGGCATTTTGTGACGTGGCATGACCTGGCCCAACGTGGAGAGGTAACATTCGGTCGCGGGAATTCTGAGGAACGTACGGACGAGTGAAAAGTGGACACGCGTTCTCTTAATTGCCTTGTCGTACAAAGGCCGTACAAAAAGTACATCGGCAGTAGTACTTTTTTGTACTGTACAGTGTTCTCATTCGTTCGTACAGTCAGTAGATAGGGGTTGTGAGAGGGAGCTAGGACTTAGAAATATCTAGTAGATGGTCTTCTCTATCTTTGAGACTTTGTATATATTGGCATCTTTACCACTTTATAACTAATCGCCTGGTTGTGTGTTTTCAAAGATTCTTTTTCCGTTTTCAAAGATTATTTTTCCTACGGACTCAAGGGAGTCCAAGCTGCACAGGGTGCAGTCACATTGTCAACTTGTTTCCTTGGGCAGCTGTGGTTGCCATTGAAAGTGGGTTAGTTAAAAACTATCTAGAGGATTCATGAATTATGTAGTCAAATGGAGGACATAGAATTGCAATAAGAAAATTGGTTTTAATTTTGGGCCGAGGCTATAAATTGTGACACCTATCTTAAAAATAGAGTTCTTGCATTAACACTGAAAGATGTAACTCCCTTTGAAAGGTGGACAAGAAAAAAGCCAGATTTGTCACACCTTAAAGTCTTTGGAAGTCAGGTTTTTGGTTTGAACAATGACAAATCTACGTGGAAAATGGAAGAAAATGGAACTCTTAGATAACTAGTGGGATATTCAAATGATGAACAAAGATATAGAGTTTATGATTTAAGACGGAAATATGTGATTCTAGTGAAACACTTAGTTGTAATGGATGAAGGGAAATCAGTTGATCCCTTCAAGTTCAACAAGGTAGTGAAAATCAGGATGGTTTCGAATGACAGTTCGGCAATGGAATCACAACTTTTGTGATCAGAAACAGTTCAAGGATTAGAAAATGAAGAGGGAAAAGAGGACGTCGAGAAGCAAAACCTTCAGTGGAAACCGAACTTCCATTGGACATAGAGGTCGGGGGAGACATCCTCGAAGGAAGTGAGTTCGAGGAAAAACAAGAGGAAGAGCAAAAATCAGTTGGAAAGAACCCGAGAATGTCGTCCATACATGCCTTGGAGTTTGAAGGAGGAAGGAGAATGAGTAAAATACTGCAAGAGAGAAACATAAATAATCAGTTCACAATGATATTACATGCACATGAGCCTCAAACTTATCAGGAGGCTATCAATAGTAAAGAATCTGAAAGATGGACAGTTGCGATAAATGATGAAATAAACTCAATTATGGAGGCTAAGACTTAGGAGTTGGTAGATTGTCCTCCGGTAGAAAACCTACTGTGTATAAATGGGTTTTTAAGTGAAAATTAAATAAGAGGAAGAGCAAATATCAGTTGGAAAGAACTCGAGAATATCCTGTATACTTCCGTCGAAGTAAGAAACGGGAAGGAGAATGAGAAAAAAAATACAAGAGAGAACGGTAAATAATCAACTCACAAGGATGTCACATCCAAATGAGCCTCAAACTTATCAAGAGGCTAACAACAGTAAAGAACATGAGAGATAGATAGATGCAATAAATAATAAAATAAACTCAATTCTACAAGCTAAGACTTCGGAGTTGGTAGATTGTCCAGTTGTTATAAAAACCTATTGGGTGTAAATGGGTTTTTGAGATAAAATTGAATCTTGATAAGTCTATTTAGATATTAAAGGCTCAGTTAGTGGCGAAAGGGTACACACAGAAGGAGGGAATAGACTATGACGAAACCTTTGCACTGGTAGTGAGGTTTCCATCGATAAAATTTTTGCTAAGTTTGGCCACAACGTAAGACATGTTGCAATCCTGTGGTCTCCATTGACCTTGAGAATGAGCAGCCTATGTAAAGCCTCTAGGATAATATTTGCCCCTTCTACTTTCCCGCTGAATAAGTGCCGCCCAGGCACACAAATATTCTGACCACTCTCACCCCTGTGAGGACAAGACTCCCTTGAGTCAAACGGAAAAAAAATCATTGAATTACTCCCTTGAGTCAAACGCAAAAAAAATCACTGAATTTGCTCCCCTGAGCAGTAAGTTATGGCTGGTCAAAGATGACCTTTATAGTTACAAGCTCTCTTAGAGAGAGGTACCTAAATTTCACTAAGTCCTAGTCTGCCTACTTACGACTGCCTACTACTAAACCCTAGTCCAATAGAAACACTATATAGTACAAGAAGGTACACTAGGCAATGTACTTATTGTACGACCATTTTACGACATGACTTTCAAAGTGACGCTTGTCAAAACGGGAGCCATGGTTCCTCCTCCCATCTTCTCCGATATCCAATAGTATGGTGCCACGTGGCATCGCGTGACGCTATCCCCAAAGGCCGCCGAAATTATATTGCGGATGGCGGCTGCAATTGTGGTCGTCCGATGATTTGTATTTATGCAGCTTCGATTCGCTTCCATGCATGAATTGATTAATGTGTGTTTTCGTTAGTCTGCTGCAAATTAGTCCGTTTAATAAATAGATGAATATGCGTGAAACGTAATACGTATATCGTTTCGCTAGTGCCTTAATGGATAAGGTTTAAGTCTAAATAGTAATTCGTAGACCTCGGTTAAAATCCTGCCAGAGGCATTATTTTGCTACAAATAGTAAAATACCATCTATTTCATTCTGCCTCTTTCTAAATGACGCGGCAGCCATGGTGTGCCTTTCGTTCTCTCTTTTTCTCTCTTTACATTCTAACTAAATTATAGAAGTGAACTATTACTTACCTCTTTTCAACACTCCCCTTAATTCTTAGTCACTTTTCAATTTTAATCCAGAGTTATCTCTGCAATAGATCAACTTAGGGGAAGGTATTGGTTTTCTCATCATGTCTGCAATCATTTCTTTATCAGTTTTATGAACGAGTTTAATGATTTTATTTTCAACCTTCTCTATGACAAAGCTTAGTCTAATATCCATATTCTTAGCTTTGAAATGATGTTTCGGATTAGCTGCAATAGAGATAGCAGCTTGATTATAACAAAAAACATTTTGAGTTCCTGTCTTCATCAACCCAAGTTCTTCAATAAGAGATTTCAACCACATTAATTCCTTGGTGGCAGCATAGGTAGCCATGTATTCAACCTCCATAGTGGACTGAGCAACTACTTTCTGTTGCTTGCTTCTCTAATAACATGCACCAGATCCAATTTGCAACACATATCCAGTCGTACACCGCCTTAAAGGCTCATCTCCATAACTGGCATCACTCTAGGTTGTGATATCAGTGTGCTCCTCTCCCAAATGCAACCACAATTCCCTTGTCCCCACCAGATACCTCATCACCCTTTTGACAGCCTCTCAGTATCTTTTTTTTGGTTCATTTAGACTCTTGCTAAGGACTCCTACGGTTGCAGCTATATCCGGCCGGGTACAATTCATAAAATATATTAAACTGCCTACAATCTGCCGATAAGGGATATTTTCTATAAATCTTCTTTCTATCTCATCTATCTCATTATTAAAGATCAATATTCCTCCCTCTTCACTTCCCTTACACACATTCTTCAAATCAATGAGAGTAGTACATCCGTTTGCTTTCTCCATTTGAAATTTTTCTAGCATATTACCAAATGCTTCTTTCTGAGTGAGTCTTATAATTTTATTCCCTCTATCCCTCTCCATTTGAATTTCCAAAATGTACTTTGCTTCGCCGAGATCTTTCATGTCAAAGCGGCTTCTAAGATCCCGTTTTAGTTTGTTTATTTTATCTAAAGGCTTGCTTAAGAAAGACAAACCATCCACATAAATAGTAATAAATATCACTCCATCCTCATCCTCAAATAAATATATGGAGTGATGTGAACTAATTCTGATATACCCCAAACCGGTCAGAAATTCGTCTAGCTTTATATTCCACTATCGCGGGGCTTGCTTAAGCCCATAGAGTGATTTGATCAGTTTGCAAACTTTGTTTTCTTCCCCACTTTCCACAAATCCTTCTAGTTGCCTAATGTAAATTTCTTCTTTCAACTCTCCGTGCAAAAAGGTTGTTTTAATATCCATCTGGTGTATTTCCATATCCTGCGTTGCGGCTATACTTAAAAGGATTCTAATAGAAGGAAATCTGACTACAGGTGGAAAGGTTTTTTTGTAGTCTATCCCCTCTTTCTGAGTATATCTTTTTCAACTAACCTAGCTTTGTACCTCTCAATGGTATTATCCGAGTTTAATTTAAGTTTAAAAACCCACTTACATCCGATTGGTTTTCGGTCCGGTGGACAATCTACCAACTCCCATGTATTGGCTTCCATGATAGAGGCCATTTCTTCATTTATAGATGTGATCCACCGGCTACTTTTTGGAGTGTTTATGGCCTCTAAGTATGTTTGAGGTTCATCTGGGTGAGACATCTTTGTGAGTTGGATATTTACTTGTTTTTCTTGAAGTTGTTTACTACTTCTTCTCCCCCCTTCAAAATCAGACGCCGGTATGGAAGGCATCATTGCGTTTCGTTTAGGGAGATTTTCAGCTCCCCTATCTTCCAATTCCGGTGTCTCATCAAGTTCTTTATCGGTTTCCACTTCGTATTGTGGCGTTGCCTCGGATGTTGTCCTTTCCTCTTTTTCCTTTGGTAGATCTCCAGATTTTTCTTTTTCTCCCTCTTCCTTTTCTTCATTTTCAAAGTCAAAGTCAGAAAACTGATCCGTTTCAAATCTGATTTTGACTTTCTTATTATATTTGAATGGATCAATGGACTTCTCTTCATTCATCACCACTATGTGTTTTACCAAAATTATATCTCTCTTTTTCAAGTCATACACTCGGTATCCTTTTGTGCTCTCATCATATCCTACAAGATATCCTCGCTTCTCTCTCCCCTCTAACTTCCATTTAGTCTTATCGGAATCTAAACTGTAGACTTGACTTCCGAACACTCTCAAACTAGACAAATCAAGCTTTCTTCTTGTCCACCTCTCATACAAAGTTCCCTCCTTAGTTTCCTCCTTATTTGCATAAGTTAGGACTCTATTTTTGATGAAATTAGCATAGTTCATAGACTCCGCCCAAAACTGCAACCCTATCCTCTTTTCAGTTAACATACTTCTGGATATATCTCCTAAAGTTCTATTCAATCTTTCCGCTACTCCATTTGATTCCGGATTATAGGGTACAGTTTTCTTATGATGAATTCCTTATTCTTTAAGATATTCTTCAAATTCCCTTGAGGTGTATTCTTTCCCATTATCACTTCTTATCTCTTTTATTGTGGTTTCATATAGTTTTTCACTCCCTACTTTATACTCTTTGAAACTTCTCAATACCTCTGACTTATGTCTGAGAAAGTATACCTTCATGTATCTAGACCAATCATCTTTGATAGTTAACATCCACCTCTTCCCCCCCCGTGAAGCATATCTAGCAGGTCCCCAAACATCGGTGTGAATTAGATCCAATAATTTCTCTCTCCTAAATGTAGTTGCCTTTAGAAATGGAAGTCTATAAATCTTCCCTTGGGCACATCCACCGCAATCATTAAAGGTCTCATCATCCTCAAAAGTAATACCCTCCACTATTCTATTTTTCTTCATTTTCTTTAATCTATCTAGATGCTCATGCCCCAACCTTTTGTGCCAAAGCATCATCTCACTTGCACACGAGTAGAGAACACTCTTTTCAATGCAAAGAACAATTCTGAACATTCCTTGACTGCCCTTCTCAGCTATGAAATATACCTCATTATCAAAGCTTGTTGTTAAGATTCCTTTCCTAGTTCCTGTTTCAAACTCCTTTTCATCTAGGACAGTTGTTGAGACCAAGATCTTACTAAGCTGTGGAATGTAAAGAACGTCTGAGAGTGTTACAATTGAGGCCTTTCCATCAACTAGAAATTTCAAGTCAACAGTTCCAACAAGACTTGTGGTTTCTACTCTACAATCTCCGTACTCTATATGAACTGTTGGGATCTTTCTCAAATTAGTGAACCACCTTTTATCTTTGCACATATGCATTGATCCCCCTGAGTCTATGATCCATCCATCTTCATGTGGATCCCTCTTACCTTCGAAAGCATACTTTTGTCTTTGTGGAATGTCAACATGCTTTTCAGTGTTTTTCCCATTAAGAAGAAGCTCCTCAAGCTCCTCTTCCTCTTCGGTTTCTTCGTGCTCTTGCTCATCATGAACTTGAGTTAGGAAAGCCTTTTTCTATCCTCCATTTCTTAAGGTCCCTTGCCCTTCTTTTAGTCGAAGATCTACAAGTTTGCCACAATCAGCCATATAGTGTCCCAGTTTCTTGCAGAAGTGACATAATCCTCTTCGAGAATTTCCTCTCCCTTGTCTATCAAATCTGCCACCTCTTTGTCCTCTTCCTCCAAAGTTTTGATAGGGATCTTTCTCTCTCTCCTCATCACGCTTCCGCTAATCAGCTCCTGCAGACAATGCTTGAACACTTGGACTCCCTCTCCTAAGCTCTATGGTGCTTTCTTTCACTAAAATCATTCCCACTGTGTCATCCCAATTCCAATGGCTATCTCGTATGTCCTACATTCGATTAATGATATTCTCATACTCTTCAGGTAGTTTCATCATTAATGTGTTCACTCTTTGTCTCTTAGACCATGAGTTACCTGCACTCTCTAGCTCTCAAAATGCTCCTAAATCATTGCAATATTTATTCATGCTTCCTCCCTTATAAGTATAAGCTTTCAAGATAACTTTACGTCACATTCTGAATTTGATGTCGGTGTACATAATTGTTGAACAGACGTTTTCGCTTAGCTAATTAGTAAATAGCCTAGAATGTGTTGACTATGACATACCTTGTGGTTTCGGGTATATGCACAGTATTAGGTGTGTCAGGTGTCACGTTGTTAGGGGTACGGCAGGTATGCCTGTGTACGTTCAGAAGTGAAGCTTCAGTGTATATTAGTAAAACTTAGTCATTTTAGGAGTTAGAAACAATTTGTATCAAAAATTGTATATGTTGTTTTTGATAATCTTATCAATGAATATCTCATAGGTGTATAAGCAAAATTATGTGTTACTTTGTGTGTATGTTTTTTCTTTTGTTATCTACATTGTATTAGACTTGCAAAGCTATTATGTCTCTAATTTGGGAATTATCAACTGTTGAAGTTGTTGTTTTTAGACTAGTTTGGTGAAAGCTTCTTGCTTGTTTTTATTTTGAGATAACTACACCTTTATCCTTGACTCCTCGTAGTCGTTAGTTCTAGGAGTTGTCTCAGAACAACATATCCCAGAGGCTTTCGTTTAGCTACTCATTTTGTAAGACTATAGAGTCCATATAATTTCAACTGTTTCATGTTTTTAGACACCTAAAGCATTTTTTTTTCTTACACAAATGTCAGTTTGTCATTGCGATGGTTGATATTAAAAGGCAAGATTCTCACCTTTCTATTCGGGGTCTTCGATTGACAATCACATAAGTGTGCTCGAGGAAAATACGTTTTAAGTGGCGAAAAAAACTTTAACACTAATAACGATTAGCAACATAGTGTATAGTAGCTTGTATATATTTACAAATATATATGCAAAAAAAAAATTATTCGTCGCGAAGCGATATATTGGAACCCTTTGTCATTCGAAAATCGATAATAACTGTTATCAGAATTATCGCGATAGGAATTTACATCTTCGCAACGCTAAAGTAAGCTTCATGTTCATAATAATACTGTTGTATATAACGCGTGTTTGAAGAATTTTTTAATAACACACAAAGAATTTGTAACATACGAGTTTGGAAAAAGTTAAATAAAAATTTAGAAGTAAAATGTGTGTTCATAGATAGAGAATCAAATGGCCGATTCGAGTGTGTCACTACTGCTTCTATCTCACACTCCTTGGGATGAACCACGAGAATACTCTATATGAAATGGAGTGCTCTAAAAAATAAATCGTTAGACTACTGTACGTTTCAGAAAAGTTTGATAGTAGGTTGATTGATAATTGACGAAAAAACAAAATTGGGTAGCCATAGTGGAAAGTGTCAAAATTAGTGACGTTGAAGTCATCACAAGCAGGCATGACGTCATAATGTTACATAATCTTAAACATCTACAATGTCACAAAAACGACACGTTTACACCGTCGCTAGTTCGGTAGAGTCATCAATTGTCACAAGTTTTGTGCTGGTCTACAATCGTCACAAGTTGTACTCACATTCATCAGCGTCACATTTCAAAGTTACGATTTCATTTTAGCAAATTGGAACACTCAACAAAGTTGTACGGAGAATTTTCACTAAAACACCAAATACCAATTCAAATTATTTATTATATGGGCACACCATATATATTGAGATGAAATAACAATAAATTTCGGGCCGATAAACATCGAAGATAACCTCTTACCGTGGTACAAAATGGGTTGTGAAATAATTTTGAAGAGCCTCCCCTCCCCCCCTCGACGCATTAACGTTGTACTAATTTCGTACTATATTTCTATAGTAATTTCGTAATGTAATATGGACCACAACCAAAAAGCAAAAATTATCGACAATCATTGTTGATGGTCCTGAGCAATATATAGGGAGCCCACGCGTTTGATGACCGATAACATCGATAGCAGATTACCAAAATATCAATACATGAAAAACACCACATCCTTATTGTTAATAACGACGGGTAGTGTGGTGATGCGCATCACATTGCATCGCATCATGCCGATAAACGATAAGTCGAGTCACAATGCAGCAAATTGCGATGCGGTTGACGTGGTAGATTATGTCCCAAGGTACATTTCAATGACTAAATTTTGATTCACGCTGGTTATGACGCATCATAGCTGATGGTCCGCATGTGGGTCTTGCACTGCAAGCCACCTCGCTCTTTCTTGTGCTTTAGGTGCTCGTTACGACTCAAGCGCAGTCGACTCCGATCTTGTTCATGTCTCAGACTTAGAGCTTCATTTATTGCTACACCAATTTTCACTTAACTACGTTTGTCGTGTCCCCAATTTTTCAAGTGCACTTCATTTACGGGTTAGTTTGACGCACCATTTTTTTTTGGGCAAGCCCCCTTCCATTTATGGTCAATCTATGTAAGATCAAGGGGCCCATTTTGCTTCTTTACTCACATGGTGGGGAGCGATCAACAACACACCGGGTTGGCGCCTGCAATGGCGACCGTTCGATCAACGTATTTTATATGGTTAGATTTACGTCCGTGCATTTCGTCGATTTACATGAGCCATTTCATCAATAAGTTCAATTAAATAAAATCGCCCTCGTGTTACTGTTTTAATAGTTATCACACCCTATGTATGTAACGATTCTTCTACGACTAGGGGGGTAAGGCGGACGACTGTTTCACCAGCTGTGACAATGTGGACCAGGATCGAATCCTGGTCAGGTCACATGTTTTTTTGTCAGAAACTAATATGCTCTCTTCCTCAGTGTGTCTCCTTGACTACCTGAAGGTAGCCATGGCTGCCTAATTCTCAGTGACTGTAACAAGTATGTAGACTTAGAGTGGCGACTAGGACAAGTAAGTAGAAAATACCTTTCAAAAACTATGTGCAATGAGACCCAATTGATAATTTCACACGGTTTGCTTTAGAGATATTTAAGACCTTGGACTCTTCATTTGACAACTTTTTACTTGACTACGCTCGATGATCTTCTGAAGTTAGAAGACTTGGCATCCCTTTGCCAACTCTCATGTCGTCTTTCTACCACCAACGTATATCTGTCGCCCTTTAATATTTCTAAGCTTCATTCATTATTCGACAAAACACGGTGGTGAATGATGGTTGAGGATTGTGAGACTTACCCTCCCGCCACCCTACACATATGGACGATAATTGTTTTTAGGACCTTTAGTGTGGCATAGCCTAAGGCTTTAAACTTTAGGGTAGTTTGTAGTGTTTGTACAGTGTGGTTTTTGTTGTTTCTTTTTTTTGTACTAAATTTATTATCCTGTTTTTAGTCCTTCGGGTTTTTGGTCTTTTAGGGTACCGTCGCATGTGCTAAAGTTACACCTGTTTTCTTTCGTTTTCCTCCATAACTTAGAAAAAAACGAGAAAATCCGCAGCCGTACCAAAAAAATGAAATTACCAACGTAAAAGTTGCGTTACCTTCAAACTTTACATGTAATGCCGTTTGTGGGTCTACCGCCATGCAATTTGTGTCTAGCGCATTTCAACCTTCTTTCGCATCCTTCTAGCTCATGGTTAAACTTCACATAAAATAATCTCGCGAGTTGATTTTTTATAAAGTTCCATGAGGTGAGCGAATAGCTAGATGCTGTCCCACGTGTCGGAAGTTTTTGACAATTTTTGTGTGCGGAGTACCAAAAAAAATCCACTCCACGTTTTCACCCTGTGCGTGACTTTTTTTCCGTGTGCATTTTTGTGTACAGGGGTCGTGGAGGGGTTCTTGACCAACGGACGACATTTAGCAAAAGCGAAATCCATGAAAGTACCTCTCTCTCTCTCCCTCTCCCACTACCGCGTCTATCTCACAATTCTTGCAATGAAAAACGTCAATAATGGTATCAGATGAAAGATCTCTAAAAATGATTTCTTTTGACTATCTTTGGGCGTATTTTGATGGTAAGTAGAGTGAGAAAAGCCTAAAAAACAAAATCGGAAAACCATGGAGGAAATTTTTAGAATTTGTGACGTCGACATTGTCATTATTTGAGCGTGACATCAAAATGTCACAAACCCTAACATCTACTATGTCACAAGTAGCTAGACGTCTACAACCTTCAATTATCGCGAGTTTTGTAGTCGCCTACAACCGTCACAAATTACACCCACGTCTACATCCGTCACAATCTAAAGTAACGATTTCATTCTTTACATACGAATGCTCTGAAAGTAGTACGGAGAATCTTCGCTAAAAAGAAAGTTACAAGACTAAATTTTCGGTTACATGCGAAAGTAGCTTTACCTTTGATGGACATCACTCTTTTAGTTACACTCATGTTTCGTACTCTATTGGTCTTACCATCTCTTTTTTGGAAATAAAATCTTGTTTTTTTGCGGATACAACAGAAGTGATTAACTTTTTGTCCGTGCTGAAGCCACGACGCCCCCCCCCCCCCCCCCCCCCAAAAGGGGAAAGTTTCCCGTAAAGTTGCATAAAACTACACAGCGTCTCGTTTAACTCTGAGATAGCAAGGGGCATGCCGAAGTATAGTTTAGTTTTCGTTCGCACAAAACTCCACCTATAATAAAGCTCGCACATTGGGTGGGAGCTATTTTCGCCTTTTTTTTTTGCTATATAAAAATCCTTTTTGTACACTGTGTTCGCTGCCGTACACAAAGTCTAATGTCTATGTACGCAAAAGTACACGAGGCGTAAAGTTAAAATAGAAAATGAAAATTGTCGGTGCTCTTAAGAAAAGGGACGCAGAAAAGAGAAAACCTCAAGATTCGAAGAATATTTTGTTGGTAGGACCGCAGTAATGAATCTAACCGTAATATGTTCGCGTCAGTGCCAGCGGGATCATGCCTTGTACTATATAATCGGCGCACGTGAGGCTGACCAAATCATGCCACGTTTAGCATGAGATATTTACAAACTACACCGCCAATCGTTATTAGCGTGTAAGTTTTTTTAGCGTATAAAAATATTTACCGTGGTGTACGCTATTTAAGAATTTGAAAATTTTGGAAAAAATCATACATTCTAATTGTTTGGCTATGGTAATTTGGATCTTTGAAAAAAAAATGTCGGTCGCAAACATGCTTATACTAATATAGGTCTCCGTACAAAATCTGACAAATCGTACACAAATCGTACATTCACACGGTCGAAACGCGGCTGTCGGACGAATATGTGCGAGCGGGATTTTTTACGACCTGGTTTTTTTCCCTTTTTAGAACGCACATTCTCATGCGTCCGCGGTTACTAAAACTACTTTTTATCTTTAAAAGGTACATGTATGTACGGTCTGACACTGACCGTACACCACTCTATTTAAGAGACAACGTACTGAAAATAACCCTAAATAGAATAAAGAAAAAAATAGAATGAACTACACTAATGGAGAATAAAAAAAAAAAAAGCGGGACGGAATTAGCGTACACTACGATCGTCGACTGTGGTGCACCTGTGTCTAACGAATCGAAAATCTCTGACGTGTCCACTCACTTTGGCGAGCAGACCGAAGCTTGACCATTTGTCTCTTAGCGCAGCCTTCAGAGCAAATTTGCGTACAAACGACAGTTTCCATTGTTCAATTCGGAAATTTAAGTCTCTTGTACTTTTGCATTCGTGGCACAAAAATATGTGTACAGTTCCGTACAGAGATCCAAGAAGACGAAAACTACAAAAATAACGGTGAAAATAGCACCCACCTAAACTTATGGTTTGGATAATAGTTCAAAAGTAGGCGTTTTTATGGTAGGCCTTTGGTAGGCGCACAAAAATTGGCTCAAAACTCGTGTAGAGTAAGCATACTGTATGTGTGTGCGTTGTGCACATTCTTGTACGAACGTACGAATCTTACGTTTCATCATAGTACAGCGCACGCCACCGGACGAATTTTTTTAGCAAACTGACACGGCGTAGGATGACATTCCGCAGGATAAAAAACCCGGAAAAAAAAAAAAACGCGGACGTAAGTCCTATCGTAAGTTGTGTTATGGGCTTTTCATGTGATCTTCTTAGATCGCTACTTTGATCAGCGACCGTCTGATCGTCCGAATGTGACGATTTAAAAAAAAAATACCTCAAAACTCACGGAAAAATAAAAGTTTGTCCGAATGTTTTTCAAAATTTAGACATGACGTTTAATTCTCTATCGATCGATGTGCAACTCAACCCTGTTAATATTATTTTCATTTTGCGACCAATACAATATGGGTCTTAAAGCCATATTGTATGTTTTGTGTAGAATAGGCATATTGTATGGGCCTACTTTCACCTACTTTTGAACTATGGTTTGGATAAACGAATGAAAATGAAAAGTACAAATTCTAAAGTACGGTTGTGTTCTAGATAAGGGTATGTACCCATGTGTTAAAGTATCGTGTGTTTTCTGTTGTTTATCGCCATAATCCACTCAACAACAAAATCGTTTTTCGTACAAAAAATATGCTTTTACCACGGTACAATGAACATCATCTTAGCCAAAAAGTGGGGTTGTTTATTGAGGGCCGTACCGTTTCGTACAGGTCCGTACCTTTTTAATTTTATCCCAAGTAAAACATCATTACGGAAAAATGTCCAAGGATGTAGGCGTAAATTCTGACCGTAGGATGCCATTACACTTTTTATTCGAGACGCCACTTCACCAACCCTACATTTTTTGACGACCGTGCACAGGGAGGACACTTCTCAGAGACTGACTGTGTAAAAATGGGCCCAATAGAAAAGGGAAAAAAAAAGCGCGCGCGTATGTGCGTACACGTGGCAAGGGCCATGTGCCTTCCGCCAGGGTGGCTGCGAATCCGCCGAAATTATCGCGTCACGCTCCCACCATCAAAGCTTGCAGCCGCCTTTTGGTCGTTGCGTTTTGAAATTTTGGGTAGAACATTATAATGCCCTCTGTACAAGTCATTAATTACCTCCAACGGTACGGATAGTTTTTCCGCTGGTACAGATATGACCTCCCCTCGTACAGATTTTACCTCGGCTCGTACAAATATTGCGTTCGGACTTTGCAATCTAAGATTCTTTCAAGATTTTAAGCATCTAATATTAACCTACGTGTAACCAAACAGAATGAGCCACGCAAATAAAAATGGTTTACTGACGAACATAATGGAAGGCACGCTCTTTAATGAAATTTTCCGTACGATTATTGAACGCATAATGGAAGGCCACCCTATGGCCTCTTCTCCATTAGGTGGTCCTAGTAAACATGCAGAGACGTCTATTTCTAGTGTTTACTAGCACGACGTTCCATTATGTCGTGCTAGTAAACATTGTTTCTCACTTATGATTGTCGCCATGTAGGGTAGTTTTCAAATTAATAAAATATAAAAATATTATTCAAACTGAAAACCTGTACGTAATATTTGTACGAGCGCAGGTAGTTAATGATTCTTAAGAATTTTTTGCAACGAAATTTAATTTTGAAATTGGAAATCAAAATTTTGAAACATAATGGCAAAATGGCGCCGCAAACTTTGAAGGTCAACGGATGTTTCAAAGAGCGTCCGAGGATATTTCAGTCGACCTCTATACACCGTGGTAGGTGTGTACGACGCGGTCATTTGTCATCACTTGTTCGTGGTTGATATTTTTTTTACTTTTCACGTGTACCATTGGTATGCGACGTATAAAGACACTCTCTTCGCCGAAGAGAGTCTCTTCACATTGGACGACTTGCGCGATAGCTTCACAAATCTAAAAAAATGAAACTACCTACAGTTGATACTTACGCCCATAATATTGGAGCCATCCAATAAACATGTTTCGTCATGTTTCCAGTGACGAAAAAAATAGTACGAATCAGTACAAAATCGTACAACTTCTAGTAAACAACCCAATTTTTCCTCTAGTGGGAGTTCACCCAAAAATTCTTTCAATATTTTAAGCATATAATGTTAACCTACGTGTTACCAACCAGAATGAGCCACGCAAATAAAATGTGGTTTATTGACGCTACTAAACGAAAGGCGCGCCTTTCAGTACTTTTCCGTACAATTACTAAAAAGCCTAATGGTAGGCCACCCTTAGTTCAAGTGTACTCCATTTTTGTCCTTTTTGTTGAAATCTGTTATTTCAATTTTGTATTTTCTAGGTTAGTATCTAGCAAAATAAAAAGGTGTCATTGGTAGTCAGGCTGTGCCTTTCCCCTCTCTTGTCCCCATACTTGTTGTAGTCATTGAAGACCGGTGAGAGAGAGATAGAGTCTTAGCTGCCTGAGCAGCCAGAAGAAGATAGAGGGATAGCCTAGTGGATAAAAGTTGATTTACGAAATTGTGGGACTATATCATAGATTCATAAAGGGAATATTACATTCATATAGGGATTATGCACCCGTACAAACTAGTACGGACCACACGAAATTCAATGGTGCGGACACTTAATTTTGTTGAAATTATTAGATTTATAAGGTATTTTTTAAGTTTTTATACATTAGTTTAAACAGGAAAAGTAAAGCGCAGGCAGCCTGCGTCCACTTTTTCCCTGTATCCCCCATACTTATTGTAATCACTGAAGGATACAGAGGGTGGTGGAGCCATGGCTGCCTCAGCTCCATAGACAGGACTTAAGAGTGACCTAAGTCACTCTCAACAAAAGGTTGAGTCTAGCAGCACTTGAACCTCCGACCGGCAAAGCGCGGCGTAGCCGTCAGCTCTAACCGGTCTGTCGTAGAATTTCGTTACAATACATGGGGTAAGATATTTATTTAAACATTGAGAAGAACTTTTAATCCGATTGACGTAACTATGAAATAGGAAACATAGAACACATAAGATTCAGTGCGTAAAACCCGCCGCACGAAACAAATGAATTGGACATTTATTTCAACGACGTAAATTAAATGCTGGTCTCTATCCGACGACGCTAATCGTCGCCGAGGTCCCAGAATGGTCATTTTGGCCGTTTTCGGACGTGCCGTGACCTAGCGATATGTGGCAAGATTGAATTGAGTAGCAGGGATCCCGGACGACATAATAACGACTCAGACGGCGACACGCGTCCACTCCATGACCTTGTCGTATAGTGGCCTTACAGAAAGTATATCAGCTACTGTACTTTTTAGTACTTTACAGTCTCTTGATTGGAGCGTACTTGAGTAGATAGGGGTTGTGAAAGAGGGTTTGGGACTTAGGAGTTTTTGGTAGATAACACCTCTCTCTCTTAGAGAACTTGTATAAACTTGGCATTTTTGCCGACACATAACTTATCGGCTGGTTGGCCGTTTTCAGTGATTCTTTTTGCTACAAACTCAGGGGAGTTTAGGCTGCATAGGGGTGCTGTCAAAACGTCATTTTTCTTTCCTAGACAACAGTGGTTGTGGCTTGAGGTGGGTAAATTAAATACTATCTAGAGGCTTCTTGTATTCTGTGATTCAATGGAGGACACAGAATTGCAGGTTATGGGCCCATCCTCTAGGGTGCCCTCTGCAATTCTCTGTCCTCCATTGGACTACAGAATATAAGAAGCCTCTAGATAGTATTTAACTAACCCACTTTAAGCCACGACCACTTCTGCCCAAGAAGAAAAACTGACAATTTGACTGCACCCCTTTGTAGCGTGGACTCCCCTGAGTCCGTAGCAAAAAGAATCACTGAAAACGGGCAACCAGGCGATAAGTTATGAGCCAGCAAAAATGCCAATTTATACAAAGCTCTCTTAGAGAGAGGTGTCTATCTACCAAATATTTCCTAAGTCCTAAATCCCTCTCACAACCCCTATCTACTAAAGTACGAACCAATCGTATTACTGTAAAGTACAGAAAGGTACTATGGCCGATGTACTTTCTGTACGGCCGGTGTACGACAAGGCTCTTGAGTGGACGCGTGTCATTTTTCCACTTGTCCGTATTTTCTCCACAATTCCCGCGACCAAATGTCATCCTTCCACGCGGCGCCACGTCATGCCACGTCCATAAAATCCAAAGTGACCATTCCGCGATCTCGGCGACGACGTGCGCCGTCGGATTACATCCGACATTAATTGTCGACCGTTCAAAGTGTCTGTTTCATTTGTTTCGTGCGAAATGACGTTCGCACTAAACCTTAACAAATTCTATGTTCGTTTCGTTTCATATTCCAGTTAGATCATTTCGGTACTATATAACAGTTTATATATGAATGAAACCCTATATCATCTAACGGACTTCTACGACAGACTGGTTAGAGCTAACAGCTAGGCTGCGCTCTACCGGTCGGGGGTTCGAGTCCTGCCGGACTCAACCTTTTGTTGAGAGTGACTTAAGTCACTCTTTAGTCCTTCCTATGGAGCTGAGGCAGCCATGGCTCCATCGCTCTCTCTCTCTCTTTCAGTGACTACAACAAGTATGGGGGAGAGAGAGAAGAGATGGAGGCAGGCTGCCATCATTTCTTATATATGTTTCCGCTAATTTATTTTAAACTAGAAAATACAAAAACTACTTATTTCAACACTCCCCTTATTTTCTAGTCTATTTTTAATTTTTCTTTTAATCCACATTTTTCCCTGCAGTATTTTAATTTCGGCGAGGGTACAGGTTTGGTCATCATGTCCGCTACCATTTCCTCATCAGATCTATATACAAGATTCACTATTTTATTCTCAACTTTTTCTCTTACAAAACTTAATCTTATGTCCATATGTTTAGCCTTAAAATGATGTTTTGGATTTGCTGCAATTGCTATGGCCGCTTGATTATCACAAAACACTTCATGCACTCCCTCCTTCATATACCCAAGTTCTTGCAGCAAGGACTTGACCCACATCAACTCTTTCACAGCAGAACAAGAGGCCATGTACTCAGCCTCCATGGTGGACTGTGCAACCACCTTTTGTTGCTTACTGCTCCAACAGCATGCACCTTCCCCAACATACAACACATACCCAGAAGTGCATCGTCTCATAGGTGCGTCCCCATAACTGGCATCACTCCAAGTAGTGATGTCAGTGTGCTCCCCTCCCAAATGCAACCATAACTCTCTGGTTCCAACCAGATATCTCATGACTCTCTTGGCTGCCTCCCAATCCCTCTTCCTAGGATCATTCAGACTCCTACTGAGTACTCCAACTGCTGCCGCTATGTCCGGCCTGGTACAATTCATAAAATAGATTAAACTTCCTACGACCTGTCTATAAGGGATAGTCTTCATAAACTCTCTCTCTTCAATACTCATTTGATCATCTAAGATAATTACTCCTCCTTCTACACTCCCATCACTTACTTTTTTCAAGTCCATGGGAGTGGTACAACTGTTAGCATTTTCCACTGGAATTTCTCAAGCATATTACCTATTGCTTTTTTCTGAGTAAGTCTGATAATCTTCTTCCCCCTATCTCTCTCAATCTGAATCCCCAAAATATATTTTGCCTCCCCTAAATCCTTCATATCAAATCTGCTTCTAAGATCTGTTTTTAACTTATTGATCTTTTCCAAGGATTTACTCAACAGAAGCAGATCATCCACATAAATTGCAATAAAAATGACACCATTCTCATCTTCAAACATATAGATAGAATGGTCAGTGCCGATACGGATATACCCCAGACTGGTAAGAAACTCATCTAGTTTCTTTTTCCACTGTCGCGGAGCCTGCTTTAGTCCATATAAGGACTTTATGAGCCTGCAGACTTTGCTCTCTTCTCCTTCCTCCACGTACCCCTCGGGTTGTCTCATGAAAATTTCTTCCTCTAACTCACCATTAAGAAATGCAGTCTTAATGTCCATCTGATGGATTTCCATGTCTTCCGCTGCTCCCAGGCTGAGGAGAATCCTTACTGATGGGAACCGAACAACTGGAGCAAAGGTCTCCTCATAGTCAATCCCTTCCTTTTGGGTGAACCCTTTCGCTACCAATCGAGCCTTATATCTTTCAATGGTATTATCTGGGTTCAGTTTTAGTTTAAATACCTATTGACACCCAATAGGTTTTCTGTCTGGAGGACAATCTCCTAGTTCCCAGGTATTTGCTTCGATGATAGAAGCCATCTCATCATTTATAGCTCTAATCCATCTTTCTTTCTCTGGACTATTCACTGCCTCCGAGTAAGACTAAGGCTCATCTGTGTGAGATAGCTTAGTAACCTTATGAGCGACTTGTTTTTCCTGTAATCTTTTGCTGCTCCTTCTACCTCCCTCAAACTCCGAAGCAAGAATGGATGGAAGTCTTAGATTTCTTCTCACTGTTTCATCGGCTCCCCTGTCCATGGAAACCGGTTCTTGTCCCGCTTCTTCTATCTCCTCAAAGTCCATACGAGTATGTGAGGTTTCTGGTGAGTCTCCTGTATCTTGGATCTCCCCTGAATCTGTTATCACGGTGTCACCCATGTCCCTTTCGGGAACGACCGAGTTCTCCTCACTTTCAGACTCAAATCTGATCCTAATCTTCTTTGTATATTTGAAGGGGTCAAATGACTTCCCTTCATCCATGACAACTAAGTGTTTGACCAGAATGATATCTTTCTTTGCCAAGTCATAGACTCTATATCCCTTAACATCCTCATCATATCCCACAAAGTATCCAGGTTTTCCTTTAGCATCTAGTTTCCAGTTTTTCCTATCCGTGTCAAGACTGTAAACTTGGCTACCAAATACTTTAAGGTGTGAGATATCAAGTTTCCTTCCAACCCATCTCTCATAAGGTGTGACTCCCTTTACAGCTGAGGTGAGGACTCTTTTCTTAATATAGTTGGCACAGTTCATTGCCTCTACCCAAAATCTCTTTCCTATTTTCTTGTCTGCCAACATACTGCATGCACTATCTCCTAGTGTTCTATTCAACCTCTCAGCTACCCCATTTTGTTCCGGGTTATATGGTACAGTTTTTTGGTGTTGTACTCTCTCATCTCTCAGATTTTCCTAAAACTGGTTAGAGGTATATTCCCCCCCATTATCACTCCTTATCCTCTTAATAGGGGTTTCATGCAACTTCTCACTCCAGGCTTTATATTCTTTAAAGTAAGTGGATGCTTCAGACTTATTTTTCAGAAAGTAGACTCTAGAGTATCTAGACCAATCATCAGTTATTGTCATCATAAACCTCTTTCCTCCAACCGAAGGTACTTTTGCAGGTCCCCAAATATCTGTGTGGACCAAATCTAACACTTTCTCACCTCTATATGTGGCGGCTTTGGGAAAGGGAAGTCTGTGAGCCTTACCTTGAGCACAACCACTACAATCATCCATTATTTCATTATCTCCAAACTGAATGCCATCTACTACCCCAAGCTTTTTCATTTCCCTTAACCTATCAAAATGCACATGCCCCAACAACTTATGCCAAATCATTCCTTTAGGAACACCAACATAGTAAGCATTCTTCTTTTCATTACTCAAGTTAAGCCTAAACATTCCTTGGCTACCCTTATCTGCTGTGAAGTAAACTTCATTCCCATACTTAGCTGTAAAGACTCCCTTTCTGGTGAAGGTATCAAACTCTTTGTCATCTAACACAGACGTAGAGACAAGATTTTTACTCAGCTGAGGAATGTAAAGTACATCTGAGAATGTAAGTATAGAGGTCTTACCCTCCACTAAGACTTTCAAATCTACTGATCCCACTAGATCTGTAGTAACCACTCTCCCATCCCCATACTCAATCTCTACAGTAGGAATCTTTCGTAGCTTAGTGAAGAGTTCTTTATCACGACACATATGCATGGATGCACTTGAGTCGATGATCCATCCTTCCTGTGGAGCTTCCCGAATTGCTCCAAGGGCACACTTCTGCCTCCGAGGGATCTCCTTCTCCTCCAGACTCTCGTCAAGAAAAAGCTCCCCATCCTCCTCAGATGACTCATCCTCGGTTTCTCCTGACACTTTTGTAACCACAAGTGCCTTTTTCTTCCCTCCGGAAGAACCCCCTCCACGGTTTTCTTGGAGCCTCAGCTCCGACAACTTGACACAATCTGCAATAAAGTGTCCCGGCTTTTTGCAATAATGACAAAGACCCTTTGGGGGCCTCTGTCCCCCAGAATTATCTCTTTCCCCTCTATAAAGTTTCTTCGGATCCTTCCCCCATCGGTCCCCTCCTGCTGCTAGAGCTTGAATGCTCTTTCCTCCTCTCCTAATCTCCATTGTGTTTTCCTGCACAAGTATCATCCTGACTACTGTGTTCCATTTCCATGAACTATCAGGCATTCCCTGTACTCGGTACACTATGTTTTCGAACTCATCTGGTAATTTCATGATAAGGGTGTTAACTTTCATTTTCATTGTACCTGTCCACCCGGCACTTTCCATTTCCATATACAAACAAGAAAGATCATTACTGTAATCTAACATCTTTCCTCCTTTGTAAGTGTAACTCAATAGCTTTTGCTCAGCCAACTGGAGCTCCTGAATAGTTCCTGTTCTATAAATCTCCACCAAACTCTCCCACAATTCCTCTGCCTTGTAAATGTGAAGATGAGGAGTGGCCAAACCTTGAGTGAGGTGCCTCAAAATGAAGTTCTTGGCAGCCATGTTTACATCCTCCCACATTTGAGTATCGTTCTCCACGGTCTTCACGGTCGCCGTTCCCCATACTGTGGCAATAGGAGTGAGGGGTGTCTCCTTCCCTTTCACCTTTTCGGACACACTACTGTCCCCATCATCTGCCTCCTCCGCTGAGGCAGCCGTTGTTGCAGAAAACCTTACTCCCCCAAATCCTGGTGGAGTTCCCGAAGGTGGACGTTTCACTTGTCCACTGACGATACCTTAGTATCGTTTTTCACACAAAGCTCCCATCATCATGGCTTCCCAATAGATGAACCCAGATCCATTGAAGGTGGGCACCCTAGAGGGTGGGCCCATAACCTGCAATTCTGTGTCCTCCATTGGACTACATAATACAAGAAGCCTCTAGATAGTATTTAACTAACCCACTTTAAGCCACGACCACTTCTGCCCAAGAAGAAAAACTGACAATTTGACTGCACTCCTGTGTAGCGTGGACTCCCCTAAGTGCGTAGCAAAAAGAATCACTGAAAACGGGCAACCAGGCGATAAGTTATGAGCCGGCAAAAATGCCAATTTATACAAAGCTCTCTTAGAGAGAGGTGTCTATCTACCAAATATTTCCTAAGTCCTAAATCCCTCTCACAACCCCTATCTACTAAAGTACGAACTAATCGTATTACTGTAAAGTACAGAAAGGTACTATGGCCGATGTACTTTCTGTACGGCCGGTGTACGACAAGGCTCTTGAGTGGACGCGTGTCATTTTTCCACTTGTCCGTATTTCCTCCACAATTCCCGCGACCAAATGTCATCCTTCCACGCGGCGCCACGTCATGCCACGTCCATAAAATCCAAAGTGACCATTCCGCGATCTCAGCGACGACGTGCGCCGTCGGATTAAATCCGACATTAAATGTCGACCGTTCAAAGTGTCTGTTTCATTTGTTTCGTGCGAAATGACGTTCGCACTAAACCTTAACAAATTCTATGTTCGTTTCGTTTCATATTCCAGTTAGATCATTTCGGTACTATATAACAGTTTATATATGAATGAAACCCTATATCATCTAACGGACTTCTACGACAGACTGGTTAGAGCTAACAGCTAGGCTGCGCTCTACCGGTCGGGGGTTCGAGTCCTGCCGGACTCAACCTTTTGTTGAGAGTGACTTAAGTCACTCTTTAGTCCTTCCTATGGAGCTGAGGCAGCCATGGCTCCATCGCTCTCTCTCTCCTTCAGTGACTACAACAAGTATGGGGGAGGGAGAGAAGAGATGGAGGCAGGCTGCCATCATTTCTTATATATGTTTCCGCTAATTTATTTTTAAACTAGAAAATACAAAAACTACTTATTTCAACACCCTCCTTCAATGGATCTGGGTTCATCTATTGGGAAGCCATGATGATGGGAGCTTTGTGGGAAAAACGATACTGGGGTATCGTCAGTGGACAAGTGAAACGTCCACCTTCGAAGTATAGTTTTTAACTCCACTAAGATTTGGAGGAGTAAGGTTTCCTCAGCAACAGTTGCCTCAGCGAAGGAGGCAGATGATGGGGACAGCAGTGTGTCCGAAAAGGGGAAAGGGAAGGAGACACGCCTCACTCCTATTGCTACAATATCGAGAGCAGCGACGGTGAAGACCGCGGCGAACGATAGTCTAATGTGGGAGGATGTAAACATGGTTGCCAATAACTTCATTCTCACACATCTTACTCAAGCTTTAGCCACTCCTAATATTTACATTTACAAGGCCAAGGAGTTGTGGGAGAGTTTGGTGGAGATTTATAGAGCTGGAACTATTCAAGAGCTCCAGTTGGCAGAGCAAAAGCTAGTGAGTTACACTTACAAGGGAGGAAAGATGTTAGATTAAAAGTGCAGGGTGGACAGGTACAATGAAAATGAAAGTTAACACCCTTATCATGAAGCTACCAGATGAGTACAAGAACATAGTGTACGGAGTACAGGAAATAGCTAATAGTTCATGGAAATGGAACACACTGGTCAGGATGATACTTGTGCACGAAAAAACAATGGAGATTAAGAGAGAAGGAAGGAGCACTCAAGCTCTAGCAGTAAGGGGGGATCGATGGGGGAAGGACCCGAATAAACGGTACAAAGGGGAAAGAGATCATTATGGAGGACCGAGGCCCCGAAAAGGTCTTTGTCAGTTTTGCAAAAAGCCGGGACACTTCATCGCAGATTCTGTCAAGCTGTCAGAGCTGAGGCTCCAAGAGAACCGTGGAGAGGGTTCATTCGGAGGGAAGAAAAATGCACTTGTGGTTACAAAAGTGACAGGAGAAACCGAGGATGAGTCTTCTAAGGAGGATCGGGAGCTTCTTCTTGACGAGAATCTGGAGGAGAAGAAGATCCCTCGGAGACAGAAGTGTGCTTTTGGAGCAATTTGGGAAGCTCCACAGGAAGGATGGATTATTAACTCAGGTGCATCTATGCATATGTGTCGTGATAAAGAACTCTCCAGTAAGCTAAGAAACATCCCTACATTAGAGATAGAGTACCGAATGGGAGAGTGGTTACTACAGATATAATGGGATTGGTAGATCTGAAAGTCTTAGTGGAAGGTAAGACTTCTATACTTACATTCTCAAATAAACTTTACATTCCTCAGCTGAGTAAAAATCTTGTCTCTACGTATGTGTTAGATGACAAAGAGTTTGATACCTTCTCTAGAAAGGGAGTCTTTACAGCTAAGTATGGGGATGAAGTTTATTTCACGGCATATAAGAGTAGCTAAGGAATGTTTAGGCTTAATTTGTGTAATGAAAAGAAATATACTTATTATGTTGGTGTTCCTAAGTTGATGATTTGTCATATGCGGTTGGGGCATGTGCATTTTGATAGGTTGAGGGAAATGAAAAAGCTTCAAGTAGTAGAAGGCATTCAGTTTGGGGATAATGAAATGATGGATGATTGTAGTGGCTATGCTCAAGGTAAGGCTCACAGACTTCCATTTCCCAAAGCCTCCACATATAGAGGTGGAAAGTATTAGATTTGGCCCACACATATATTTGGGGACCTACAAAAGTACCTTCGGTTGGAGGAAAAAGGTTTATGATGACAATAATCTATGACTTGTCTAGATACTTTAGAGTATATTTTCTTTAAAAAAAGTCTGAAGCATCAACTTACTTCAAAGAATATAAAGCATGGAGTGAGAAGTTGCATGAAACCCCCATTAAAAGGATAAGGAGTGATAATGGGGGGGAATATACCTCGAATCAGTTTGAGGAAAATCTGAGAGATGAGGGAGTAGAGCACCAAAATATTGTACCATATAACCCAGAACAAAACGGGGTAGCTAAGAGGTTGAATCGAACACTAGGAGATAGTGCATGCAATATGTTGGCCGACAAGAAAATAGGAAAGAGATTTTGGGCAGAAGCAATGAACTGTGCCAACTACATTAAGAATAAAGTCATTACCTCAGCTGTAAAGGGAGTGACACCTTATGAGAGATGGGTTGGAAGGAAACTTGATATTGCACACCTTAAAGTATTCGGTAGCCAAGTTTACAGTCTTGACACGGATAGGAAAAATTGGAAACTAGATGCTAAGGGAAAACTTGGATACTTTGTGGGATATGATGAGGATGTTAAGGGATATAGAGTATATTACTTAGCAAAGAAAGATATCATTTTGGTCAAACGCTTAGTTGTCATGGATGAAGGGAAGTCATTTGACCCCTTCAAATATAAAAAGAATATAAGAATCAAATTTGAGTTCGAAAGTGAGGAGAACTCGGTCGTTCCTGATAGAGACATAAGTGAAATGTTGAAATTAATAGATTTCTAGAGTATTTTCTAGGTTAAAATATGCTAGTATAAAAGAAAAAGAAAAAGACGGATAGCTTGCCTCCACCTCCTCTCTCTAGCCCCTCATACTTGTTGTAGTCATTGAAGAAAGAGAGGGTGGTTTATCCATGGCTGCCTTAGTTCAACAAGTAGTTATTTTTAGTAGGTTACTAAAAATATACTTGACGGACCCAAAATTTGATCCCGGTACCTACTGTATGTCAAGTTGGGCGGTAGCGGTCAACTTTATCTTATTAGTCTAGGACCAATGCTAAATGCCACAGGGTTAGATAGATATTTATATATATAGGAATGAACTAATTCATTTAAACGAAACTATATACGACATGCATAGATACATTTTTTGTAAAGTACGGAGTACGTTACGGTTTCGAAATAGATACCGCGCATTTTGTTTTCGACAGCGAAACAAATATCGCGCAAGTATTTATAACGGCTGAGATTAAATTTCGAATCAAATCCAACGGCGCACACCATTGCCGAAATCCTGGAATTGTCACTTTGGCATTTAGTGACGTGGCATGACCTGGAGCCACGTGGAGAATTAACATTCGGTCGCAGGAATTCTGAGGAACGTACGGACGAGTGGAAAATGAGAACACGTCCGCTCAATGGCCTTGTCGTACAAAGGTTGTACAAAAAGTATATCGAAAGTAGTATTTTTATGTACCATACAGTATTGTGATTGGTTCGTAAAGTTAGTAGATAGGGGTTGTGAGAGGAAGCTTGGACCTAGAAAAATCTAGTAGATGGTTTTCTCTCTCTTTGAGAGGTTGTAAAAATTGGCATTTTTGACGGCTTATAACTTATCGCTTGGTTGGGCGTTTTCAAAGATTATTTTTCCTACGGCCTCACAAGAGTCCACGCTGCACAGGGGTGTAGTCAGATTGTTTGTTTGTTTGCTTAGGTAGCAGTGGTTGCCATTGAAAGTGGGTTAGTTAATAACTATCTAGAGGCTTCCTATACTCTATAGTCCAATAGAGGACACAAAGTTTCAGGTAATGGGCCCACCCTCTAGGGTGCCTACCTTCAATGGATCTCGGTTCATCTATTGGGAAGCCATGATGATGGGAGCTTTGTGCGAAAAACGATACTCGGGTATCCTCAGTGGACAAGTGAAACGTCCACCTTCGGGAACTCCACTAAGATTTGGAGGAGTAAGGTTTCCTACAACAACTCTTTCCTCAGCGGAGGAGGCAGATGATGGGGACAGTAGTGTGTCCAAAAAAACAGAAAGAGAAGGATACACTCCTCACTCCTATTGCCACAATACCGGGAGCGGCGACCGTGAAGCCGCGGAGAACAATACTCAAATGTGGGAGGATGTAAACATGGCTGCCAAGAACTACATTCTGAGGCACCTCACTCAAGCTTTCGCCACCCCTCATCTTCACATTTACAAGGCCGAGGAGTTGTGGGTGAGTTTGGAGGAGATTTATAGAGATGGAACTATTCAGGAGCTCCAGTTGGTTGAGCAAAAGCTTTGAGTTACACTTACAAAAGAGGAAAGATGCTAGATTACTGTAATGATCTTTCCTGTTTGTATATGGAGATGGAAATTGTCGGGTGGTCAGGTACAATGAAAATGAAAGTAAACACCCTTATCATGAAGCTACCAGATGAGTTCGAGAACATAGTGTAGTGAGTAGAAGAAATGCCTGATAGTTCATGAAATGGAACACAGTGGTCAAGATGATACTTGTGCAGGAAAACATAATGGAGATAAGGAGAGGAGGAAAGAACATTCAAGCTCTAGCATCCGGAGGGGACTGATGGGGGAAGGACACAAAGAAACCTTATAAAGGGGAAAGAGATCATGCTGGGGGACCGAGGCCACCAAAGGGTCTTTGTCATTTTTGCAAAAAGTCGGGACTCTACATCGTAGATTCTGTCAAGTTGTCCGAGCTAAGGCTCTTAGAGAACCTTGGAGGGGTTTCTTCTGGAGGGAAGAAAAAGGCACTTGTGGTTACAAAAGTGACAGGAAAAACCGAGGATGAGTCCTCTGAGGAGGATAGGGAGCTTATTCTTGACGAGAGTCTGGAGGAGAAGGAGATCCCTCGAAGACAGAAGTGTGCCCTTGGAGCAATTTGGGAAGCTCCACAGGAAGGATGGATTATTGACTCAGGTGCATCCATGCATATGTGTCGTGATAAAGAACTCTTCACTAAGCTAAGAAAAATCATTACTGTAGAGATAGAGTAAGGGGATGGGAGAGTGGTTAATAGAGATCTAGTGGGATTAGTGGATCTAAAAGTCTTAGTGGAGGGTAAGACTTCTCTACTTACATTCTCAGATGTACTCTACATTCCTCAGCTGAGTAAAAATATTGTCTCAACGTTTGTGCTAGATGACAAAGAGTTTGATACCTTTAAGAGAAAGGGAGTCTTTACAGCTAAGTATGGGGATGAAGTTTACTTCACGGCAAATAAGGGTAGCCAAGGAATGTTTAGGCTTAATCTGAGTAATGAAAAGAAGAATGCTTATTATGTTGGTGTTCCTAAGTTGATGATTTGGTATATGCGGTTGGGGCATGTGCATTTTGATAGGTTGAGGTAAATGAAAAAGCTTGGGATAGTAGAAGGCATTCAGTTTGGGGATAATGAAATGATGGATGATTGTAGTGGCTATGCTCAAGGTAAGGCTCACAGACTTCCATTTCCCAAAGCCTCCACATATAGAGGTGAGAAAGTATTAGATTTGGCCCACACATATATTTGGGGACCTGCAAAAGTACCTTCGGTTGGAGGAAAAAGGTTTATGATGACAATAATCTATGACTTGTCTAGATACTTTAGAGTATATTTTCTTTAAAAAAAGTCTGAAGCATCAACTTACTTCAAAGAATATAAAGCATGGAGTGAGAAGTTGCATGAAACCCCCATTAAAAGGATAAGGAGTGATAATGGGGGGGAATATACCTCGAATCAGTTTGAGGAAAATCTGAGAGATGAGGGAGTAGAGCACCAAAATATTGTACCATATAACCCAGAACAAAACGGGGTAGCTAAGAGGTTGAATCGAACACTAGGAGATAGTGCATGCAATATGTTGGCCGACAAGAAAATAGGAAAGAGATTTTGGGCAGAAGCAATGAACTGTGCCAACTACATTAAGAATAAAGTCATTACCTCAGCTGTAAAGGGAGTGACACCTTATGAGAGATGGGTTGGAAGGAAACTTGATATTGCACACCTTAAAGTATTCGGTAG
>JBBHKE010001817.1:0-30970 GCA_037447655.1 Zygnema cylindricum
GTAATAACTAACACTTTTAGTGATAACAAGGAGAAGTAGTTAATGCAATTATAAGTTGTTAACAATAATAAGAAAATAAATAGTAAGTAGATGTGATCATTAGTGCTTATGATAATAACAACTAAGAACTGATAGCTCCAATCAGGTCGATAATTCCGAATAGTCATTAACATTAGAAAAGCCCATATGAATAAAGATAAATAAAGATAAAATTATAACAGTAAATAAAAGTAAACAAGAAAAAAAAAATTCGTCAAAAAAATAATATTTACTAAAAACAAAAACAATTAACAGTATTGATATGGAAAAAAATCCAATAACAAAGCAATTTGTTTATTAAAATAGCATTAAAATATACCAGAATGATAGTTAATAACAAAGAATAAAACGAGGCAAGAAGCGGAAGAGAGGGGCAAGGCGAGGGTGAGAGCCGGCGAGGACAGGGATGAGGGAGAGGGAGAGAGAAACAGGGAGAAGCAAAGATAATAGACGAGGGAGAGAGAGATAGAGCAAGAGAGGGAGAGGGACAGAGAAAAGAAGAGGGAGAGAGACAAAGTGGGTAAAAAAGAGGGAAAGAGAGAGGAAGAGGGAGGGGGAGATGGAGTGGGAGAGGTAGATGGAGAGGTAGAGGGAGAGGGAGAGGGAGAGGGGAGGGAAAGGGTGAGGGGGAGGGAGAGTGAGAGAGAGAGCGAGGGACAGGTAAGGGAGATGGAGAGAGAGGGGGAAAGGGATAAAAAATGAAAGAGGGAGAGGGCGAGGGAAGGGGAGATGGAGAAAGACAGGGAGGGATTGGAAGAGGAAGAGGGTGAGGTAGAGGGAAAGACAGTGGGAGAGGGAGAGTGAGAGGGAGAGGAAGAGGGAGAGGGAAAGAAAGAGGTTGAGAGAGAGGGAGAGAAAGAGGGTGAGCGGGGGAAAGTGATAGGAAAAGAGAGAGGGAGACAAAAAGCAAAAGGGAGAGGGTTAGGATAGGGAAATGGAATGGAAAAATTACTGGATGAGGGAGAGGGATAGGGAAAGAGGGGGAGAGGGGGAAGCGAGAGGAATAGCATGTGTGAGAGGGTGAGGGAGAGGGAGAGGGAGAGGGAAATGGAGAGAAAGAGGGTGAGTGGGAGAAAGCGAGAGGGAGAGCAAAAGGGATATGGAAAAGGAGAGGGAGAGGGAGAGGGATAGGAGAGGGAGGAGGAGAAGGTAACGGAGGTACATAATGGATGGCAGAGGGGGGAGCGAGAGGAATAACGGGAGGAAGAGGGAGAGGGAGAGAGAGAGGAAGATAGGGAGGGAGATGGAAAGGGTAATAGAAAATAAGAGGGAGAAGGAGAGGGAGAGGGAGAGGGAGAGGGAGAGGGAGAGGGAGATGGAAATTAATGGTGGGAGAGGGAAAGCAAGAGGGAGAGGGAGACGAAGAGGATATGGAAGTGAAAGAGGGAAAGAGAAAAGGGAAGGTAGAGGGAAAGGGATAAAAAAGTGAAGATTAAGAAGGTGACGGAGAGAGAGGGGGAGAAGGACAGGGAGAGGGAGAAGAAGAGGGAAAAAGTGAGGAAATGAAGGGAGTGGGAAAAAGAGAGTGAGAGGGAGAGGGAGAGGAAGGGAGAAAGAGAGAGAATGAGACATTGAGAATTAATGAAAAAGAGAGAGGGAGAGGGAGAGGGAAATGGAAAAACACAGAGAGGGAGTAGCAGAGGGAGATGGAGAGGGAGAGGAAGAGGGAGACGGAGACTCAAAGGGCGCGGGAGAGGGGGAGGGAGATATGAGGGTGAGGGGGAGGGATTTGGAAAGGGAAAGGGGAGGAAGTGGGAGAGCGACAAGGAGAGGGAGAAGAAGAGGGAGTGGAGAGGGAGAGTGAGAGGGCGTGAGAGGGGGAGAGGGGTATGGAAAGGAAAAGGAAGAGAAAGGAGCGGGAGAGGGGGAAAGAGAGGTAGTGGAGAGGGAGAGGGCGAGAGAGATGGAGAATGAGAAGAAGAGAGAGGGGGAGAGGTAGCGAGAGTGGTAGACGGAGAAAAAGAGGGAAAGAGGGCGAATGGAGGGAAGCGAGAGGGACCCCGAGGTTGAGCAGGAGAGGGAGAGGGAAAGGGAGGATAAAAAGATGAAGGAGAGGGATAACTGGGGAAAGTGGAGGGAAATGGAGAGATAAAGAGAAAGGATGAGGGAGACGGAGAGTGAGGGGGAGATGAAGAGGGAGAGGGAAAGAAAGAGGGAGAGGGAGAGGGAGAGATTAAATTTGAGTGGTTGATAGCTAGAGGAAGAGAGAGATCAAGACGGAAAGGGAGAGGGAGAAGGAGAGGGATTGGAGAGGGAAAGGGAGAAGGAGAGTGAAAATTATTTGATAAGGTAGAGGGAGAGGGAAAGAGAGGAAGAGGGGGGAAGCGAGAGGAATAGCAAGAGGGGGAGGGTGAGGAGGATAGGGGGAGGGGAAGATGGAGAGAGAAAAATGGGGATTGAAACAGGATGAGTTGGGGAAAGCGAGTGGGAGAGCGAGAGGGAGATGGAAAAGGAGAGGGGGGGAAAATGGATGTGGGTGAGGGGGACGTTAGGAGGGGTTGAGGGGGGAAGCGAGAGGAATAGCGGGAGGAAGAGGGAGAGGGAGAGGGAGAGGAAGAGGGAGAGGGAAAGGGAAAGGAAATGGGAAAGGGAATGGGGAAGGGGGAGGGAGAGGGAGATAGAGAGGTAGATCTCGAGGGAGAGGGGAGGCTGTGGGAGAGGGAGAGGGAGATGGAGAGGAGGATGAGAGAAGGAAAGCGAGAGGGAGAGCGTGAGAGAGAGGAAGAGAGAGAGGGAGAGGAATAGGGAGAGGGAGAGAGAGGGAAGGAGAAAAGGAGAGGGTGAGGGAGAGGAAAATGCAATTGAAGATGGAGAAGGTAATTGAGGGAGAGTGAGAGAAGGATAGGGAGAGGGATAAAAAGAGGACGAGGGAGAGGGAGAGGGTGAGGGGAAGGGAATGGGAGTAAGGAGTGAGGGTTAGGGAGAGGGAGGGAGAAAGAGAGGGAGGGAGAAGAGATGGAGAGGAAAGGGATATTGAGAAATAATAAAAGAGAGAGAGGGATATGGAGAGATAGAGAAAGAGGGAGAGGGAGTGGAGAGGGAGAGGGAGTGGAGAGGGAGAGGGAGACGGAGAGTTAGAAAGAGAGGAGAGAGGGAGGAGAGGGAGGAGAGAGGGATAGGGTGATGGAGAGGGAGAGGGATAGGGAGAAGGAGAGGGAGACGTAGAGGAAGAGGAAGTTGGAGAGGGAGTGGGAGACGTAGAAAGAGAAGCAGAGGGTGAGAGGGAAAGGGAGAGGGCGAGGGCGAGGGAGAGAGAGACTTAGAAGAAGTGTGGGAAGGAGAAAGAGAGGGAGAGAGAGGTAATTGGGGAGGCAGAAAAAACAGGAGATGGAGAGTGAGAGGATGAGGAAGAAGGAGAGGGATAAGGAGGAGAGGATGAAGTGGGAAAGAGAATGGGTGAGGGAAAGAGAAAGGGGAGAGGGGAGAGGGGGAGAGGGCGGGAGAGAGTTACGGAGAGGAAAAGATGGAGTGAAAATGAGGGGGAGAGGGACAGGGAGGGAGAGAGGGAGAAGAATAGTGAGAGTACGAGGAGGGAGAGGGAGTGGGAAAGAGATTGGGAGACTGGAGTGGGGGTGAGGGGGATACGGAGGTGGGGAGGTAGAGGGAAAAAGATGAGGAGGGATAGGGAGAGGGAAAGGGAACGGGAGACAACGAGGGAGAGGGAGTGGCAGAGGGAGGGCCGGAGGTTGAAGTAGAGGGAGATGATAAGAAAGGGAGAGGGAAGAGGCAAAGGATAGGGAGAGAGAGAAGGAGAGGGAGAGAGAGAGGGAGACTGGAAGAGAGGGGGTGAGAGGGATAGGGAGAGGGAGTGATAGAGGGAAAAAGGGGAAGTGAGATTGAGACGGAGAGGGAGAGGAGAGAAAGATGGATGAGAGGTGAAGGTAGGGGGAGACGGAGAGGAAGAGGGAGATGGAGAGGGAGAGGAAGAGGGAGAGGGAAAGTGAGAGGAATAGGTGGGGGGAGAGGTGGAAGGAAGGAGAGGGAGAGGGAGAGAAAGAGAAAGAGTGAGAGGGAGGTGAAGAAAGAGAATGAGAGGGAGAGGGAGAGGGAGACTGGAAGAGAGGGGGAAAGAGGGATGGGAAGAGGGAGAGAGAGGGATAAAGGGGAAGTGAGAGTGAGACGGAGAGGGAGAGGGAGAGGGAGAGGGAGTGCGAAAGGGATAAGGAGATGGAGAGAGAGAGGGACTGGAAGAGAGGGGGTAAGAGAGATGGGAAGAGGGAGAGATAGAGGGAAAAAGGGGAAGTGAGAGTGAGACGGAGAGGGAGAGGGAGAGGGAGACGAGGGGAGGGTGAAGAGCTGGGATGGGGGAGGGATTTTAAGAGGGAGATGGAGAAGGAAAGAGAGAGGGAGAGGGCAAAGGAGAGGTGGAGGGAGAGGGAGAGGGAGAGAGAGGGAGAGGGAGTGAGAGGGGGAGAGGGAGAGGTAGAGAAGAAACGAGAGGGAGAGCGAGAGAGATAGATAGAGGGAGAGGGAGAGGGGAGGGAGTGGTAGAGGGAGAGAAATTTCTAAATGTAATAAGAATTTCTGAAAATTGATTAAAAATTAAAGAGAAATCATATTGAAATTTTATGATTACAAGAAATAAAAAATTTATTTGAAATAATAAAAAACAACAAGAAGTAACATAAAATAAACAAAAATGGCATTGAAAAAATGAAAAATAATTATAAACTATAAGAAACAATAAAAAATTGCATTAAAATATGAAGGAATTACAACAAATCATGAATGTTGTAAAAAAACGATAAATTAAGAAATAATTGTATTAAGATGTTTACTTTTGTAAATATTAATTGCAGTAGTTGAAATTTTCAGATAGGAGATATTTTAAGAATGTCAACTAAATGTCAAGGACATCGGCTATTGACTATATGCATATCGATTGAAATGATATTTTTTTTTAGTTAGTCTTCCTCGGAAATGAGTTGTTCTTGTGTAGTAGATATAGATTTGTTTTTGAAAAATCCTTAATATTCAAATTCTAGGTTGAAAAATACGTTTTTTAAAAGCAGTTTGTAGATTCTAACTTTGTCTACAACAATAAATTATTTTAAACATTCCTTTTATATGATTTGTTTGTTATGAGCCAAGGTTCATGTTTTCATGAATATTTTTATTTATAGGAGGTTCGTTCATCAATTTTCATGGTTTACAAGCTGTTTTTCTTTTTAAAAAGTGGTCCACGTTTACAGGGATATTTCAAACAACTACTTCACGGGTTCTCTTTTCGGAATCTTTGGATTCCAAGGGTGTTTGCCGTTAGCTGCCAATTGCTTTTTTGAATCAAGGTGCTTGTACATTCAGCGAAGTCAAAGCGATTGTGAAGCGTTTTGCGATGCAACTCAAGTAGGAGGGCCTTGTGGGGGAGGCGGAATTTGCTCCATCGGCACGGACGGAATATCACGCACATGTGCATGCGATGACGGATACGACAATCAAGCAAACAGCTTCGTTTGCAACTGTATGTCTTCCTTTGACAAAATGCACTCTAGAAACAATTTTTTTCTCAATGCAAATTACAACAAAGTAATGGTTTTTTTCTTTACTTTTTGTGCTCATTTTTGTACAAATAAGATATCTACGGTACTGTTTTTATAAATGACAATATTATTGCGTAAATAAAGTTTCAAGTTGTAAAGAACGCAAAAGGTTTTATCTTTGTCTTTCTAAATTGCACCAATGTACTTGTTAGAACAATTGATATACTCTGTGTTTATAACACATTAACTACAATCCTTTAACATGTATGGGACGTTTGAAATCTTTTTTAAATGGGAATTTACTGTTGCAAAAATCTTTTATAGTGTTTTTGCTTCCATTTTTTTGTGGACAGAAGAAAAATTCAGTATCAAAAAACTTCTGTAGGTTCTTTATCGTAAAAACAGATGTTCGGTTTTTTTAATGGAAAATCGTGATGTTTGTTTTTTGAAACTGTCAAAAGAATGATATAATTCTCGAAAAAAACATATATTTACACACATATATATATATATCAAAACGTTGTTTATGGCCGCCATATATCTTTAAAAATTTCAAAACTTTTGTATTGAATGTCAAATATTCTTCACACGCATCGTTAATGTTTTTCTAAGAAGAAAACTTTCACTTGTTAATTTCATAGACTGAAAATTTTTGAGGTTCGTGTTTGAAAGAAATTGAAAGGTCCCAACTTTTTCTAAAACTTGACTTCATTATGTCATGAAAAAGGAGAAATAAAAACTTATTAATATCAATTTGTTCTGTCAAATATGTTGGCGAATGGATGTTTGCATTATTGTTGCTAAATGGATTTTGCCTCACTGTTGTGGCAAATAATAGGCCATTTACCGTCTAAATTGGTGGTAAAGGTTTTTAATCTGAGCTTATCAAAGGCATTTCGTTCATAAACATTTGATTAAAAGTCAAAAAGTCAGGAAATTAAAACAAAATGAATTGAGTGCTGAACATTTGGGATTTTCGATACGAATTTAATTTTTTTCCGAAGTTAGTAGAAATCGACCGACTGTTGCAACATATTTATTACATTTTTAACCAGTTATTTAATAAGTGTTTCCCGTATCACACTTAATTTGATTTTGTTTGTCAATCCTCGCATATTTTTTGACACATTATGGTTGCATAATTTCTTTTGGGTTTTACTGTGTGTCTTGTTTGAAATATTGTACACTATTCGATAAGCATGCAAAAAAAGCCTTTTCCAAATTTTGTAAAAAGACGTCCGATCAGATTTTTTAACAGGATTTAATCCAAAAACTTGTGAAGATTTGTAAAACTGAAAAAAAAAACATTGTTTCACATTGTCTACAATCATGGAAAACAATGTTTTTACTCGAGAAATAGACAGTTTAATTCTTCAGTTCTTATGTTTTTTTTGCACGTGCGTAAAATTCAATTGGGCAACATGGTGTCATTTTCCGTGAGTCTATTCTACAAAAAAAATGAATTTTTTATTCAATTGGTTTATATATGTTTGCTGTACACGTGTAAAATGGTACTGCATCTTTAGCCATGTTTGGTTTAATGAAATAATTTATTAAGGTGGCTGTATAATGTTTTTGTAATATTCCAAAGGTTTTATTTTTTATTTTTCAGATATTTTAGATAGAAAATTTCCCAAAAGGACTTATCAAGAGGAATGGGCCACTTTTTGTTGTTAGCGCCATTTATAAACTTTAACTCTTCATAATTCTAAAAATTCATCATGTATTTTCCCCATAGTCACGTAGCACATGATTGCTATTTTCCATTTTTGTTTGGCAATATGAAAAGTATTCGTCAGAAAGTGGTCAGTTGTCGTCTGTTGTACAGTTTGGAGTTTGCACTTATTTTTGGGACGTCCAATTCCTTTACGGACGTGTATTGTTTCCTTAGATATTTTGGAAGAGGTTAAGTTTTCAGCTCCCGGAATCAACGGACGTCCATTTTTTCGCTACTAATTCCCTCAAACATCGGAAATTGTGTGTGATTTCCTTGAAATTTAACATTTTGCTGCCAAATGCACGATGGTTACTGTTATAGATCGACAACCTTAAAATTTGACCAGCTTGTGAAATTGCGTGCAAAACCTTTCGGTTTTAAAAAAAAAGTGGTCTCTAACAAGATGGCGAATTTTCGACGCTCAATCCAAATATTTAAGTGTTTTTCGAATATTAGGAATATCTATGAAATGATCTTTGAACATGAGACTTATGATTTTCCTAAAACCGTAAAGAAGGAAAACTTGAAGCGGGATATGTAATCCTTGTTTGTACTATTTAATTAAAGCTTACTGGTCATCTTGTGTCGTTTCTTTATGTGTTGGTTTAGATCGATTGTTCTCACGAGAAAGAATAACTGCTAACTTTTAGCCTTACTGTTGCTTATACTTTGACAGGTGCATCAGATAACAATTTGCAAGCAGATGTCAATTTAAATGAGAACACGCAGACATGAAAAGATTTGAAACAAGAATGGATAGAAGTGAAATTATGCAAAACAAGAATGGGTAAAAGCGATGTAATGCTAAAAAGAATGCAAACACATCTAGATAATTACATAAGATGCTGCCAACACGTTTTTACCTTATTTTAATTCATCTCATCCTCCTTGCCCTACGCTTTCTATCTCCCAATTTGCCGTCCTATCCACCTTTTTCATAATCTTCTTCATCTTTGCCACTAGCAACTCCTTGTTCCCACCCCATTTCAAATTCTTATCCCCACCGTCTAAACCTATCATTTTCCTTTTTGTACCTCCTTCGCGACTTCAAACTTCTTACATCGTCCACCATCCTTTAAAAATAACGAAAAATAAACTGAAGTGCATAACAAATGTTCGTACCTACATAAGCATTTTATAACTATATTGGGACATTCAATGAAGTAATATTTAAAAAATAATGTGTTGCTAGTTTTGTGATAAGAAATAGTTTGATAACAATGGACTTGATCTGCAATGTTTTGCAGTGTCGACAAACCCATCGCCTCCGCCTCCGCCCCCCTCCCCACCTCCCCCTCCTCCCCCTTCTCTTCCCTCTCCTCCTCCACCCCTCCCACCTTCTCTCCCCCCACCCCCTCCCTCTCCTCCCTCTCCTCCTCCACCACCCCCACTTCCTCCTCCCTCTCCTCCACCATCTCCACCTCCTCTTCCCCCTTCCCCTCCATCTCCTCCCTCTCCTCCTCCAGCACCGCCACCTCCTCGTCCCCCCACTCCCTCTGCTCTATCTCCCCCACCACCCCCATCTCCTCATCCCCCCCCTCCTCCTCCTCGACCATCCCCTCCTCCTCGTCCCCCTCCTCCTCGTCCCCCTCCTCCTCCCTCTCCTCCCTCTCCTCCCTCTCCTCCACCACCCCCATTTCCTCTCTCTCCCCCCAAACCCTCACCTCCCTCTCCTCGTCCACCACCCCCACCTCCGCTCCCTCCCCGTCCTCCCTCTCCTCCACCACCCCCATTTCCTCTTTTTTCCCTCAAACCCTCACCTCCCTCTCCTCGTCCACCACCCCCACCTCCGCTCCCTCCCCGTCCTCCCTCTCCTCCACCACCCCCATTTCCTCTCTCTCCCCCCAAACCCTCACCTCCCTCTCCTCGTCCACCACCCCCACCTCCGCTCCCTCCCCGTCCTCCCTCTCCTCCACCACCCCCATTTCCTCTTTTTTCCCTCAAACCCTCACCTCCCTCTCCTCGTCCACCACCCCCACCTCCGCTCCCTCCCCGTCCTCCCTCTCCTCCACCACCCCCATTTCCTCTCTCTCCCCCCAAACCCTCACCTCCCTCTCCTCGTCCACCACCCCCACCTCCGCTCCCTCGCCGTCCTCCCTCTCCACCACCCCCACGTCCTCCTCCCCCCCTCCCTCCGCTCCGCCACTACCCCCACCTCGGCCCCTCCACCGTCCTCCCCCTCCACCATCCCTACGTCCTCTTCCCCCTCGTCCTCGCCCACCTTCGCCACCTCCCCTATCTCGTCCGACGCCGCCTCCTCCCTTTAGTCCATCACCCCCACCTCCTCCCCCACCAAGGTCACCTGGTAATACCCCATACAAGGAGAATGTCAGCAAAAGACGTTTTAAAATGACAAATGCTTAATACTTTCTATACAATTAATATACACTCTCCCAGAAAAAGATGTCATTGACATTAACTATTGACATCACGTAAAGCATAAAAATAAAAGTGCTCCGTTTATTATGTTTGTTTGAGAGGTTACGGTTCGAGAAAAGCAACTACACGTGTTGATTTCCTCATGGTTACACAAATTGAAGGCCTAATCAATTAGAATCGTTTATGCATCGACTTCCTCGATATTGCAGTGTTCTATAATAAAGATGACTTGCGAGAAAGGTATGAAGGAATCTGAATTTATTGTACATATACTTCGGTCATCATTATTATAAATTACACTGAGGGCGATTTGACTAATTATCCCGTATGTTTTTTAAATCGCACACACCATTCAATGAAAACTGAATACTTGAGAAAGGGAGTATTGGTTTAATGTGCGACATAAAAGGCAAACAAAGAGCAAAATAGCAAGAAAAAAGCAAAATACGGCAGTATGTTGACAGAGAGAGCGCATACCTTCAAAGAGGTGAAGATTTGGAAAAGAAAAGCTATCAGTCTATTGCGCATAAGATCGATAGGATCGATTACTGGCCTACTACCACTTTTTGTACTACAAATATCAGTGATAATCCACGTGGAAATATAGGTGTCTACTTTTCTTGGAGTAGACAATGTAAAAAAATTATCTTGTTGGAAAGTGGCCAAATGTGTGATGCACAGACATTGTACTGCACACAGGTCTACATATCTTGCCACATCTAGAAAAATTTCCTTTAAGTAATGATTGCGGTTTATTGTGGGTTCTCCATTGCTGATGTGGGACCAGGAAGCATCTTGCTAGAATTCAAAGCTGGGTTGATCGATCGAGCAAACAGACTTTCGTCATGGAAAAGCACGGTCGACGTATGCAAGTGGTTTAACGTGGTTTGTGAGAACAAGACCGTAACCAAAGTGTAAGTCCTCTGACATTTTATTGGATATAATGTGCATCCGATACAGCTTATGTAACACTTAAGAATATCAGTTTTTCATTCATATAAAACAAAGTTGTTGTCTATATGTAACAATATTCTAACTAATTTGATATGGAGAGTTACCCTTCAAAAAATTTCAGTGTTACCAATGCCTCATTTCCTCTCCAATATATCTCTTCCTTATAACAACAATGATACACCTCCCGCTATTATAACTTAGTCATTCACTACATCCTTTGATTTTACACGAGATGTACCTACAAAACTTTACCTTATCAAAGACATTCGTCCGAAAGAGGACTGAATGAGTGGAAAGGTATTCGATTTTTCTTTCTCCGGCTTTTTCTAATATAGCAATTAACAGTCAAGTGAATTTTACTCGTTTCTTGCAACTTCTTTTCTAAGCCCGTCCTCTTATATAGGCAGCAGATGGCAGCCCCTCACTTGGGATTACCAATACAAGGAATGCCCTAAAACCCGACATCAATTCTATCCTCTACTAAGAAAATATTCAGGTGGAAAAGGTTGGCGGTTTTCCTTAATAGCACCACTGAAAAGACTCCAAGAGCAAAATGAAGATTTATCAGATGAGTCCGACATGGCTCTTAGCTGCATTCTAAGGAAGAAGTACACCCCTTGGCTTTTTTGAGAGAGGTGTGATCGGACAACATTTAGCATTCGAAACGTTATCAATGTTGCATGACACATGTTGAGTTATCCATAATTTTCACCTCCAGCCCTCATCTTTTTTTATGCTTGTCTGATTAGCGGCTCTCAATATATGCACAAGTTGCATAAAGATACTATGATTCTCAAAGTCTCCTCTGTCGTGATGCAGGACAATCTCGGGAACTGTCTCTGGAGGGAACATATCGGAAGTCATAGGCCTCTTGGATACCCTTACAGAGTTGTACGTGAGAAGATGGGCTCTTGTTTAGGCTTAACTAAAAACTACAACTCTTTGCAAAATTCCCCTCTTCTGCGTTAGTAGAAGATAAAAATGCATGATCATAGTGAAGTCCCTATTTATTTTTTACTTCAATGAAGGTGTTCTTAAAAGGATTTGATTGTAGGAGCATAAAATGGTTATAACCATTTTCAATGATTTGTCTTTCAGGGATTTGTCATTCAATAACTTGAGTGGACCTCTTCCAACATCTCTGGGAAATCTACGAAAGCTTAGAATATTGTGTGTATAATCATTTCTGTTTCCTCCACTCCGATTTCTCAGGACAAATTCAGTATTGTAAATTTAACTTTTTCGAAATAAATTTTTACAATTTTTTACCTTCAAAACGTTTTGTTGAAAAATCGCGTTTTTAAAAAAAAAACTATTTAGCACAAAAATGTGTGGGAGTTTTTTAAATTGCGATGAAAGCATAAGCAGAGCCTCCCAAAGTTCAGAACTTTGGCGCATCTCATATAAGCCTTGTTTTGTTAAACACTCGTCAATACCTCTCCTTTAACATCCTTTAACCCCTTTTAACCCATTTCAACCATTACAGAATATGAATGACCATGTAACAATTTCTGCCCCAAATACTGAATGGGTGATATGTTGCAAGATAAATTAAGGCGGTGATGCAGATTCAAAGAGAAAAGAACACACAATAGTAGCAGATGACATTCTTTGTAGACATCACGTTTATTGTTAACCCACTTTATAGTTTTTTTATCTTTACATTAAATTTCAAGCTGATAAGTACGGCACTTCCATTGTAAAAGCCGATATTTGGTTACCCGTTCCAACATGGTCCAACGCAATGTAAACAAGGCTCTTTGTCAGGAAATGCACCTTCCTTTTCGGGTCAAAAATTTAGAGGAAAGCAAACATACGCCATAAATATTTTGAAAGCTCTATTGTGTATGCAAAATTGTGATGCCCAATTTCAGGCCGAGATGACCAATCGCACTCTACTTTATTGACGTGATTTTTGTTGTGCAGACGCCTCTCTAACAACAATCTTATAGGTCCCATTCCCTCTGGTCTTATGAGTTTGCCAAGACTCCAAGTGTTGTAAGTAGTAAAAGTACAAACCCTCCCCTTGTGTTTAAGTTTGTTGGTACACTTGTATCCCTAATGTATGCTTTGCAGAAACGATGATGGATTGAATAGTCATGTGGAGATTAAAATTGTTATTTTTTGGCTAAAGTTCGATTGCATGCTGGGTCCGAGATGAGAGCGTTCAATCTTAGAGCTCGGGCAACTCCTTCAATTGAATGTTTCAGGAAACTGGATCGGAACAATTTCAGTGGTACTTTACCTGCAAATCTAGGCAGCCTACGCAAGTTGCGCATATTGTAAGTTGATCCAAATTCTACCCAGTTTCCTGGCTTTACTACAAAAGTAAGGGGATATTCACGCTGCTGGTCTTATTTTGTACCACAAAATCAACTTCGTTTATTTAACCTTTCATGTCCTATCCCCAACTTTACGCAGAGATTTTTCCTTTAACAAGTGGATGGGCACAATGCCTGCAAATTTTTCCAGTCTTAAAAAACTTGAAGAAGTGTAAGTTACCTCTCTTATTTTTCTGATTCTGCGATTTTGTTTGACACATACGTTTATAATGGGGTAATGTCAACAATAACTCAAGCATTTTATCAGCCTAGTATGTTTTAAGATATCAAGTATAAAATTCGTCATGGAAATCATTGTCAAAACCTTAGATGTCTTTAGATACCTACAGCTTGAGAAGTAAAAATGCAAATTAACTCATTTTCTCTCCCTATTTCTACATATAAGTGAGAAATAATAATCACATAAAGGATGAAAATCGATTATGGTCGACTCCCCAAGAAAATCTAACATTTTAAAATCAGTATTTTTTGCAGTTTTCATTATTCATTTTCCCAAAATTCAAGAGCTTGTTTTTTTTTATATCTTCGTTTAAACATTGACTAATGAGGATGATGATGCATAGTCTTGAAAATGGTGTGGAAGATTAAAAATGCCCCACCATGGGTGACACACCTGAGCCTTTTAGCGTTAAAGTGCGGCAATCGAATTTTTGTGTGTTCATAATTCTCTCGATTTGAAGTTAAGTGGAAAACAGAAATTTTGTGTGGCTACACGCAAGGAGAAAAATAACAACCATGGTAGACCTACTGTGGTTATTGCTCGCAGGAGTTTGCGGAACAACCTTCTCACTGGAAATTTCATTATTGAACTCCAAACTTTGCTGGACTTCAGAGTTGACATTAGCAACAATTTCTTCTCCTCGGCAAGCATCAATGTGAATAGCAATCCAACTTGTGGCAATGTAGAAAACAACTGCTTTGATCTTGACAACCCGGCAATTTGTGAAGGCCTGATACTGGACAGGAGAAGTGTATCGGACTGCGAGAGGTTTTGCAATACAACACAGCCCAGGGGGGTGTGTGGAGGTCATGGCTACTGTACGGGTTTGGATGTCCCGTGTACTTGTGACAGAGGCTACACCACAAGTGAAACAAATGCAACTTGTACCTTTGGTAAGTACCGTGTATTGTCTCCATGTCTCTTCCCTGTGAGTCTTGCGACATATCGGCATAGGAGCTGATTGTGCAAGATTTTATGATTTTTATTCCATCAACTACACGGTAGGAAGCAAATGAAGGCATGCAATACAAATGCAAAAAGGTTGAAAAATCCGGATGAACAATTAACCACTCAGATATTGCAAATGTCACTGCACGGCTGGTTTTATCATCGATAAAAACGTGACTATATTTCGGTCCCTTAGACTCAAAAACAGTAAATGTTTAATCCAATTTCCACTTTGAACTTGCAGAGGGACGTGGTCTAGGGCTTACAAGTCTTGAAGGAGCAATGCCTAAAAATCTGAACAGATATTTCCGCTATGTGAGCTTGGGATACTTATTGCCCGATGACGACAACAAACATCTTGGATGGTTTCGACCAGCTGGAATTGGGTGAAGCGACGAGCTGTGGCCCCCATTAAGGACCAGCAAAACTGCAGTATGTCAAAGGCACTTCCAGCATGGAACTTGCACTGAGGAAAAAGATCAATGAAACACGCTGGCATGATTTCTTTAAATTTGGTTATAACCTTTACCATTATTCAGGTCATGACCCAAGTCCTTGACCTTGATGAAAAATAGTCGACGAACTTCGCCATAAAAAAGATGTTCAAAAGCAGCAAAAGTATGAAATTTCAAAAGCAACGCCCAAAAATATCTTGGAGACTAACAATTGAAAATGGACCAATTACAATAAATTATATTAAATTCTATTGGTTCAATTACAAGAATCACTCCGGTCACATAAACCATATTTTTGCACCTATATTTTTTTTCTTTATTGTGTAAATTAACATATATTATTTTTAACAACTTGAGCTGCATGCATAGCATTTTTTTGTATATAAGATTAGTAACTGATTTTTAACATATTCAAATTTGTAAGACAGCATGAAGATGTTGAACCATGTAGCCTTAACTCAATATTGATTCTAATAATACGATCATCGTTTATGGCTCTTCCAGGCACTTGTTGGGTGTTTGCATCCACTTCGGCTATTGAAAGTGCCGTTTACATTACAAATGCGGGAAGTTCAGATGTTCCGATTATTGCGGAGCAGCAGATATTGAACTGCTCTGGTTTGGCCCCTGATTGCTCTGTCGGTGGATGGCCAACAGAAGCCCTTGACTATGCCTCCAAGAATCCTCTCATGTTGATCTCTGACTATACTCCCGGCATTTGCTCGGGAGGACAAGTAAGTTTTTTACCCACATGCACGGAATTTAGCCATGAAAAAGTAACGAACTAACGAACAAATAGTTTGTGCGGAACTATTTTCTATCAAAGTAGGGCTGGAAATTGACCGACGATGTGTTCTGTTTGAAATCTGACCGATAGCGCCTTCTCAAATGAATTTTAATTTCGAGACCAGAAAAATACAAAATTTGATTCCACGTCCTCGCTAGGGAATCAGCTTTCCAGCAAAAACATTTTCCTATTGACTGTGGTTTATAATTAAGTGTGGTTTATAATTAAGTGACTGTGACTCAAGGATGTTGTGACCGTCCAATATTGGTTTGTCGGACGGCCAAGATCTTGGTCCTTTACTTGGCTTATAGTAATGACACTGGCGAATTCTAGCGTCTTCACTAATCGATCGGTAAAACAAAGTCCATGTTTCACTCAAAATTACATTTCACACACGGAAAAACTTACTCCTGTAATCGGCGACCAAGTGACGCATGGTTCTGCCACGTCAGGGTTAAAACAAAATACGCCAAAACTACCTTTGTTTTGTAGTTTAAATTTTAAATTTTCATACCTTCCTTTATAATGAAAAATTTACTGTTTTATTTTTGCGTCGCGTCATATTATTGTATATTTTACGTTTGCAAAAATGATTTTTTTTCCGATATAATGTGACTGGTTACTTTGAAAGGCCCTAACTTCGAGGTTTCTTTGCGGGAAAAACCTCAATTTTTGTCACATATCCTTTCACGTGTCTTCTGTCATGTCACGAAAATGTTGATTTTTCCGGTGACGAGGGAGGGAGATACGCAAAAGCGCAAAAAACTGACCGATGTGCCTAATGAACCAGAAGTTCCTATGGGAGATTTACAAAGGCAAAAAACAGACCGATTTGCTTACTACATCAAAACTTTCGCTTCATTTACTTCCAAACTCTTGTGTTAAGTCTTGTAGCGGGTTTATTCAACTGTCCTCTATATCATCATTACTTTTTGAAGCCCACAAGAGTGCCTATTTTTCCTAACTAATTAAACGGCGCATCTTTGCGATGCTGCTTCTGTCTGTTTAACAAGCTGCTACGTGGAATTTGCAGACAAGAAACACGTGGACCATATCGTCTTTTGAGAGGATCCAGCTGAATGGCTGGCTAGGATTGCTTCTGGCTCTCCAACAACAACCAACAATCGTGAGCTTAGAAGCAAGTGGAAGCACCTTCCAGAATTATGATCCGAAAATAAAATGGTGAGTTATGTTCAAAGCTGGCAAGCCAATAAACCATCATATCGAATAAGGTGTTCTTGGTACTTTTAAAAGACTTAGTGAAAGGTCAAACTTCTACACTCTATGAATCAAATAAGGTTGATGAGAGCTTGTAGCCTAACAATGTTATTCTCCTTGGTTGTTATGTATATTTTCTCTTTCAGCCATATCAATAGCTGGCCCAATAAGAGCATCCGAGCAAGAGCATCCTATACCTTTTTCCAAGTACAAAAATTAATCCAAAGATAGCATTCGATATTAGGGATCTAAGTAAATTGACGACGAACATGGAAATCAAATAACAAACACCAATAGAGAAAAAGGAAAAGAAATAAAGTTAGGGGGCGGGGATTGTGTTGGATTTTTCTTTCCTTCTTTTTTTTTTTCTTTTTTCAAAGAACAAGGGGTTTTGTCTTTAGAGGACACAAGTTTTCTAAAAAAAATACTAGAGTTAACGGTTTTGGGCGTACGATATGTCATAAGGCCCTCTCTCTCTCCCTATCCCCCTCGCTCTCTCTCCCTCTCTCTCTCTCACTCTCAAACTCTCTCTCTCCCTCCCTCCCTTCTCCTCCCTCCTTGCTTCCCTTCCTACGCTTGATAGGATCAATTTTAAACTCGATTTTCACCATAGTAGATGCATAACTGGAGAATTACTCACATTAAACAACATTGCATCACATTCAACTGACATTGAAAAGACATTTCGGAATAAAATTCTCACATTAAGAATACCGAAATTACAATGTCACTTCTCCTCTCTTCTTTACTCCCCTATTTCCTTCACAAATTCCTTCAATACAGTGCTACCTCAAATTCGGAAATATTGAGCTTAATTCATTTATCCTCTTCTAGGTTAACTAGGAAGGTAGTCAGAACTTATCCATAGAGATTGGAGGAGTTATCAAATTTGTGAAACGAACCAATTGGCTTATTGAACCAAAAGTTGGCTCAAAACTTTAGTTGTTAGGTTAAGCCATCATAAACAATCGGGCTGCCTCTTCCACCGAGTTTGGTATATTCTTGTAAAAGTGATTTGCGGAATTGGGTGAATTTTGGCTCCTTTTCCGGTCTATTGGGGACTTTTCTTCCTTCAACTATAACTTTTCCTATCAAGAGAGTCATTTTTGTTGTGATAGGGTTTGCTTAAGTGTATTAGTCTGGTCTAATTGTTGGCCTCGGTCATTGGTTCCACAGGGAGTGTTCGATGATGAAGACTGTTTCTCCAATGGAGTGGATCACGCGGTCGTTGTTGTCGGCTATGATTTGACCTATACTCCGCCCTATTGGCTCATCCGAAACTCCTGGGGCCCAAATTGGGGCGACAAAGGATACATGAGATTAAAAATTATTGGAGGACCCGGAATTTGCGGAATAAACACCTTGCCAGCTCTTTTACCAATTGTGAATACTCCAAGTAAGAGACTACCTAGTCATTTCCTCTTCTTCCATAGCGTATTATGTTTCAAATATTTGCCTGGCTCAAAAGATGAACTTTGTTTTTCTACTTTTGTTTGTAATATCATCAACACAAGCTTTTGAGAAATACAACCACAGTTTTTCGAAAGTAGCGTATGTTGTTGTACCAAGTTTCGATTTCTTGCCAGCAATGACTAAATCCTTTTTGGTTCATTTGCTTAACCTTAAAGCCTAAATTTCTCAGTCTGTAAGAATCGGTCGGTTAAAGAACCTAAATTGTGGTTTCATTGAAGGGTTGCTTTCTCCTCTGACATTTATAACCCCAGTTGTATCATGTGAATTATCCTCCAACTACAAAAAAATGAAATGTGGGTGCTTGTGTTTACGTGTATTTTTTGCATTTATGCAGGCGACCCTTGCAGGCTAAATAATTTTGCAAAAAAAAAACTCAATTTGGTCTATGGTCCCGGACTCATGAATCCATGCGGCAACGGAGTTTGCATTGTGTCAGGCACAACCAATCTATGCAATTGCAGCGAGAACTTTGTGGCTGTCACCAACACGGATGGGACGCAAACTTGTGCTCCAGGTTTACCCTCTGATTTCTACACGGTATTCTGGTTTATACGCTATTGAACAGCTACCGCTATTATAATAAAGAGATACAAATCAAAGGGAATATTCTAGGAGGATGGCGGTCGCACTTTTAGGGTCATGTCAGTCGCGCTTGTCAAGTTTCACTTAGAATCGTTACCATTTGTCCTCGAAACAGCTCGAAAGGCGGTGTATTCAAACTGCAAGCTGGAAAGTGAAAATCATAAACCAATTCCTGACGGTTTTTTCACAAAGTACATCTATCACACGTGTTTTCAAATTTCACAGGAAAGAAAATAGAGCCAAAAGCCATTGCCCATAGATTCGAGAATTTTGTATGTATGTGCAAACAGGAAACTGATCTGCCCAAATTCGAGAATCGATCTCCAACAAATTTTTAGACCCGTCATGCAGTCGTACAAAACTACTTCCAATTCCGTAGTTTCAACTTTTTTTGTTTGCAATGGCCACGTGGCCATTTCTGAATGGCCTGAAAGGATCGGATCGATAATAAACTCTGAGCTCACTTACAGATTAAAACAAGCGCCGAGGACATGGCACCTTTGTCTTCATAAGGTACTTACTAATTATGGTTTTGTTCGTACAATTTCGGATTCAAGAGTTTACGTGAAAGGAGAGGGAAAGGACCAAATTATTTTTTCTGTGTATGTCGATGACTTCCTAATGATTAGTGACACGTTGTCTGTTACTGATAAGTTAATAGAGTACCTAAGTATACATTTTAAAGTTACAGATCTTGGAGAAGTAAGGTACATCTTGGGGATAGAAGTCATAAGGTCCAGCGAGAATGTAATTAAATTTTAGTTAAGCTCAGTACTGTAGAGAGGTCTTGACTAGATTTGGTATGATTGGCGCGAAATCTGTCTCGACGCCATTAGATCCAAAAGTACAGTACAGAAAGTACGAAGAGGAAGAAAATATTTCAGTACCATATCGTGAAGCAGTTGGTAGTTTAATATATTTGAATGTAGGCACGCGTCCGGATATTGCGACGGCGGTGTCAATTGTCAGTCGTTATTGCAATGCTCCAAAAAAGAATCATTGGGAGGCAGTGACACGGATATTTCGCTATTTAGCAGATACAGTCTGCGTCCAAAAGGGACTATCTGCAGTGTATCGAATATTGCGACTCAGATTGGGGGGAGATTTCGACAATGGAAAATCCACATCACGGTACGCATTCATTTTGGGTGGCGCGGCAGTATCATGGAGTTCGCGACTCCAACCTACGGTTGCGCTAAGTTCCACAGAATCAGAATATATGTCTGCGTGTCATACTGCGAAGGCGTCCGTGTGGATGAAGGAGATGCTTGGTGAGTTGGGCGTTGTAATTGGGTGCTTGCAGATCTTTACAGACAGCATGAGTTCGATGGCCCTTGTGAAAAATCCGGTCTTTCACAAGCGAACAAAACATATTCCTATCCAGTGCCATTTTGTATGCGATTTGGTTGTTGCGAAGGAGATTGAGTTTACATACGTGTCGACTTTGGAGGAGGCCGCAGATATGTTGACTAAGGCGCGTACTTTTACGTGGACGACCTAAACTAGGTTTATTTTCAGTTTGAGAGGGGGTTTCACAAAGAGAGGGGGATTGTTAGGTTCTTTGTGAACGACGTCTCAGTTTTGTTGAGCATCGTATTATAAGTTATATAGTTTACGTGTGGCTTTGTTTGACGTGGCGTGATTAGTTTAGTTATATATAGTTTTGTTTTGTTTTGCGTGCGTAGTACTTTAGGTGTGTACGGTAGTCGTGTATTGTCGTATAGTACCGCGTACGATATGTTGTTTTGTTGGTACCTTGTTTTGAATGGTTCGCGCGGCGTACTTTTGTATGACGTCGCTTGAGTAGTACTTTGCTGTTTTGTGAGAGAGAGTATTAAGGACTTAGTCGTTTGGGAGAAATCTATCTTTGTATGGGGGGAAATATTCCGGTGAAATATATTGTCTTTTACTGGAGTGATCTCTTCTTGCTTTTTTCTTTTATGCTCCCGCATTTCATCTTGTCTTCCTTCTATCCTTGTGTGTTTCGATCCTTACAATTGGTATCGGAGCTAGTTTGCTCCTTTAAGAGATCTCAAGGTGGCAAGTCTTGCCGCCATGGGGGGGAAGAAGAACAAGTCCTCGTCCACACCTTCTCCTATTGCGACTCCTAATCCGGATCTACCGGATCTACAATTTGATGATGCGACAATCGATACAATATTATTGTGGAGCAACTCTCGAATAACGGCCAGACTATTATCGAGGAGGATAAAGTGATCGGCCTCATTAACGCCTTACCCGACAATCTTACTTACCTCAAGGAGATTCTTTGGGCACAAACAAATCCGGGTTACAAATTCATCGTGATTTATCTCAAAACCACCGAGAGAAATCGCGGAGGTCCTCCTAAAGCTTCGGCCTCGGGTGGATCTCAGAACGCATCCTCCGAAGAACCCGCGGATCTAAATTTTTCCGTGGGGGAAGAGGGGGAAGGGGAAGAGGAGGCGGATCTAGGGGAAGGGGAAGAAGCACCGAAAGGAGGGGATACTTCCCCGGCCAATCATCCTTCCAAGATCAATCTACTATCACTTGCTTTCGATGCAATAAATCTGGCCATAAGTCCTCCTCTTGCCCGGACAAAGAAAAACAATGCCACTATTGCGGGAAATGGGGACATATTAGTCCCCAATGTTACGCGAGATCTGACGTCGACGGTGGCCGCGGCAGTCGCGGCTGCTGTAACGGCAGATTTGGTGGACATGGCCGTGGCAAATTTCATAAAGGGGAGCGCGGTGTACGTGGCGGCCGATTCGGCGGCCATGGACACTTCGTCAAGGAAAATGATGATTAGGAGGAAGGATCGATTACATTTTCCACATTAAGTGTCAACGATGAACCTCAAAAGCTTGAAGCGCAAAATGAAAAAGAGTGGATCATCGATTCCGAAGCCTCGCATCACGTTTGTACGGACGACACAATTTTTGACGAGATGCGTGCCTTGACCGTATTGAAAAGAACCACTGTCGCTAGTGGTCAAACCATTTCTGTCGGTACAATTGGTACCGTACGTCTCGATTTAATTTCGCTAGATCCAAATGGATCTGAGCGAATCTCTAAAATCCAGCTGTTGAATGTACTTTATATTCCGGGCGGCTTCGCGAATCTTTGGAACGTGCCGCAGATTCAGCGAGTTGGCGCAAGCGTGTACGCCTTGGGAGATTCCACGATCAAGTTTGTACGATCTGATGGAATTACAATCCGTGAAGGCAAAGTATGTGACGCATTCCATAGTCGTCTTTTATGGAGGCGTCCAAAGTCAAAACGACATGATTACGGCATCATTGGTCAGATCGCAGCAATAAAGGGAGATCTGTCGTTACGGCATCACCGAATGTGCCATACGTCAGAGCAAAATCTAAAGCGTATGATTAAGGCCGGTTGCACGCGCGGATTAGATCTGACGTCAGGCGAAAAAGTCAACGGTTGTACCGGCTGCAGTCAAGGTCGTCAGATCCGAAAACCGCACCCCACCAAGGATTCTGACTTTCGGTCAACTCACCCACTTGAAAAGGTACACGTGGATTTATGTGGCGATGTTAAACCTGAGAGTTTAGGAGGAAACAAATATATAATGGTAATTGTGGACGATTACTCAAGGTTCACATGGGTATACCTTCTCAAAAATAAATCCGATGCACCCGCAAAATTTGAAGAGTGGCATGTTATGGCCGAACGGCAATGTGAACGGAAATTAAAGGCGGTTCGATCCGATAATGGCGGGGAGTTTAAGGCGTTTGATCCTTATTGCAAGAAATGGGGGATTCGACAAGAATTCACGGCATCATACTCACCGGAGTCGAATGGAATTGCCGAGCGCAAAAATCGAACACTTCAAGAAATGGTGCGCTCGATGATTCACGGATCGGGAAGAAAGGAGTACTTATGGGGAGATGCAATCCTAACGGCTAATTATATTTGCAATCGTCGACTTACATCTATTTCGGGCAATAAGACTCCTCATGAACTTTGGTATGGTCGGAAACCCGCATTACATCATTTGCGTATTTGGGGGTGCCGTGCGACGGTGTACATCGAATCGGTAAAACGACGAGGTAAATTTTCTTCTCGTAGTTGGTCGGGAATTTTTGTGGGGTATAGCTCCAAAGGGAGTTTATACCGGGTTTATGATCCGATTCGTCATGTAATTGAAGAGAGTCGTAATGTGAATTTCCATAAGGATCTTGAAGTTGCAATTTCTCGTTCGGAAAAGTTCTCTGCTAATCATGACTTTCTTGAAGTGGATGAATCTCTATCTTTTCCTCATCTTGATTATTCGGATTTCGATAATGAGGCGGCTCTGATCGTCAATATTAAGAGGGGGAAAGCTAATTCCGAAATTCATCCGGAAATAATTAATTTTGACGAGATCCATAGTGAAAATTCCCGAATGTCTTTGGACACTCGCCGATCTACAAGTTCAAAATCTCCGAGTGCGTCCTTCCACGAGGAAGAAACCCAAACTGAAAAATCCACAAACGAAGAAGAAAATGAGGTTCCATTACGAAGGAGTCAACGTGAGACAAAGGGGACGAAACCGGATCGGTTATCATTTGATCGCAAAGGTGGAAATGTCAAAAATTCCAATTATTTTATTTCGGCCGCCTCGGAGGAGTCATTTATTTTGTAGCAATCATTGACGGAGAATATGCCCGGCGATCCCCAATCTTACGCCGAGGCACAAAGTTCTATGGATTGGGAGGATAAGTGGAAACCGACATGGGAGAGAGAATTGAAATCAATTATCGATAACAAAACTTTTGAGGAGGAGAGTTTACCGGAGGGGAAGAAGGCAATTGATGCTAAATGGATATTAAAAACAAAAACTGGTGCTACGGGGGAGATAATAAAATATAAGGCTAGATTGGTGTTTAAAGGATTTCAACAAGTAGAGGGGGTTGATTATTCGGTATGCACCGGTTGTTAAGTTTGATTCCTTGAGAATGATAATTGCTATTGCGGCCGCGGGGAATAAGCATATACATCAAATGGATGTAGAAACGGCCTTTTTAAATGGAGAGTTAGAAGAAGAGGTGTACATGAAGGTGCCCGAGGTTGTGCCTTCGAAAGGAGGAAAAGTATGGCGGCTGCGAAAATCCTTGTACGGATGAAAACAAGCGTCCAGGACATGGTAACTTCGTCTTCATAAGGTACTTACTAATTATGGTTTTGTTCGTACAATTTCGGATTACGGAGTTTACGTGAAAGGAGAGGGAAAGGTCCAAATTATTTTTTCTGTATATGTCGATGACTTCTTAATGATTAGTGACACGTTGTCTGTTATTAATAAGTTAAAATAGTACCTAAGTATACATTTTAAAGTTACAGATCTTGGAGAAGTAAGGTACATCTTGGGGATAGAAGTCATAAGGTCCAGCGAGAATGTAATTAAATTAAGTCAAGCTCAGTACTGTATAGAGGTCTTGACTAGATTTGGTATGATTGGCGCAAAATCTATTTCAACGCCATTAGATCCAAAAGTACAGTACAAAAAGTACGAAGAGGAAGAAAATATTTCAGTACCATATCGTGAAGCGGTTAGTAGTTTAATGTATTTGAGTGTTGGCACGCGTCCGGATATTGCGGCGGCGGTGTCAATTGTCAATCGTTTTTGCAATACTCCAAAAAAGAATCATTAGGAGGCAGTGAAACAGATATTTCGCTATTTAGCCGGTGAAATTCTATGGGCTCTATTGCCCACAGAATTCGCAGATCCAAAAGAAGCTAATCTAGATAGTGCTGACTCCAAGTTGATATAAACCCAAATTAATGATCCCTTAACAATAAGAACCCCAATATACCTTCACCCCTGTGAAGAGAAGACCTTCTGTGTGCTCAGTTCCACCACAAAATGCAAAGATTCAATTTGTGTTTTGGACAATATTCCCCACTTTGACTTTCCCACTGAATAAGTGCCACCCTGGCACGCAAAGACTCTGACCGACTACACCCTTGTGTAGCTTGGACTCCCCTGAGTCCGCAGCAAAAAGAATCACTGAATTTGCTCACCCGAGGATTGAGTTATGGCTGGTCAAAGATGACCTTTATAGTTACAAGCTCTCTTAGAGAGAGGTACCGAAATATCACTAAGTCTTAGTCTGCCTACTCATGAATACCTACTACTAGACCCTAGTCCAATAGGAACACTATATAGTACAAGAAGGTTCAATGGGCAATGTACTTATTGTACGACCATTGTACGACAAGGTCTACAAGGTGACACCTATCAAATCGGAAGCCATGGTTCCCCCTCCCATCTTCTCCGGTATCAAATAATGTGGCGCCATGTTGCAAGTTGAATGGCCAAAAATGTGGATGAAATGTATTTGTATTGACGGTGTAAAATCGTATCTATAATTGGAGTATCATGCTCCCATTGAGCAACGACACATTGTGGTTGCCCATTGGCCAAATGTGAAGTTTACCATTCAGCGACGACATAACATCGTCGCTGGGTGGCAGAAATTAGAGTATGACATAAAAAAACCAAGGATAAGAAATACAGTGATATGAAATGGAGAGAAATTGTGATGGAAAGGATCAAAAATATAAAATATAATGGGATAGAGACAAATAGGAAAATGGAGAACAAAAAATAAAAATGTTAAACATAAAAACACAAGTCAGATAATATAAGGGCAAGATGGGCGGTTATTGTTATTAAGTTCAAAAGTAAACGTAGATGAAAAATATGCGTGTCACGTAAAGAAATAGAATCTAATTGTGACACATGTAGACCAATCAAAGATCACCAAGTACAAAATGTCCGCATGCTTTTTCGTCACGTACACTCAAAATTTGCCGCTACTTGACTTCCCGTACACTACAAGTCAAGAATCACGATTTCATTCAAACTTGACGTCTACGTATATGTACTTTCACTTCTATCAACCGTACCTATGACTAATAGGACTCCGGTTGACTTCTCTCTCACGTAACAACTTTGATTAATTTTGACTTTTTGGTCTTTCGCTAAAAATGGACGCAAAAATCTTAACACCCCTTTCTCCCTCCCTTCCTTTCCTCTCCTCCCTCCCCTATCTCCCTTCCCCCCCCCCTAAATTCTTCTCCCTAGTGGTAGTAATGGAGGGAAGCGGATATAGAGGGAGTATTATGGGGGTGAGGGGGGGGGCAAGGATAGGGGGAGAGGGGAGTTGTGGAGGGTGGGAACGAGAAGGGGAAAGTGGGGGAGAGGGAGGAGGGGAAAGAGAGGGAAGGCGTGGACGGAGAGGTGAACTTTTAGAAAGTAGAAAGGTAGAAGGCGAAAAAATTAGTTCCGTTTCTGCGAGTTTCGAATCGATATATTGCAATATCGAATCGATCTACCGATATTGTGAGATTCAAAAGTTGACATTTTTCTCTTTTTTTTCTGCAGTCTGCCGATACATGTCGATAAATTGATACCTTCCTGATAATGGTTATATAATTCGTAGGTAAAATAATTCGTTCTTTCGTTACAACCCGTGAATCGTAATTAGCGTTAATACCCTTTTTTGCCACTGAAAACATATTTTCTCCGTACACACTTGTCAGATTGTGAATCTGACGGTTGCGATTTAAAAGGTAAGATTCTCAGCTTCTGATTGGCGGCCTCAAATTGAAAATCGGATTTAAAAGGTAAGATTCTCAGCTTCTGATTGGCGGCCTCAAATTGAAAATCGGACAAGTGTGTACGGAGAAAAGATGTTCTAAATGGCGAAAAAAATATTAACGTTAATTAAGATTCACGGTTGTGAGGGGGTTGCTCATCCATAAGATAAATCGTTCTAGGAGAGTTCGTACGTACGATAATCCGATATAAAATTCGTAGGCACGATAAATGGTACCTTTATAAGCTGTTGTTCAAATCGTGCGATTTTTTCCTTTGTTTCGAATGAAACGTATAATTAATGACTGTTGAAAAAATCGCAAAAAATAGCGATGTATTTTCTGTTCGATAAATTAAACTGACAATTTATGTAAAAACTACAGCGTTTCCCATTAAATGTGCGTTTCCCGTAAAATGTACGGATTTTTACAGTAATGTAACGAATTTCACGAAAACATAAGTCGTAGTTATTAGTATTTCTGTCCGGTAAACTGAACAGAAATTTCACGGAACATGTAATTTTTTTCTAAAATGTACGGACATTTTCTAAAAGAGACATTTGAAATGTCACACTAATTGCGCGCGGTAAGTTTGAAAAATGAACGAACGTCTTGTTTTTTATTTTTAGCACTCATTTAGCGGAAAAATTACAAATTGCGGTATATGTAAAATTTATTTTTGTTTACGTGTACGGAATAGTACGGACTCAAATTTATTAACTATTTTTGCGATTTTTTCAAAACATTCAATGCTTTCGTTACGTATAATTAGTCGCGATTGAATAGTTCGCACTAAACGGTGTGAACAACTATGATTTTATATAATCCAGGGGTACGATAATCTGGATGGCCTATAAATCACACATGCAATATGTTGTATCCATAGTTCAAAAGTAGGTGAAAGTAGGCCCATACAATATGCCTATTATACGCAAAACATACAATATGACCTTAAGATACATATTGTATTGGCCGCAAAATTAAAAAAAAGGTAACAAGGTTGAGTAGCACATCGATCGATAGAGAATAAAACATCATGTCTAAATTTTGAAAAACATTCAGACAAAAAAATATTTTTCTGTGAGTTTTGAGGTAGTTTTTATTTAAACAGTCAGATTTAGACGATCGGACAGTCGCTGATCAAAGTAGGCGATTTAAAAAGATCACATGAAAAGCCCATAACACAACTTACGAAAGGACAATTTGTCATATTAGCGTCTGCAATTTTGAGGGCCACACTAAATAAAGCCTTAAATTGACCAACCTGGCAGTCGTTTGCGGTTTTTTTTTTTTCCCGGATTTTTTTCCTAGGGAATGTCATCCTACGCCGTGTCTGTTCGCTAAAAAAATTAGTTCGGCGGCGTGCGCTCTACTATGATCTTATTGCATATTCGGACGTTCGTACAGGAATGTGCATGACGCACACACAGTATGCCTCCTCTACGCGAGTTTTGTTGAAAGTTTTGTGCACCTGCTAAAGGCCTACCATAAAAAATCCTACTTTTGAACTATGGTTTTATGTCCAATACTTTAGATGCATTTGATGTACATCTAAGTTGAACGTAACCATACGTCAAACTGTACCGTACAGACTTTCAGCGAATAGCATTTTGCGGGGAGACACTTCCCATAGTTCGCACGTGTGTTGTGTTGTGGGAAATTTTCTATCTTTGAATCAAACAATGGTGATATTCTCATGTATTGTACAGCAAACTAGGGCATAGACAGGTAGCGCCAATACTATATATAATATATTTATATATATAGCTAATTTTTCATTTTTTATTCTTGCTTTTTTTTGTTTTATGTGTTAATGAATACTATGATATTGTATGACATGAAATCGTATGTTAATGTTAGCAACAATATTGACGTTAGTAGCCCACACTAAGAGTACGACTCCATGTGGCTAACTGCGGGTTTTTTTCTGTCATTTCTCCCCCCTTCCCCCATTAAAACTTAGCGTTGTGCTGCTAAAGTTACAACCGTATGAAGAAATCGTATAATTGTAGAGTACAATTTGCGTCATTGTCAAACTTAGTATGTACAAAAAGACACATTGCGAAACAATTTTAGGGTTTCCAATTATAATTAATAGTGAACGCTAATTATCATGCACTAATAAGAATAGCTATGGCGAGGTTTCGTTTGGTTTATTTTGGTTTCATTTCAATAGGAACCAGTTTAAACGGTTTAAACAGTTGAAAAACCCGGTTTGGATATTTCCTAACGAATAAACCGAACCTAATGAAAATGGATTTTGCCAAACAAATCAACCCAAACCGTTTAAAACTTACCTGTTGTTCTCCACAAATGCCTGCATATTTGGAGGCCAAAATCAAAGTGTTGTTGGTTGCATAATCGAGTGGTTCAAAAGGCCAACCCCCACTAGAGCAGTCACTCCTCAGATTAGAACATTCCAAAATTTGCCTTTCCCTCTATAATTTGCCTTTCCAAAATAGTGGGAACAGGCGATGTTCCTGCTCTGGAGATGTAGAGGGCACTTTCAATTGCTGAGATGGATGCGACAAGTCAGTATGTGTCTGGAAAAATATAACAAATTCAGCATTTGCGAATTCTTGATCAAGGAGAATAGAAGACAAAACCATTTGTACAAAGACATTAAATTCTGTAAATCAAAATTGTGAATGTAACAGTAAAATTAATAGTGGAAAGGGAAAAAATTGTGTACACAATATTTCAACGAGAAGAAGGCTATAGTGAAAGCTAGCACATCAACTATTTTCCAATCATTGCATTCCAGTTCTTAACGACTTTTTTGCTCCCATCAAATAACCTAATTATCTTGCGGATGACTAATACATAGCCCGTTCCATTTAAGCTTTACTATTTCAATTGCTAAAAGACATTCTGATTTTTGATGTAAAATTTCCAATTATAATGGCCAGAATTTAATTTTTTTTGTAGAAAACTGAATTGCCATGATCACTTCTCAAATGAAATGATATGTTTTGCACATACTGCAAGTTTTCTAGTCCCTAATGGCTGTAACAGCTTGTCGGTTCACCCAATTCCAGTTGGTCGCAACCTTTCACGACGGGTTGTTGTTAACATCGGGAAGTATGTATCCCGCGCTCGCGTAACGGAAGTATTTGTTCAATTTCTTTGGCGTTTCTTTTGTAAAACTTTCCAGCCCGAGACCTCGGACCCCTGAACCATGAAGTTCCCAATAGAAAAGCTTCAACTCTACTGATGCGAACAATCAACATTCCTCTTGAAATTAGAGAATTTATCCAAAAAAAATTCCAAAGTGTAGCATGCCTCTACAGAAGCTTGGTTTGGAATAGAAACGTACACCTACCTCATAATAGTCATGTTTGAATAAGAGATGCTTATGCCAGAACTTGTGGTTATTGATTCTCACCAAAAATGCACAAATAGTCATTTCCATTTGTGGAGTATCCCTGATCACAAGTGCATGCGACATCAAGCGCAGTACATATGCCATGGCCTCCACAAATATCCGTGGCCGCTATCGCATTGGGGAGGTTGAATCTCCATCGGAGGTTTGTGCATTTGTCTGGACAACATTACTAGTTATGGTACTTTTAACAAGCGGCCATCGGGGAGTTTTGTAAACAAGCTTTCGTATACGTGTTCTACTTTTGGTGAACCACATAGGTTAAGATCGGATATTGAAAATTGTCAAAGAATTTTCAAACCAACCAATTTTAATGAAAAATATTCATTTGCGAACTAGATACTTCCGTACCATATACCATGTAATTGCGTACAACGTCAAAGTACCACAAAAATCTTGACTCTTTGAGCGAGAAACCACGAAGCGTCAAGGATGCCAATTTGAGCGTGATGGAAGAGCATTATTAAATATATTTTGGGAAGGATTTTAGGTTGGATTTTTGTGGACTTGAGTCCACCTTGTCCGAAGGCATATGGCTCGTGAGACGTGTGAAAATTTCAGTGATAATCCATCGTGACACGTCTTTTTATCATCCACCTGGTGCAATTGAGAACGTTCTTAGAGTGAACCTCCATCACGCGAAAAGTGAGGTTGTTTACTAGAAAAAGTACATTTTCGTCGAAGGTCGTAATTTCTATTTTTGTTTTTCTGAAAAACATGTTTATTGGAGATTTGATAAGATTCTCCAAAACTTTGGGCGAAAACGTCGACCGTCACATTAGGTGTTTTCGAAGGAAACGCAGGAAACGCTCATTCTATCTAGTGTCTAGCTAGTGTCGTATACTATTTTCAAGGAGGAGACTAGCCACACACTAGAGGTGTAATATTTGTACATTTGGAAATAAAAGATATGATCCACGGTGGACGAGCCATGAGAGCTAACAATTGCCAAAGGCCATGTGCCTACGTACAGAGTGGATTCAAATACACTGTAACTGACGATAAAATCATTGTCGAAGGACATCCTTCGAGGCTATCTTTGACATCAATTGACCTTCGTTCACGTTTAAAAAATAAAGGAGGGACGGAAGGAGGGAGAGAGAGGGAGGGGAAGAAATAGTGGTAAGTGTGGAGGGGAGGGAAGGAGGGTGGGGAGGGAGGTAATGTTGAAGGTCATAGGCATTAAGACTCGGCTGTGATCCACTCCCACTAGGAGTCACACTTGCACCAGCAGGAGCAGGTGGAGCACTAGGGCTAATAGGAGCACTTGCAATAGGAGCTGAGCCATTATCAGACATTTTAGCGGAAGCAAACCCAAAGAAATATGCGTAGAAGACTAGATCTATAGTGTAAGATATGTAACTCCAAACGAAAGAGGTATTTCAACCAAACAAACATGTACTACAAGCA
>JBBHKE010001817.1:30980-148492 GCA_037447655.1 Zygnema cylindricum
TGTGATGCGATTATCGCTAACCGCCACATGACATGTGGCGGTTAGCGATAATCGCACATCCAAAGTCTTATATTAGTGTAAGCATGTTTGCGACCGACATTTTTTTTTTCAAAGATCCAAATTACCATAATCAAACAATTAGAATGTATGATTTTTTCCAAAATTTTCAAATTCTTAAATAGCGTACACCACGGTAATTATTTGTATACGCTAATGAAACCTACACGCTAATAGCGATTGGCGGTGTACAGTACACCGCCAATCGCTATTAGCGTAGTGTACGCTAATTCCGTCCCGCTTTTTCTTTTTTTTATTCTCCATTAGCGTAGTTCATTCTATTTTTTTCTTTACTCTATTTAGGGTTAATTTTTTAGTACCGTACAAAACGGAAGTACGTCATATTTTAAATAGTGTGGTGTAAGGTAAGGGTCAGACCGTACATAAATGTACATTTTTAAGTGAAAAAGTACAATTCATTTTGTCTAGTAGCCGCGGACGCATGAGAATATGCGGTCTAAAAAGGGGATCAAATCGGGTTGTCAAATATCACTTTCGCATATATTCGTCCAACAACCACGTTTCGACCGTGTGAACGTACGATTTGTGTACGATTTGTCCGATTTTGTACAAATACCAATATTAGTGTAAGCATGTTTGCGACCGACATTTACTTTTTTCAAAGACCCATATTATAATTATTAAACAATTAGAATGTATGCTTTTTTTCAAAATTTTCAAATTCTTAATTAGCTTAAACCACGGTAATTATTCATATACGCTAAAGAAACTTCTACGCTAATAGTGATTGGCAGTGTACTGTACTGTAGTGTTGGATGTGTAAATTATTAAATTAGCGTTAGCGTTTTGTTGGCGTTAGGGCTTTGAACACAGAATAGAGATTATAACAATATTTGTTCAACACTTCAACACTTATAATTTTTTTCACCAGTAGCAATTCACGGTGTAGCTTTTGACAGGGATCGCCACGTGGCATCGCAAATTGTCAACTTTACAGCTCGAAAGTAGGTGAAAGTAGGCCCAACCAATATGCCTATAGTACGCAAAACATACAATATGGCCTTAAGACCCATATTGTATTGGTCGCAAAATGAAAAATAACAGTAACAGGGTTAAGTTGCACATCGATCGATAAACGTCATGTCTAAATTTTGAAAAACATTCGGACAGAAAATTATTTTTCCGTGAGTTTTAAGGTATTTTTTATTTAAAGCGTCAGATTTAGACGATCGAACAGTCGCTGATCAAAGTAGCGATCTAAGCAGATCACATGAAAAGCCCATAACACAACTTACAATATGACTTACGTCCGCGTTTTTTTTTTTCCGGGTTTTTTTTCCCGCGGAATGTCATCATACGCTGTGTCAGTTCGCTAAAAAATTTCGTCCGGCAACGTGCGCTGTACTATGATGATACGTCAGATCCTTACGTTCGTACAAGAGTCTGCACAACGCACACACATACAAAATGCTTACTCTACGCGAGTTTTGTGCCAAGTTCTGTGCGCCTACCAAAGGCCTACCATAAAAACGCCTACTTTTTAACTATGCTTTAAAACGTGGCAGCTCGCGGCTTTTCGAAGATGTGACGAGTTCCGTACAACAATGTGTGACACTTCAGAGACGCAGAATCATTTCTCATGGTTCTAGTCCCATCGAGAGGCAAGTGTATTTGTACGGACAGCTTTTCTGAGTTGTCGTTTGGTAGTCTGAATACATGCTTTCACATATGTGTCCAATTTTGAATCGTTACAGGAAAGGTACAAACTATGCATTGAAACATAATCAATTTGAATGAGAAATTTCAAATTTGTACTTGCGTACGGTGTCATTGTACGACAGAAATCCCCTTCTCATTGCAGGCGCTCCGTTTTTTCTAACGGTTGCTTTTTGAAGACTACACCGTGTATCGCTATTAGGGTTAATGTTTTTTTTGCCACTTAAAACATTTTTTTTTTACACACTTTGTCGGATTGTGGATCTCACGGTTGCGATTGAAAGGTAAGATTCTCACCTTCCGATTGTTCGGTCTCCGTCTGAAATTCGGGCAAGTGTGTACCTAGAAAAGGTGTTTTATGAGGCGAAAAATATATTAACGCTATGGCGACGTGTACAACTGCCACATATTCAAAATAATGAACGCGCAAGTAACGATTCACATAAGCACACTTTGAAAAGTACACCGTAAAATCAGCGCTAAATTCCAAAATAACGTTTCAAAATATCGGCTACATGGGAACACGCCCTAACACAATTCTTATCATCCAAGTGTAAGCATTTTACACGCTCAAAAAATTTCAACCGACAAAATCGACCTTCCCCCAAACATAATCGAATGGTTAATGTTTGTGCCTTGTTTTCTATTCTTGGATCATTTTGGTCGTAGCTTATGAAATGTTGTTTTTCATAAAAAGTAGAAAAACCGTACGGTATGGCACTTTCACGTAATGACTTATGGAAACAACATCTCACCCTCAATTCCTCGAAGGAGACGACTCGCGTCTATTTGGTACAGTTAGGCATGTTCTCCATTAGGCGCTCTCAGTAAACATGCGAAGACGTCTATTTATGGTGTTTACTGGCATGGCGTTCCATTATGTCGTGCCAGTAAACATCGTTTCTCAATTACGATTGGCGCCATGTATGTTAGTTTTCAGATTCTTTATATCTAAAAATTTTCTTCAGACTGAAAATATGTACATAATATTTGTACGACTGGAGGTAGTTAATGATTTGTACGCAAATTTTGCGATCAAATTTTAATTTTGAAATTGAAAATCAAAATTTCGAAACGGAATGGCAAAAAGGCGCCGCAAACTTTGAAGGTCACCGGATGTCAGAAGGAGCGTGCGAGAATATTCTGGTCGACCTGCATAGACCGTGGCGGAAGGCACATGGCGTGTACGATGTGTTCGTTTCTCATCGCCTGTTCGTGGTGGATACTTTTTTTACATCTCACGTGTACCAATGATACGCAACCAGTGTGAAGAAACTCTCCTCGCCGAGGAGAGTCTCTTCACACTGGACGATGTGAGTGATTGCTTCGCGAATCTAAAAAAGTGAAGAATCCAACGGTTGAAACTTACGCCTACAATATTGGAGCCATCCAGTTAACATGTTTCGTCATGTTTTGTCTGACAAAAAAAAATATATGGTACGAATATGTACGAAATCGTACGGCGTCCAGTAAACAACCCCACTTTCCTCTAATGGAAGTTCGCCCTTACTTGTCTCGGTGACGCAAGAAAAGAAATAGGTTACGGGGAAGGCATGTGGCGTTAAAAATTAAAAAGTTCGTTAGAAACAGTTAATAATACGAGATAAATTTCCTGGATCCAAGAAATAAACAACATGGAAAACTCCCTTCATATTCTAGTCATTATTGTGGTGAAAAACGTCAAGGACGTCTCGTTTGTCTTCTTGAGTGCTTGTCTATTCAGCATTTCCGTACTCTTACGTACTCTTAAATGACGCGTACGAAAAGTGTACCACCGGATTTGGAACCGATATTCTCGATTCTGGACACCACAAAACGCCAAAAGTAAAGCAGTTGCAGCAGTATATGTTGATTACGTTCACATTGCCTCGTCGGATTTCCTTCTTTTTCAAATGTGCCTAACATCTGACGCTCGCCAACTTGCCAACACATATTACCTGAGCTGATTTGTTTAGGCCTTTCCGAACTAGCCGACGCCCAATCAACAGATCCCCTTGCCGCGTGAATCACGTCATAAATTAGAGTCATTATTACAAGAGCGTCCTTCTTCCTAGACGACAAAATCAGCTGATTATCTGTACGACCAGACGGGCGGGTCCGACGGAATTTGCCCAAACGCTGACTAGTCCTCGTAAAGAGCAGCCGTACATAATGGGAAGTCCTTCCAGCAAGCAAACAGATTCTCCGTACAGATAAGATTTGTCCTAGCGACGGCATAATTTTGACTTACCAATTATTTAACAGCCGAAATCCGAACGTGAATAGTACCCTGACAGTCTTGCCGCCGTCGCAGAAAAATACCGTACCGTACTTTTACCGAACACGAGATTTTTTACGTACGATAGCGATATCGCCAAGATATCGCCGACAAATGTTTTAAATATTTTGAAACGGCGCGCCTTTTAGGGAAATTTTTGGACAGTGCAGAATCGGGCACCTCTAGAAAAGTGTTGTTAGAGGGTGTTTTAGTAAGGAGAGAAGGTCAAATTTGTAGTGAAAGGAAAGAGAGAGAGAGAGGGAGAGGGAGATTAAGGGAGAGGGAGAGGGAGATTAAGGGAGAGGGAGAGGGAGATTAAGGGAGAGAGGGAGAGAGAGAGAGAGAAAAGAGGAAGAGAAAGAAAAGACGAAGAATCGAGAGAGAGGAAGGAACAGGAGAACTTCATAACGAAATAGAAATTGAGAAGGTAAGAGGAATGAGAACGAGAGAGGGAGGGAAGGGAGAGAGAGGAAGTGAGGGAAGGGAGAGATAGGAAGGGAGGAAAGGAAGAGAGAGGAAGGGAGGAATGGAAGAGAGAGGAAGGGAGGAATGGAAGAGGGAGGAAGGGAGGAATGGAAGAGGGAGGAAGAGGGAGGAAGAGGGAGGAAGAGGGAGGAAGAGGGAGGAAGAGGGAGGAAGAGGGAGGAAGAGGAAGAGAAAGTGGGGTTGGGAGGGAAGCTAGGAAGAATGGTAAGTGAGAGAGGGATAAAAAAGAGATGGAGTTAGTGAATTTTCTGAGAGAAAGGAGGTAGAAAAATAGAGGTGTATATACATGGAGCCGGATGGATGAGCCTGAAAGGGAATGGCCCAGTCTTAAATCCAATGGTACCCTTCCACGGAAAGCCAGTGCCCCACCGAAAAACTATATGGATAACATGCCCGAACTGCCCGAGCTTCAGGAGAATTTAATCGAATCAAGAAGGAAAAAAGGTGGATAGGAAAATGCACTTTAACACATAGGAATTTGTAGATTTATTTATTATTTTTTGTTTTTTAGTATCTTATTTTATTTCTTCGCGACACAGGGTATCGGTTAAAATTATCGGTCATCGGTATTCGGTTATCGGTTATCGGTTCTCGGCTATCGGGTATCGGTTCCGATATATCGGTCAGAGACCATCAAATTCCATATCGGCGATAACTTTAAAAAATTTAGTATGCATACAATAGTACTATCTATCATACTGTATTATATTATTTACTTTATATAGCGTGGCATGCCACGTATAATGAATCTGTTCCGTATTCTGTTCCGTACTGTTTAACTTGGGTTTATTACGGACAGCGCAGCACATAAACGTTGACAAATTTCAAACAATAGTTTTTAGTTCTAAAATTATCGCACCGAAACGGAAAAATTAAATTACATTGTAAATTTTAAAATACGAACAGAGCATACGAACGAATCTGTCAAACTGCCGCCATTTACTGCCACCATGGAAGTGATATGAGGGCGTAACTAAACTTGCAAAAAAAAATAACAGTCAAAAGGACATTCTGGACGGGTATGGGAGGGTGTAAAACCAAGTAAAACCCCCTTAAATTAGAAATAATGAAGGAAATATCGCGATTTTTTACCGAAAATCGGAGGGAAGGGGGTCTGCGGCGCGTCCGGGGAATAACACGTACAGTTGAGTGTACTGGTCGTACATTTATCTGTACGGTCCGTACTGAAATCGCCGATAGTTGTCGATATCGGTGTTATCGCGATAAATATCGGTTATTTTATCGATTATTTATCGGCGATAACACCTATAACGATATATCGCACCGATATATCGATTATCGGCTACCCGAAAAAATGCCCATATCGGTTATCGGCAAATCCTTACCGATACACAACACTAGTATTTTGTTTACCTTTTCTTGATTATCACTCTTTTCTTGTTCTTTTTCTAACCTTATTTGTACTTTTTCACGTCATGGTTTGGCGAAGAAGAGTAAGATGAAAGAAAAATGTTTGTTTTTTTTTATTTTGTTTGTTATGTGGATGAAAAATGTCTGGTTTTTTCTCTTTTCTTTGTAATATGAGTGAAATTTTTCTGGTTTTTTCTGTTTTGTTTGTGAGATGAATGAAAAAGTTTTGATTTTTGATTTTTTGATTTCTGCTTTTTTTTTGGGTGTTTGAAAGGAAGAGTAGCTGATTTTGGTCTTATTAGTTAACTAACGAAATTCATTCCATGTGTATAGTTTGCAAAAATTATGGTTTTGGTTTAAAAAATAAGTAAAAACATTTCCATTTATTTACATAAAGCTGCTGATAGTCCACTTCAAAATCGAGTACTAATTGGCATAATGTAAAATAAACAAAATCATAAAGCTTACAGGTCACACATATATGATATTACACGATGATTTTTGATTTTTTTTTTTTTTGGTTTGTTAAGTTGAATTGTATTTTTGTTTACTCATTTTCAATTTTTTTTTTTTTTTTTATTTATTTTTTCTTTTTTTTTTTTTTTTTTTATTTTTTTCTTTTTTTTTTCCCTTTTTTTTTTTTTTTTTTTTTTTTTTGCAGGCGGTTCTTCCAGTTTTCGGAGATTGGGGTACGGGAGCAGATAGCAAAAAGAGATTTACTGACGATTTTGAAAATAAAAGAAAAGCTCGCCAAGAAGATTTGGTTGGAGACATCAATATGAAAGATGCCAAAGCTGTATGTGAAAAATAAACTTCTTAAAGTCCTTACTTTAATATGATTGTCACTTTGATAATTTTCAATGAACCAAACGAAGTCAACAAAAGATTTTGGCGGGTAGAAGGTAGTGAATGTTAAAATCTTTCTTATTTGGTTTTATTTTTGAGTTTACTTGAGGGTTTCTGTTGAGCTTTGCCTTAATTTTGTTCATTTTGTTATCAATTGTTATAAGAAATGGTCAGTGGGTGGAGTTCCATTTGTATTCTTCGTGGGTTTTATTTTTTTTTAGAAGAGATTCCCTTCGAGTTGTACGCGTTGTTTAATTTAATATTAATTTGTTAAGCTTTTGAGTTTTTTGTACTGTCGTCAGTTATTCATACAAAATTGTGAGATGAGGATCAGTTTCAATTTAAATTTCCATGTTTTAGTTAAACTTTGTTTGCCAATTTACAAAGTTTCTAAAAATATTCATGGATTGATTTTCAAAATTGCGGATGTGGAAAATGATGACGAGTGACATTGATTCATATATGCTTTTTTGTGTATTTGTGGAAATTGTTATCTTTTGTAGAAATATTTGTGACAACATCCACTAAAAATAATGAGTATTTAATACTTGTCTACAAGATAAAATGTCGATAATCATCACTTTCATTGTAAACATCAGAAAGGATCTTAAAGAGACATAATTAAAACTATTGTTTTTTAAAAAGAAATGAGCCATTTATGAATAGAAATGAACTAATATTAGTGCTTTGGTTGTAGCCTCTTCTCTCCTCTCTTTTGCTTCTGTTGCACTATTTTATTATCTTTACTTTGTCTTTACTTTGATTTCATTTTTTTGTTATTTTTCTTCACAGTTGCCCTTTTTATTTCTTTTTTTTTTTGCAGAAATCTATCCAGAGGACTGCTTGTCTGGAGGAGGAGAAAGAACAACCAACATGCAGCTGCGTCATTAGTTAAATAAAAATAGTATTTCTTAGGACAAATCTTGCCCGATACTCACTTGTGAATAAGCAGCAAATGTCGAATTAGGCATTTCCATTTTTCCCAACATTTAAACCAAAGTGAAACATAATAATGATTTTAGTTATACTAGCAATTAAACTTCTATATTTTTTAAAAAAGTTTAGACAATATGCATCACACTGAAAGAAAAATTATGAGGTAATTTAAACATTTCTTTGACATATACATAATTTGAATATAGAAATTGGCGGAAGGCAAAACCTTTCATATTTAACTCATTGTTTTTGTGAAAGAAAATTGTTTGTAAACTAGCTTTAGTTAAATATCCTGTTGCTCTAAAATTATTTGGATTTTGTTATTCAGAATACTGTTATAAATAAAGTGTGACTTACTTTACTCGTTGAAGTAAATGTTTTTCTCTCTAAATATCGAGAATTTCGACGAATTAGATAAAGTTTCTTCAAAGTGGAATGAAAAAAAAATGAGATAAAAATAATTAAGAGCAAGAACAAGACAACCGAAGGTAAAAAGTGAAAAAAGAAAAACAATATATGTCGGCGAAAGACGAATATTACCACTTTGTGAATTTTAAACTCTACGACTTTGCAAAACCAAGTAAAGATATATGGAAAACTTAAAAAATATCCAATTACAACTTGGGGACCGCCAATCAAAAGCTAATAATCCAATCTTTTCCTCACAACCCATCATAATTACAAAAACAACCATCTGATTAAAAACAACAACCTTCATATTGAAAAAACAACCGTCGGAAGAGAAACGTTGATTTAAATGGCGAAAACAAAAAAAAAACATTAAACCAAATACAGTAACACAATATAGAGGCAAAATTGGAGCAGAACCTGGACCACTGAACTGGAAAATAAGCAAATCAGAAAAGATAAAATTTACAAAACCAGAAAAAACACATGCAGCAATATTTAATCTTAGTACTGAATCATAGAATGAAAAAAATATACAGCTGAAGACTGCAGTTCTATATTAGAACTGAAGAACAAAACTGTATAAAATAAAAACGGAAAAAAAAACTAGATATTGGAGAAAAAAAAAAAAAAAACAAACAGGAAGTTTAGCACAAAATTGTTAGCAAAAATTAAAACATGGAAAAAAAGAAAAAAAAAAGAAAAAAAAAAAAAAAAACGAGAAAAAAAAACAAAAAAGCAAAAAACATCAAAAAAGTTAACAGCAGGGCATAAACTGAAAGTACTGAAGGAGAATAAACGAAAAATAAAAGAATTAAAGACTGTAACCGAACAGAACAAAAAAAAAAAATAGGAGTACAAGTGGAACATAAAAGTCAGGAAGTTGAAACAAAAAGTAGAATTACAACACACAACATTTGTAATATTTTTACTTAACACATGAAAAACTGAATGTTTTCCTGGTACTAAAATTAGGGGAAAAACCGACTCAATCCAACCTGTCATTGACTTTTTTATTCATTAAATTTCTATTATGTCATACACGCCACGAAAGAAAAAATATATTTACAGGCACTTTAAAAACAAAAAAAATACATACTCGATAAGTACAGCAACCACAGAAAAAAACAGCAAGAAGTACAGGAAGGGAAAATAGACAACAAACACGAAGAGGGAGAGAGTGTAGAGAGAGAGAGAGAGAGAGAGAGAGAGAGAGAGAGAGAGAGAGAGAGAGAGAGATCACACGTGTCACGATCAATAATCCTGTCCTAAGAAAAAAAAAACTGTTACGAACTATTTTTTCTTAAAACGGGCAGCAGTGGACTACTTTCCTGTTCCGTTTGTCCTTTACCCGATATTATCGTAGATATACAAAGAACATAGGGCAGGAAAAAAAAAATCGATAAAAAGACGATGATGCCAAAATCGGCTTCTTCTCCAACCGGAGGTCTCCGAAAAGGAGGAGGTAACAAATAGAGGTTAAATCCACACCAAAAAGTGTATAAAATTGCGATAGATGTCACCAAAAACAAGGTCAAAAGATGGTTGTGATAAAAAAAAGGAGATTTTGGAGGAGATCTGTGGACAACAGAGGAAGAGAGAGGGGGAGAGAGGGAAAGAGAGGGGGAAGGGGGGGAAGGGAAGAAGGAGAGGGCGAGGGGGATAGGGAGAGGAGGGAAAGGAGGGGGAGAAGAGAGGGAAAGACGGGTTTACAAAGGAGAGGTAGAGGGGAGATCGAGAATATCGAGAGAGGTGCGAGAAAAGTGCAGGAGAGAGAGAGGGAGGAAAAGATGGATGCATGTGAGAAAGGAAGGAGGAAAGGGGGAGACGTAATACAAGAGAGAGGCATAGAGCTTAAAACACAAGTTAGCTAGCATGCTGACATTTCCAGAAAAAAAATCATTAACAAATAAATAATGGTTTTATTTTTACTTATCTTGTTTGCCAAAAAATGGCCAAAATTAAGGATGAATTACAGAAGGAACAAAAAATAGAGCCCTTCCATTATCAATTTCACTCTCATTGTTATTGTTATTTTGTAGAGTTGTTTGTTGATAAGTTCTGTAATTTACTTCACGCATTAAGTTAAATAATTTCTAAACAAATATTCTATTGTTGCTTGTTTACACATCAGCCAGGAAAAAAACAAAATGAAACTGTTTATCAACTCCTAATCCATACGTCTTGGACTAATTAAAGGTTTTGTTTCGTTTTGAGATCAGCTTGTTGTAACTTTAATTTTATATTGTTGACTTGAATAAACCCTTAATGACTCTGTTTGACTGCACTGGCTTTTATACTAGTTCTTTTTATTCGTCGGGACTATGGTTGACTTTGACTTCACGTCCCTTTTTCAGCTTTACAAATTGCATTTGACTCTGTTTGATATAGCTTGACTTGATTTGACTCAACTAGACGCAAATTTCATTTCGTTCGAATTTTCACTCAACTAGACTCAATTCAACTTCACTTGACTTTATTTGACCAAATTTGATTTTGCTTCACTTTGTTTTACTCGACTCCAACCTGCTCGATTTGACCTCATTTAGCGTGGTTTTATTCAGCTTAACTTAGCTTTATTTCAAGTTAAATTAAAACAAATAAAGAACCGAGGATTTCTATGTACCTGTTGAGAAAAAAGAATCCGACAATGAGAGCAGAGCAGAGAACTCCGACAACCACGACAGAATCAGGATAAAGAGGAGGAGATCCTCTCCAATATCCGGTACCCAAAATCCAGAGATAAAAAGGGTCATGCCCATTTTCCTGGTAAATAAAGATGTAAACAGTAAAAATATGGTTTTAAATGTAACGACTTTGATCAGAAGTCAATGAGAAAAAGCACAAAAGCGTAATGCATAGACTTCCCACAACTATTAGTTTAGTTAAATATACATGAGCCTGACTTGAGCACTTTTATGCATTAGGCGGCAATATGGGCACAGAACAAAATCAAGATTTCTAAAAAGAAGAGATGGAAAGAATTAGTTCAGCAGCAGTCTGGTTTATATTAATTACTGACCAAAAAAATAACATCTTTTATGCTGGTTTGATAAGAAATGGGCTTTGAGTGAAAACGTCAAGAAATCGATTTTGAAACTTCTTGAAACAAAAACTTTAATAAAATGAGTACTGAAAGCCATAATTACTACACCATACCTACTGTACATGATGAAAAAAAAACATACAAACATAGATACATGTTATGGATAAAGATAAACTGTTACAAGTAAAGGGAAAACAGACGTAGAACTAGACGATAAACTGTTGCACCTCAAATAGTATGTCGAGAAAAAAATGCGAAAGGCATCCGGCAATAAGTAGAGCAAAGCACTGACTAAATAGAAGCTCCTTCTGAGAAAAAAACAAACGAGAAAAAAAAATGAACAGAAGGAAAAGAAAGTAGAATAATATCAAAAGTCAAGTGTTTGCAGGCAAAGTTCCAGAAAATCGCTTTAGAAACGACAAATGATTCACAAAATTTCATAGTGCTGCAGAAACAAAAATGAAAGAAAAACCAGCAACCTGATGCCAATTACTCCCTTTTCTTTCTTTTCTTTTCATGTCTCGCTTTGTAAACGGAATACTCCAACCTTCAACTATTGTATGAAACTGGGGGAATACAGGAACCCTATTTTAATAATTCTTCCTTCAAGATTGAGATTCAGTTTTTATTGTATGAAAAAAAAGGGCATTACCTAACTCAAGAACGTTGAAAACATCGCATTTTTTTCTAAAAAATTGACCAAACTATCTAAAAAGGTCAATGGGACATAGGAAAGTGCCACATTGATATGAGAAAAAATAAAATCCACATTATAATATTTAATTAATGTCCAATGAATGTGCAAACCATTTCAAAAGAGGTATATTTTCAAAATAAAAATAAAAAATGTAACATTGAATTCAGACATTGGACATTGCTAGCCAATTGAAATAATGAATTGTAAGAATGAGACATTGAACAGTGGATAACAAAATCTGAGCAGTAAATTTATCTAATTTTTCATTCACAGATATGATGAATAGCTGATCCTTGAACATAAAAATATTTGCCTAAAATCAACATTTATTAATCAAAAATTTGCCTAAAATCAAAAATTATTAATCAAAAATTTGCCTAAAATGATGTTTACAATTATGAAACAATGAACATCGAACATCCTTCGTTGGAAGGCAAGAATGAGACATCAAACAAAAAACAAAAAAAAAAAAAAACATTCATCGTTAAACAATAAAAAATCAAAAATTAAATTTCATGCATCAAGCATCATACGAAATCCTCGAACCATAATATTAGCATTGGATCCGCATTCCCAGAAAATCCAAACAATTCCGTACCGTTCCCCCTGACAGTCTGGCAGCAACCATCCGTTGAACAAAAGTCAACGGCAATCCCAGAAACAGCACGTATCCCACGGGATGATGTACGGACGACATCACACGTGCGGCCCACAGAGGATTATAGCCTCTCAAAAAAAATTCCGCCAAGGAACCAATGTCTGGCCCAGTCAGCGAGTTCAAAGCATACAGAAGACATTGGATGCCGCTAAACTGTCCAGCTGACACGTGGCGCAGTGCTAGACCTAACCCTAGCGTGTACAGGAGGTGAGCGCCAGGACCAGGCATAGGAAGGAAGAGAGCAAGAAAGACTAGCGTACGGATAGAGGGAAAGAAGGCGTAAGGCAAGGGAATAGGAAGAAAAAAGAACAACGGTTCGGATTAAGTTTGGTCAAACGTGCAATTAGTACGTACTTTTTCATATTTTATATTTTCGTGTTTTATTTTTATTAGTTTAGACTTGCTTGGTACTTTAGCGTGATCTTAACTGCAGGTTCATGGAAAGCTGGCCGAGGAAGCGGAGGTCTCAAAGAAGTAAAGGACAAAAAGGTCCTAGGTACAATTTCGTACAGAATGATGTACCATAAAGTACAGATGTTGGCTCGTAGCACATGTCGAGTTGACGGGGGGCTGCACGTTCAGTAAACGACAAAAGTTACTAATTGACGACAACTAATTAGCAGTCAACAAAAAATTCTTAACGGCCTTTGACGTACAGATTTTCGTGTAGTCGACGACTTTGTCGTTTGCATGGATGCGATTCCCAGCGAGTCCAAACACTATTTCAGGATGATCGGTTGTAAAGTTGTAATATTAAATTTCACAAATAAGCTAATAAAGCTATTTCGAGTACGTAAAATACTCTTTCGGAGCGTCTTTTTCATTCCAATACCGTGGCCTTATATCGCACGAAAAATATCTGAACTACAAACAAATCAATACACTGCCTGACTGCCAGTCGCTGTTCGTACAGTGGACCAAGAAATACTAATAGTGTAGATTAATTTTTGGAATGAAGAAACAATGAGTATTAGGTAGAATTCCATTAGACGAAAAGTGGGGCTTGTTACTGAACGCCGTACGTTCAGCGCCGTACAAAGACGTACCTTAATTTTTTTTTTTGTCAGACGAAATATCGTTACTGGAAAACTGTCGGGAGGCTCCAATGATGTAGGCGTAATTCCTGGCCGTTGGATATTCCACCTTTTCAGATCCGCGAAGCATACTCTCCCTCGCGAGGAGAGTGTTGCTCGATATTGGTCGTGTACCATTGGTACACGTGAAATGCAAAAAAAATATCCGCTTTGAACAAGCGATCGCAGGTTTACACGTCGTATAGACCATGTGCCACCTGCCACGCTGGATGCAGGTGAGCCGAAAATATCTTCGCACGCTCCGTGTGACATCCACCGACATTCAAAGTTTGCCGCGACCTTCAAAGTTTGCCGCGTCTTTTTGCCATTCCGTTTCGAAATTTTGATTTCCATTTTGGTCCGTACAAATGTAGTACGGGGGTTCTGTACAAGATAATGTACGGCCAACATGGGAACCAGCGTCGCTGCGATATATCTCGTTATGACTATATCGGCATATCGAAAAAAATAGGCATAAAAGCATCGCGATATTTGAGCTTCTCTATGTATCAAAGCGATAAATCGATAATCGGGTATCCAACATCAGGTACATATCGAATATAGGCAAGGGGGCATCAATACACAACACTGCTATTTTGGGATGAAGGGTCTAACAGCGTTAAAGCATCGACGATGATTTAAGCATCTAAATTCGGATACACAATCCCATACATACGAAATAATGAGCAATTTTACTACAAAGTAACATATTTTTTACATCACCCTGTTTAAATACTTCTTGAATAAGAGTAATTGACAAATAAAGCATACCTATATTAGCAAAAAAAAAATGTTGTCAATACTATTTTAGGTTTGAGGGTTGTAATTTAAGGGCGCAAATATACTATTATTAATCACAGATAATGAACCACAGTGTAATGGTTTGTGTTGGCAACCTCTCACCAGTAAACCATATGTACCTTCTTTTTATCAGTCGATAATTGACACATCGATATAATATATTGATAGATACATCGAAAAGGTAATATTTTACCGTTATCTCAATAAGATATGTCGATAAAAAAAAACCGTGGTAACTTGCTTGATCTATATTGATTTTTGTAAATGTTTCATTGGTACGACTTTTCACATGTGAGTGATCCACACTACGTTTTTCGATTCAACACTCTCGTTATACAAAGTACGCAACAAATTGTGAGAAGTGACCCGATATAGTATACATTGTAGATAGTATAATATAATATATTCAACAAGTAGTAACGTATGCTACTAGTATGTATTTACATATTCAACAACAATAAAACAAAACACTTGTCTGAAAGCAATATATTTGACCCCTTCGTCGTTAAATAATTGGTAATTTTCTTGTTATATTTTGACCGACTATTTTTTTCTCCCGTAAGCATGAAACGATCCTTACAACTTTTTTTAGGTAAGTGGCATATTGGGAGCCTTACGAGTGAAGAGAATTTAACACATTTGATTTCATGGGCTCAATCACATACTTTATATGCAATTTTGTTGTACGCAAAAAACCCGTAAAATGTGACTCAATTACATTTTGGATTAAGTTTTGTCACTAGAGATGCATATCAACAGATAAGACACTAAATGATAAAGTAAAATGTGTGGTTATGTGCAACAAAAACCATCACATTTGGGGTTATTATAGGGTGTAAAATAAACAATTGTTATAATTTATTCAATTTTCAAATTTGATGAATTGTATGGCTCATACCCAATTTTAGTGCCAAAGAGTGAGTGGCAACAATAGTAAAGGTTCACCCTCAAAGATGCCTCGACTTTCAAAAAAAACAAAAATCAAAACACATATTCAAATAAATCGTGACAATTAATAATTTAATTGTCAAAACAGGTTTACACCAGACGCGCACTCTAGAGATTGTTTATTTTCGCACATATTCGCTCGAATAATAAACCTTGCTGATTAAAGCATTTTAAGTGAGTGTGCACATTGATATGTTTATCTATATATATTAGCGATAATTAGTGTAACTGACTTTGCTCATTTTTTTTTAATGCCCTATCGCAAAAACTATATCTAATGCACATTTTCCGTGAAGAAGCTTGAGGTGTTGTTTATCGTAATTTTTGATAACAAGATATGTAAATCTATACTTGAAGCAATCTGTTAAGGTCGTCTTGTTCCCTTACTATGTGAGATTTTTCGTGTCATTACAATACACGCCAGTTTAATATACTATCGTTACGATAAAGACAATATAATCTTCCACGACTAACCCAACCCCGTTTTCCACATTATATGGCCAGATGTTTACCTTAAGACTTGTGGAGTCTTACGAGGATCTTCACGTAATAAAGGGCAACAAAATTACGTTAATTTTTAAATTCGAATTCTTAATAAAATTAGGTTTTACTAACTCGGGTTTTTTATCGGTTATGTGCACTTGAGTTCACAACGTTTTGGGGTGAAGCGATTTTGACAAACATGTTATGTGGTTGATACAATGTGTTTCATAACTAAAGAGTTATCGAAGTCGTTGTTAACGATCCCCTAGTATTTGCGAATGAAATCAAAATCTCATTTAATTTGGCTCATAATCAACAATGACTTCAAAGTTGGCCAAACGAAACATAATATCATTAACTTACACGAAATGTGGAATTTGTTCTCTCACACCTTGAGATCTTGATATTCATGAAGTACTCGTATAAATAGTTAGCCTACTAATGGGATTTTACTATCCTACTATTTCTATATGTGCGTTTATCGGTGCCCTTGCAACCCCACACATTAACCAAACAACCACCACCTTGTATAACAACCGGGTCGGATGTTTGATAATTTTGTATCATTTTTTCACATCTTATTTCTAGTTGTATATGTATAATGAATGGCATGTCTAATGTGAACCACACATATAACGATATTTAATACAAAATGGATGATAAAACAAGTAGACTCAAGTGGTGGAACAATTGCTCTGGAGATGTAAATAAACAATCGTTGACTTTATTAGTGGTGCGGAGCACCAAAATTATATTTATTCACCACACTTATTATTGTAGTTCGTTGCCTTTTTTTTGTTATATGAGACAAATGTGTTCGCTTTGTCGTTTTATCAACCCACTTTGATGCAGATTTGCTCAAATAATCAACGTCACGGTGAAACGTTGATTTATTTACAAATGAATTGTTTTGGGTTATGTATTTCGATCTTTGGAGCATTATGTTACTTCTTCACAGTCACAATGCCAAAATCGGAAGCATACTAAGCCCCCAAAGAGGAAACTATTTACAAAAAGAATTTGATTGATACTTGAAGACGTATCGAGGCGACTACCTTTGCTTTTTACAAAGGTTAAGTTAAAACTGGTTTAAACCGAGAATAATAATGGGTTCAAATGGTTTAAAGGAGGTATACAACTTTATTGTATTGTTTTATTGTTTAACACGGTGAAGTTAGGTGTTTGAACCTAATTATACTCACGACAAAGAAGGTGTATTGGACTGAATAAGGGAGGTGGCTTGTGTATCGAAGGAGTATTTTATCATAAAAAAACGACGGATAAACCACCAAGGTACAATACATGATTGAAATGAAATTTTTTGACGACCATAGATAAGAGATGAGAACCCAATAGGACCAATGCACTACAAAAGATAAGTAACAGTGAAAGCCTTAGATTAATAACTCGAAAAACATATAGAAGTACAACTACCACATTTCACTTAGGGTCATTGCCCAACTTTTGTTATCTATCAAAATATTATGAAATGCGTACATGGCTTAAAATTATGTGGAGTAATCTAAAGGCGCCAGTACTGTACAGTACTAAACTATTAATGAACAAATACTGTACACCGCAAATCGCTATTAGCGTAGAAGTTTTTTTAGCGTATACGAATAATTACGTGGTTTACGCTAAATAAGAATTGGAAAATTTTGAAAAAAAAACATACATTTTAATTGTTTAATAATTGTAATTTGGGTCATTGAAAAAAATAAACGTTGGTCGCAATCATGGTTACACTAATATAGGTAGTTGTACAAAATCCGACAAATCGTACACAAATCGTACGTTCACACGGTCGAAACATGGTTGTTGGACAAATATGTGCGAACGTGATATTTGACAACCCGATTTTATCCCCTTTAGCTCTAGGTCGTGGAGAGTAAATATTTTCTCCTCTGCAGTTAATGTCCAAATTTAAATGCCATTGAATAAGCGAATCCTTAAAAAAAATTCGATAACATTCGTCCAAATGCCCATAAAACTTGCGATCTGTAGTTTATCCGCAACTGCAAGTTAACTTCCAAATTCTAAATGCTTTGAAATGAAAAATTTTAAGGGATGAGAGGGTCCTTAAATTTTTTAAATAACATTGAATAACAACAATTGAAAATGATTAGAAAACGACTCAAAAACAACCCAAATCAACCTGAAAACCTTAAAAATGACTCGAAAATGGAATGACCCCAAAGCGATTTGTTTCACATTGGTGAAGGAGTATGTCCATTTTGTCTTTCTGTGGCGCTAAACCTCGGTGTCACATTCAAATTCCAATAAAATTTTGATCCGAATCGTAGGAATGTGCACTTCTCTTAATTGGCAAATAATTTTAAGTCTATTGACATCGTGAAGACCTTCGAGGATTTTTTCAAAAATTAATAATTTTCTTATTATTATAAGAAATAAAATAATTAGTATATAAGACGGTGAGGACTTTACCGAGGGGGATTAAATACAATGGGAGGTAATCCAAATGAATAGCAATGTCATAGATAAAATAAATTGTTAAAAAGACAACATCCGGGTGCTTACAAAAGACATTGTTCAACTATCTTTGCTAAGTGGTTAAAATGTATCCTATATATAAAATAAATCATAGCATATCCTGAATATATCGGGACGAAACGGATGGACAAGGCACTCCATGTGAAAGGATAAGATAATATGAACTCCCTCCCTCCCTCCATCCCTCCCTCAGTGGCATTCGGGAGGCCCAATAGTATTACAACCCATTCGTATCGGCCGTATATCGGGTATCGGAAACCGTTTTCGGAACTTCGTAGGGGAGGGGGGAGGAGGGGAGGAAGGGGTATAAATTGGAAACTTGATCTATGGATGAATAAATTTGTTAAATCTGCCTGTCCGTTGATATAGCAAACGGCCACGGCCAATATATTTTGGGAATTGATCATGACAGTGACTGTTTTGGTTGCGCACAGTCACTTACGTCATTTTGTCAAAATACGTACGTTTGAAGTACACATTGGTAACAAATAAAGTACCGTTGAGTATAAATTTGACGGTCAATCGGTTGGACATCTTTGACTTTCATAATATTGTTTCAACCGCTTAAAATTTTGCCGCGCTTGCGAACGTCGACCGTCATAATAAAATTAGCAATTCACACGGCCGGCGAGCGTTTACGGTAACAAAACTGCGGCGACCACATGTAAATAAAATGGTTGCAGACAGTAACTTTTTGTCGTTATGTGAGCTCCACGGTGAGAGCACTTAGACGATTAAATTTCAATTTTGCGGCTGTGTTACATTGAACTTAGACGCAAAGTGAAACGAAACCTATTGAAACTGAAAGTACTATAAGTCTCGTACGGAAATATTATAACGCACGAAACGAAATAAACTTTTATAATAAAACGAACCGGCGTAAAAATATCATTTAAAATTAAATGAAAAAATGAGCGTCGTCACGCGCGACGAAATCGAGCCACGCTATTTACGAATCAACATACTTACAATGACAAGATCGTAGCAGGATCGGCCGTACAAAGGTATTGCCACTTTGTCGTACACATAAATTACTTCCGCGGACGAAAAAATCGCGTCACGCTATTACGAATCAACATACTTATAATCTTACATTGACAGCGAAATGTTAGGATATTGGGCGAATCGGCGTCGGCCGAAATCGTGCAGTCAAATTTTTGTTCAGTTCGCGTCAGTTATGTTTTGTTTCGTTCGGTACTGTACTTTTGTGTCGGTTCGGTTTGGTGCGAGCGCCGACCGGTATTCATTTGTTCGAGTCGCACGCTGGTCGATTGCGAGGAAATGTTGGTTCGCGAAGCGTGACGCGATTCTTTCGTCCGCGGAAGTAATTTATGTGTAGGACAAAGCGGCAATACCTTTGTACGGCCGATCCTGCTACGATCTTGTCAATGTAAGTATGTTGATTCGTAAATAGCGTGGCTCGATTTCGTCGCGCGTGACGACGCTCATTTTTTTCATTTAATTTTAATTGATATTTTTACGCCGGTTCGTTTATTATAAAAGTTTATTTCGTTTCGTGCGTTATAATATTTCCGTACGAGACTTATAGTACTTTCGGTTTCAAACTTTCAATAATTTTCGTTTCACTTTGCGTCTAAGTTCAATGTAACACTTAGGGTGCGTCTCTGTGTGCTTAAGTAAGGGTCTTTTTCTGTCGTTTTCCGGTAAAACTTAGAGCCGTACCGCGTAAGTTTCAACCGTACAATAAAATAGAAAAAAAGAGAAGTACATTTGCGTCATCATCGAATTTAAAATGTACTACATCTTGTCGTCTTGTGTTCTTCGACCCACTTCGACGACAAAAAACGTCATCTTCAACCTTATCTTTAAAATACAGGGCCAATGTGTTTTAAATTAGGGATTTTCTATAAACAAATAGGAACATGTATTCGCACGTGTAAGAAATTTTCAGGAAATTTCAAAAGTATTCAAGCGACGACGAAAAGTGCACGATCCGCTACATTTTGTCCGTTTGCGTTCAGGTACGACAAAGCAAAGTACACAATTTGTTTGATTTTGTCCGTTTGCGCCTGGTACGGATTTTATTTCGCCAAGGGTCTAAGATCCGATGCCATTTCACGTCGCGCGGACAATAGACGCAAAGGCAAAGTGCATCTTCTTCAACCGTGAAACGGCACAAGCTGGATGGCGGTACGTCTACAATGTCACGAAAACTCATGCGACGTCACAACCTGCTACAAAAAATAGCGTGTGTCATCACAGATTGTACACTATCGACAGTCGTCACGGGCATTGTCGACGTATACAATTGTCACGCCCTTAAGTGACAACTTCGTTTGGTACACATAGGGACACCCGAAATCCGGGTCGGCCGGTCTGCGCTAAAAAACAAAAAAAAATCTCTAAGTTTGAAGTACATAGAGACGCACCCTTAGACGATTCAATTTCAATTTTGCGGCTAAGTGCTCTCACCGTGGAGCTCACATAACGACAAAAAGTTACTGTCTGCAACCATTTTATTTACATGTGGTCGCCACATTTTTGTTACCGTAAATGCTCGCCGGCCGTGTGAATTGTTGATTTTATTATGACGGTCGACGTTCGCAAGCGCGACAAAATTTTAAGCGGTTGAAACAATATTATGAAAGTCAAAGATGTCCAACCGATTGACCGTCAAATTTATACTCAACGGTACTTTAATGTGTACTTCTAACGTACGTATTTTGACAAAATGACGTAAGTGACTGTGCGCAACCAAAACAGTCACTGTCATGATCAATTCCCTATATTTTTGGCCGAAAATCATAGGATAGTGTTAGGCTGTTAGCAACACTACAGTATTGTAGTGTAATTAAGGGAGTGAATGAAATCTGCCACGTGTCGCTGCACGAAACTACAATATAGTACATTACCAAACTTTATATTACAGACTACTGTACTAAAATCGTTAGTATGACTTACCTCGATATCGATGTCCATTGATTTGAATAAAAATAACGGTGTCGATAAACTGACCGTTTTAACTCCATTTTACCTCCAGAATTTGTCTACTACAGTACTGTAAAGTTCCGTCATGGCGAATATAAATTAAAAACCTGCCACTTCTTAGAAATACGGTACACAAAAAACGTACCATTGTCGCACGAAGTGTGTTTTTAAAATTTGTGGTTTAATATGATCGCACTGAATTTGGCATTTGTTTTACTGTGGTCTGTGTTTTCCACGTTTCTAGCCGCCGTTGGTTCCTCCTACGTGAATCGTTTGTCTGCAACAGCGAAAAATCAACGTGGCAGGAACCTGGGGCGCCGCAATTCAGTGAACCCCCTTACAATAATTCCACGTGCCCTGTTTAAAATGGCATGCAATCTACGTGGCACAGGTCTTCTTAACCTGGTCTGGATCTTAGATTTTCCGCACCTTCAAACACAGCCAAACACTCCCCGAATACTAATTCTAAATAGCAGATCATGAACAATCTAACATCAAATTGTTTTTCAGAACAAGTACTTGTTATCTAGTCAACTTTACACGTCGGCATTTGGTTCTTGGTGAGTATCTCTCTGCGTAAGCATATATAAAAGGAAACAACATTCCTGGTAGAGCAATAGTAAACAAAGTCTTTCTTTCTTTGCTGCTTACAATCTTCTGCTTTTCTTCTAATTCCTCTTATACAATTTTTTGACCGATTCTCAAATCTTTAATTTTAAAAATGGCTTCTGTAACTGCTGCTGCTGTGGCTCTTTCATCTTTGAGTGTCTCTTCCGTGAGTTTTAGAACTTCGGTGATGTCAGCAAACTCCCGACCTCGCTCAGCTCTTGTTCTCCGACGTTCCCTTGCAGTACGAGCTGCACAGGTAAATTGCTTCAACTCTTGCCAATAATTTTGTATTTTTCATTTTTTTTTTATTTTTTTTTTGAATAGTACCCGAATTCTGGCAAATTTAAACTTGCATCGTGACGTTAGCTTGCAGTTTAAGCTGTAAAAGGCTAATTACTTCAATTTTTATTGACAAATTGTAATTTCTTTTGTACTCTGCTCTGATGCGATTTGAATTATCACGCTTGTACTTTCGGATCGTTTTTGAATTATCACTATTTTAGAAAGCCATTTGAATGATGTCTAGTTTGAAATTTCTGATTCTAGTAGGTCTTGATTTTTTATTTTTTTTCTTGTATATTTTCACCCGGTAACTGTTACCATTCTCTTCTTAATTGACTATGTTTGCAACCACTTTATTGACATTGGACTGCATTTTTATGCAGAATGACGCGCAATCTATTCGCGATTCAGTTGACCAAGGTGCTCAAAATGTGAAGGATACCGCTAACCAGGCAACCAACCAGGCTCAGGAAGGAGCCTCCGATGTTGGCAGCAAACTCAAGGATGCTGCAGATGATGTCAGCGGACAGGCAAAGAAGTCGACCAACGGCAGTGGAAGCCAGGTAAAGGCGCTTGTAAGAGTTTGTAAGAGCTGTGAAGTACTATTGTCTCGACAATTCTCTTCTGCTTTAGACTCGGACTATATTTGCTCTTGATGTGTGAAAAACATTTTATGTATGAACTTTTTCACTTCTCAGACAGTTTCATTTCACTCCTGGTGAACGTTTTTCCTCGTTCGTTTCCTGTGTTCTTGAGAGTTGGTGAAATATGTAAATACTGGCGTTCTGACCACCTTAATTTCCTCCTTGCAGGTAAAGAGCGCAGCAAATGACACTGCCGGAAATGTCAAGAATGTGGCAAATGATGCGTCACAGGCAACTCAGGATGCTGCCAGCAATGTGAGCCAAGGAGCTCAGGATGCCGCCGACAATGTTGCTGAAAATGCGAAGAAGGCTGGCCAGAATATCAAGGATGCCGTCAGTGGAAACTAGATCGAAGTGTGATTTTAGCGAGAATGAGTTTGATATTATGCTTTTCGGTGTAAAATTAGAAAGGGTATGCTTTTTAGACTACTCAGTTTTGAAGGAGAGCTTGTGTACAGCCGAATATTTTGGAAGTGTACAGCTTTGTGTTAGTTGGCTGAGCTTATAGCTTTTATGTCCTTCAAGTGTATAGGAGGTGGTTTTTTTTTTGCGGGAGTGTACCAGTGTTTCCAGCCAGTGGTTTTTTTGCCTTTTTGGTTTCTCTGTTTTGTGATAGGGAGTGTGCTATCTCTCTTTTTTTATGAATCGTCTCTAGATGTGTCTGTTTTTGTTTTCAGAGTGGAAGGAGATTATTCAGAAGTAGACAATTTTGAGTTACTATAGCTAAAATTTGTGGCTTTTTAAGATTTTAACCAATGCCTTTTTTTTATGTGATCATAAATCATTGTAATCCATAAAATCTCTGTGCTTTTGTGGTTATGTATTCTACTGATTGAGACCTCCTATGTTTCTAAATAATTTCTAGCCAGTGAGAAATTGCTTGTTATTACATAAAATGGTTTGCAACGAAAATGAAAAACATCTTGGGCAATATTCAATACGACAAATTCAAAACTTGGTGTCGTGAAAGCTTTTTCAACAATGGAGTCACAATATTTTTATAATAATGAATATGTTGCCATATCTGTTGCACGCTTCTATTTGTGTACTTAATTTTCAGCAATGTTGTTTATTTTCTAGCTCTACACCGCCAATCGCTATTAGAGTCAAGGATTAAATAGCGTCAAAAAATAATTAGCGTTATTGATTCTTATTTAGTGCCTGAAACGTGGCAGATTATGGTCCACGTCCTTAAATAGCGTTATTAATTCTATTTCAGGTTTTAGGGACAAAATTTAGTGGCACCGTAGTAGCGTTATATACTCTAATAGCGATTGGCGGTGTAGTTTTGTGACTTTTAAAATAAAGAAGACTTATTTTCGGCATTTAAAACTTGTATCTCTCCTTGGTTGCTGACTGTGCTTGACATCTGCAACCTTTCTAGCTCTAATTGTGCCACTCTGAAATAATGAGGACTTATTTGAGACATTTAAAACTTGAAAACTCTCCTTGGTTGCTGATTATGCTTGACAACTGCAACCTATGAAACAATCTAGTAGATAATAATTTTAGTAAATAACTAAATAAAAGAACAAAAACTTTCCTCGAAACATAGAAAACATTTTAGAATTGAAGAATCGGCCTATATCATATACATCTAGTAAAACAGTCGACATTTCAGGTAGATGTCAATTCAAGATTTGATATTAGACATGTAAGACATTTTATAAATGGAAGTTGGGAGAGAGCCGAAGAAGGTAATCGACTCAAAAGAAACACGAGGGTGAGGATTTTACCAATAATACCGTGGAATTTTGCCGGGAATTTACTGGAAATGATAGTGTACTGGAATTCTTGGCAAATTTATATTAATTGTGTATAGGGCAGTCCACAGTTTATACTGAAATGCACCAAACTCTTGTCTGTGTATGATCATGGATTTTCCAATGGTATCGAACGCATCACAGTCAAGATGTTCAATTATACAAAATATATACTAGCAAGTTGACCAGAATTATCCAAACATATATCGTGTGTTGCACAAAAACTGTACACTGCTTTAATGTGATTTATACAAGTCTTTTCTTTGTTTCGTTTAGAATCTCCCATCTATCCTCGACACACGTTTTCACATGTAAGTTAAAAGAGATAATCTATTGAAATCGCACACGGCCAAACAAAACAGGAATTCACAGCAAACTTGAAAAAAAATAACAAAACCAGGAAAATCATGGAACACCTGAAAAATGAACTTTTAGCTGGTCATAAATAACATTAGTTATCCAAATGTAGGCAGGATGTTGTCAGCTTTTTATCCGATCTGTTTCGACAACTTAACTAGTAAGTAAAACAACTTTATATCCTATCTCTTTCCTTACCAAAATCATAAAATACTTTTACATCCTCCTCCCTTTCGCAGTCAAAAGGTAACGCTTTAAAAAAAAAAAAGTAAAAACCACATCTAACCAAATTATTTTGTGCAACCTTTCAATCTAAACACCTATATACTAAAAAAACTCATTTCGTAAATAATTTTCCTAAAAGTTGAACATTCCCAAAAATAAAAATACAGGCTGCTCTCTGACAATACCAATTGTAATAAAAAATGCGGAATGTACGAAAAATACGACAAACTCGTAATTTAAATACGTGAAATACGGAAAACACGACAAATACGAAATACAATTTACTCGTCCACGGCTTCGATAAGAGACGGCTCGTATCCTTCTGGAGCTTCGAAACCCATCAAATTCATAAAAGTGGCCGTCACATTTGCGAGTCCGGCTTTAGGCAAATCCTCGCGAAATCGAATATTTTTTGGTAATCCAGTCCCACCAATAGCAACAGGTACCTGCAAAGAGGAAAAGAAAAAAAAAAATTAAACAGTAACGACTGTTCCAGCAATATCAACAAGAACCTTAGAAAAGACCAGAATAATAATGATAAAAAAAGTTAAATTAAACATAAAAAATTAGGATTGATAGAGGTCAATGCCAAACATTAATTGGTATAAATTTTTTGGTAATCCGGTTCCACCAATAGCAGCAGGAACATGGAAAAAGAAGTAAAATAAAGTATAACAAATAACAATTTAAAAAAAAGTAAAACATAAAACATCGAATAAATTTCACAATAGATACAAAAAAGGATGAACGGCGATTTGATTAACATTTAGAGGCAAAAAAAGATTCTTTCTAAGCTTTCATTTCCTTTCAAAAAACTTCCGTCACAAAACTTATAAAAGAAAACTTCCCAACAAAAACCTTTCCATAAGAAAGCCTTCCGATGAAGAAGTTCCATTTTAATAACTCCCAATACAAAGACCTTTCGATGAAAAAATTTCCTTGAAAAAAACTGAACGGACGAACTCACAGGATTTAGTGTGTGAGAAGTGAGAGCCTCCACTTCTCCCTTCTCATTTCGGAGGACTTCTTTCGTCTTTTTGTTTCTTTGTGCCATGTCGTCACAGTTTCCGTGATCGGCCGTCACCATCCAAATGCCCCCCAACTCCTCCACAGTATCCAAAAGAACCTGAAAAAACCACACAAAAAAACTCCATCAAAAAAGGAAGGAGAGAGTAAAGAAAAAAAAAACGTCTTTCAGTTTCCATGGATTTTGTCCATTTTTGCAATTTTTTATCTGTTTTCAAATACACCGGGTATCGCTATTAGCGTCAAGGTTTTTTTCGCCACTTAAACCATCTTTTCTCCGTGCACACTTAGCGGATTGCTCATCCGACGGTTCCAATTGAAACACAGATTCTCACCCGCCGATTGGCGGCCTCTAATATAAAATTGAACAAGTGTGCACAGAGAAAATTTGATTTAAGTGACCAAAAAAACCTTTACACTAATAGTGATACACAATGTACCTTCCCCTTCCCCTTCCCTCCTCCCCCTCCCCCTTCCCCTCCCTCGCTCCTACGCCACCCCTCCCTCTTCTCCCTCTCCCTCTCCCTCTCCCTCTCTTCTTACCTTCACCCCCTCGTCGACGGCCTTACAAGCCTCCAAAACCGCGTCGAAAACCCCCGTGTGTCCCACCATGTCTCCGTTTGCGAAATTGACCCTGACGTAATCGTACTTTCGGGACAAAAGCGCTTTTTTGACTTCTTCTGCGATTTCTTTGGCCTTCATTTTGGGAAGCTCGTTGAACGGCACGCGGTCGGACGGAACCTCGCAGTACGTTTCCAGTTCCTCATCCAGTTTTCCAGAACGGTTTCCGTTCCAAAAGAACGTGACATGACCGAATTTCTGCGTCTCACTGCAAGACAAAACGAGAACGGAAACGGGAAGGAGAAGATGTTGGGAAGAGTGGGAGACAGAAGAGGGAGGGAGGGTAGAGGGAGAGAGAGATTTTGTGAAAGGAGGTTTCTTTTCTGAACGGATGTGACCGAATCTCTTCGACTCACTACAAGACGAAATGGACAGGAAGGAAAAGAAAAAAAAGTGAGAGTCGAGGAAGAGAAGGGAGGGAGGCAGAGGGAGAGATCAAGGGATAGGGGGGGAGGAGAGAGGGTGGGAAGAAGAGAGTAAGACGAAAGAATCATCAAAGTTTAGTGACAAATATCATCCGATGCCTAAATTAAAAAAATAGAAGTAAACCTTATCCTACCTCCCTCTCTTACTCCACCCTCTCCCACTCCCTCTCTCCCTCTCCCTCCCTCACCTGCATGCGAAAGTCCTTATCCCATTCTTCGCTAAATATTCTCCAGAGGTTTTTTCGATGAGAGGAGGAGCCACGAGGAACTTTTCCGGAAGCTTCAAATCTCCGTCATATTGCATCATTCCGGCGAATCGGACGGAAGGAAATCGTTTTCGATCGAAAGCGTTGAAATCCGAGTACTCGAAAGTTTTCGCCAGCTGTCAAAAATTTGGACCGAGGACCAGTGGGAAGACGACAGGTGGCGGTTAGTGAGGGAGAGGGAGTAACGTGAGGGAGAAAGGGAGGGAGGGAGGGAGGTAGGCAATGAACTAAAAACAAGAACAAATTGAAGAAACAACTCTCACACGGCATAATTTTTTATTTTTTTTCTCCGACGCAAAAACAGACAGAAAATGAAGGAAATGAAATCCAACCAAAAAGATCCTAACCAGAACAAAACTAAAGAAAAAAACGCAAAAAATAAATAATCGGGAAAAAGAAAAAAAGTCAAAAAGAAAAAAAACCCAAAAAAAAAAAACAAACACAAAAAAAAGAGGAAAACAGAAGAAAAGGAAAAATCTCTCACCTGAATAACTCGATCCGCCCGATAATTCCATATTACGACCGCATCTCCGTCCAAAATGGGTCCCACAGGCTTCTCCTCTTCGTCCACTATCACCCAAGGAGGGTAGTATTGGTCGTTGACTTTTGGGTTTTCCTCTTTTATTTTTTTTAAAGCCTCCAAAGCGCTTTTAAATTTATACGGAGCCTCGCCCAAAACGTGGGCGTACCATCCCCTTTTTACGATATCCCAATCGGCCTAAAAAAAAATTATAGCAATTAAAAAAGAGATGAAAAAAAAAGAGTGTGGATTTTATTTTTATTTAATTTTAGCAGCTGTCGTACATCGTTGCGAAATCACAATAACACCGTAATAAATCGTCATGAAAACGAAAAAAGGTGTTACTAATAACAAAATGAGAACAATATATAGAAAACTATCACCTAAGCTGATGAATTTTCAGCTTTTTTTTTGTTTGAACTTCACCCCGTAACAGTCAACACTAAACGGTAAAAACGGCAACAACAAAACCTCAAAAACCATAATGAAACTGCAATAAAAACGCCATAAAAGCATGATAAACATGCGATAAAAACAAAAATAAAAACAGTAACTGGAAAGAACAAAAAGAACAAAACAAAAACAATAAACAACTTTTTGTAAACTTACCTCGTAACGGTCCATACTGACATACATTCTTCCTCCTCCGGAAGCAATTTTGGCATCACATCCTTGACTTCGAAGATTCTCCAAATCTTTCTCCAATTGGCCCACAAATTGAATCGATGAACCGTCTACAAATTAAATAAACAAATAAATCAATAAAGATTAAAAAGTTTTAAGTAAAAAGTTAAATCCCAGAAGTAAAAACTCAACCGTCAAAATATAAGAGAAGTGAAAATTCCAAATCTTTCTCCAATTGGCCCACAAATTAAATCGAGGAATCGTCAATAAAATAAATAAACAGAAGAAAAAATAAAGATTAAAAACTTGAACTAAAAAGTTAAATAACCCAGAAGTTAAAAACTCAAGATTCAAAGTATAAGCACAAAGTGAAGTCAAATTTCCAAATCTTTCTCCAAATTGTATCAAGGAACCATCTAAAATCCCAAATAAATAAAAAAAAACCAGACATAAACAAAGGAACCAAAATTTCAGAGAAACAGAGAGAGGGAGAGGGCTGGGAGAGGGAGAGAAAGACAGAAAAAGAGTTACAGATAAGAGACAGAGGGACAGAGGGAAAGAGAGAGAGAGACACGGAGAAACAGATACAGACAGACGGAGAGACAGACAGATGAGAGGGAGAGAGAGACAGAGATAGAGAGGAAGGGAGAGAGCGAGAGGGAGACAGAAATATACAGAAAGCGAGAGGTAGAGGAGGGAGAGAGCGGAACAGAGATAGACAGGAGTGAGGGAGAGAGGAGGGAGGAAGAGAGATAGATAGAGACAGAGAGAGGGCGAGAGAGGGAAAGAGGAGGGAGAGAGAGAGAGACCTGGTACATCCCGTCCATCCGTGAGAACGTGCATTCGAATTCTTTTGCATCCTCTCTCAAAAGCTCCGTGAATCGTTCCGAGAACTTGGTCGTACCGGGAATGAACTCCTCCATCACTAAAAACAAAAAAAAACCAAAAAAAACAATGAAGAACGACGACAAATAACGACAAATGACAAAAAATGACAAAAAACGATAAAAAATGGTAAAAAAACAAAAACGACGAAAAACGAAGGCAAACAACAATAAAATGATAAGAAAAAAAAAAAACAAAAAATCAAAGACGATGAAACATGAAGGCAGGTGACAAACAACGATAACAAAAGATAAAAAAACAAAAAATGACTTCCACAAAAAGGAAAAATAAAGAAGATAACGAGAAGGAACTCCTTTGCCCCTAAAGACAAACTCAAAAAACAAGAGATAGTAAAAAATAACATTTTGTAACTTACAAAAAAAACAGGATGAACAGCCAAAAAGGAGGGCAAGGGGGAGGGAGAGAGAGGAAAAGAGAGAGAAGAGAGAGGAGAAAGCGGAAGGAAAGAGGAGAGAGAAAAGAGAGAACAAGAGGTAGAGGAGAGAGAGGAGAGGAGAGAGAGTACAGAGAAGGGAGAGGAGAGGAGAGACAGAGCGAGGAGAAAGAGAGAGAAGAGAGGAGAGGAGAAAGAAGAGAGAGGAGAGGAAAGACAGCAAAGAGGGAGAAAAAGGAGAGAAGAGAGAAGAGAGGAGAGGAGAGAGGAGAGGAGAGAGGACAGGAGGGAGAGACAAGAAAGGAGAGAGGAGAAAGAAGTGAGGAAAGAGGAGAGAGGAAAGAGGGGGGAGGAGAGAGGAGAGGAGAGATAGGAGAGAGCGAGAGAAGGCGCTAAAGGAATAGAATGGCACAGTGAGAGATTCAGAGAGAGAAAGAGAAAAGAAGGGGGGATGAGAAAGAGAAGGGAGTGAAGAAAGAGGGGGAGGGAGAGCAGAAAAAAAAAGAGAGAGAGGGAGAGAGATAACCAGCTGAGAAGTTCAATAATATGAAAAGTCTACCCATGTTCCCGTTCGAGGGAAAGCCAGAGAGAGAGAGAAAGAGAGAGAAAAAGAGAGGGAAAAAGAGAAAAAGAGAGAGAGCGAGAGAGAGAGAAAGAAAGAGAAAAAGAGGAAGAGAGAGAGAGAGACAAACCTGAGAAGACCAATCATATGGAGAGTCCCTCCCTGGTCCCAGGCCTCCTTCACATGGTTGAAGCCCTCCGTCTCAAAGAGCTTTCCGGTCTCCAGAGCCAGGTCTACTAGGGCGGCCCTGGGGGGTGGAGGGAGAGGGAGAGAGAGGGAGGAAGGGCAGAGAGAGAGGGGGAGAGGGAGGGGAACAGGGAAGGGAGGGGGAGGGAAAAAAAAGGAGGAAGAAAATCAGTAAGAATAAAACTAGAGACAGGCCTACTTGGAGGGCCCTGGGGGGGTGGAGGGAGAGGGAGAGAGGGGGAGGGAGGGCAGACAGAGAGGGGGAGAGGGAGGGGGACAGGGAAGGGAGGAGGGAAAAAAAGGAGGAAGAAAATCAGTAAAAAGTAGACTAGAGGAAGGTCTACTGGGCAGCCGTGGAGGGTGGAGGGAGAGGGAAACGGTGGGGGATAGGGAGGGCGAGAAAGAGTGGAGCACGCCCTTCCCCTAAAAACCCTCCCCAAACCCCTCCTTCTCCCCCCCCTATCTCCCTCCTCCCTCTCCCTCTCCCCCTCAAAAAAAAAACCCACTTCCCTCTCCCTCCCCTCTAAAACCCCAATTCCTCTTTTACCCCTTTTTACCCCTTTATACCCACCAACTTACCCCTGTTCTATGACCTTTCCGGCCCCCATGGCGTTATGTCCCACCTCCGAATTCCCCATATCTCCATCCGAGGGCAGTCCCACGGCCGTTCCATGCGCCTTAATAGTTCGCCACCTCCGAATTTTTTGACCGTTTTTTTTTAAATTCGCCAGAGTCGGAGATTCGGATTCGGTCACAGCATTGAAGGGGTCAGGGGGAGCGTCTCCCCACCCGTCGAGGATGAGGAGGAGGAAGGGAGGGGAGCGAGGGATGGCAGGGAAGGGAGAGAGGGACCAGGGGGAGGGAGAGGAGGATGGGGCAACCATGGCTGGGGGAGAGGGAGAGGGGGAGGAGGGGAGGGGGAGGGAGAGGAGGGGGGAAGGGAGGGGGAAGGAGGGGAGAGAAGGGGTTAGTTTTGGGAGTGGGGAGGGGAGAGGGGGAGAGGGGGAATGAGAAAGAGAATGGGAAGGAATGACAGAGAGTGAGAATGAGACAGAGAAGGAGAGAGAGAAAACGTTAGAATGAGAGAGTGAAGGAGAGGACAAGAGGGAAGAAGAGGTAATGAGAGTGAAAAGGAGAGAGAAGGAGAGAAGGAGATAATGAGATAATGAGAGGGAATGAGAGATAAAATGAGAGACTGGGAGAGAGATGGAGAGAAGGAGTGAATGGGAAGAGAGTGAGAGAGAATGGGAGGGAGAGAGTGAGAGGATGAGAGAGAGTACGGTTGAGAGGGAAAATGAGAGAATGAGAGAGAGGAGAGAATGAGAGTCAATGTGAGAGAAAATGGGAGAAAATAAGCAGGAAAGAAGCAGAAATGAAAAAAACAAAAAAATAATATTAATAAATAGTAATAATAATAATAATAATAATTATTATTATTATTATTATTATAAATAAATTAATAAAAAAAAATGACTGCCTTAATATATGCTGGAAACGCAAATGCCAAAAAATAATAATAAATAATAAAAAAAAAAAACAAAAAAACAAAAAAGAATAAAGAAAAGAAGTGATAATTATTCTTCTTCTTATTTTGAGGTTTTTTAGGGGGAAAAAAAAAAAAAGGGACAAAAAATTTCGAAGGCAAATGCACCTAACTCAAACTTGAAAAACCATTTTTAAAAATTAGGAAATACAAAATATAAACAAAACAGAAAAAGAATGTATACCTGATAGATTTGATCACTGAGATTTAAGGTGGAAACAAAAATACAAAACAAAAAAACAAAACAAAATGTGATGAAAATTTGATACAGTTTTCTTCGTTAAAAGGAAATAAGTATTTTAAGAAGTCATGAAGAATATTAATTTTGAAATTCTGGAAAGGTATTCTTTTTAAATTTAGCAAACTAAAAGAAAAGGTACATAAAGTACAGATTCGGCATAAATGGACGGGCAGAAAAAAAATTAGATATGTGCTGTACGGATCGGTACAGTACAGTACATTTCTGTACTTTTTTGTGACCCTTGTAGAGCTTGAGAAGTTCTTAGAACTTGAAAAAAGTACAGAGAAAAAAAAATGGAGGGCAGTCGACGGGCAGAACTGAATATTGTTTTATTTTTTTGTATAATTTTGTATCCCTTAAATGAAGTTAAAAATTTGAAATGCTAAAATCTCTGTACTTTTATTTGACTTTTTTAAGTTGTAAATGACGTACTTCTGGAATTAAACAAAAGGAGACTCTTTTCTTTTGAAAGGAAACTCTGATTCCCAGCTTTTTTTTACTTCATAAATTGTGAAGAAACGGGCAGGATAAAATCGACGATATTTTTGTTTCGGGCAGCTTACATCAATCAGAAAATGACAAAATATTTTATATTTGCCCGAGGATGGATGGCGCGAAAGGTACAGTACATTCCCGGACTGACCGGACCTTTAAAATATTATTTAATGCTGCCCGCCGACATTCTGAGGAGCTGCTACTGGTCGCCGCAGCCACCGGTATCTTTGAAGATACCGAGATATTCTTCTATGCGCTTGTACGGCTGACTTCTAATCGTACAGTAACTAGAATTTTAGATGAATCTATTTCCACCCTACAAAGGTTTCTATTTTAACCTCCGGTTCCCGATACAGTTTACGTAATTGTCCGTACCTTTTTCGAACGAAAAACGACATGAAGCGATTAGCCGGGTACAGTACACCGTGAATCGCTACACCGTGAATCGCTATTAGCGTGTTGGTCGCTAATTGAGGTACCCTGTTTTTTTGGGCAAATTCTCAAATAGAATTAGACATTCTAAATGTTCCTACACGTTATTTGAGGTGTTCCATAAAATAGGATTCATGACTCTAATATAGTGACATCGTAAATAGTGTGGTGTACGGTCTGTCAGAGACGTACTTTTCTGTACTTTTTCAAGTAGAAAAGTACAGAAAAGATATTCACGCAGTCAAGGAGTCGCGCTAACATGCAATTGCGTAAATATTTTCCGGCATTCGCGGATGTCAAAAAACCGCGACGGCGTACGATTTGAAAAATTTCGTACATGCACATATTTTAGTGTGGAGATATTCTGCACCGAAATTTTTTACAAGGCAGTTTACAAATTAGAGTGTACGAAAAATTAGAATAAAAATTATTTCCAAAAAAATCGACATTCCCAATTAGCGTAAATAACGCTAATTGTTTCATTACGCTATCTATTTCATTACGCTAATAGCGATTCGCGGTGTACTTCAGTTTCAAGAGGTTTCGTTTCACTTTGCGTCTAAGTTCAATGTAACGCTTAGACGATTAAATTTCAATTTTGAAGCTAAGTGCTCTCACCGTGGAGCTCACATAACGACAAAAAGTGACTGTCTGCAACACTTTTATTTACATGTGGTTGCCGCAGTTTTGTTACCGTAAACGTTCGCCGGCCGTGTGAATTGCTAAATTTATTATGACGGTCGACGTTCGCAAGCGCGGCATAATTTTAAACGGTTGAAAAATATTTTCAAAGTCAAAGCTGTTCAACCGATTGACCGTCAAATTTGTACTCAACGGTGCTTTATATGTACCCGTGTGTACTTCAAACGTACATTTTTTTACAAAATGACGTAGGTGACTGTCCGCAACCAAAACAGTCACTGTCATTATCAATTCCCATGGCGAAAATATCCCGCAATTTTATGGTTCGTCCTTTTGTTGAGTATAGCGAGTGATTGTTATTTTGACATCGTACTTGAAAAAGAATCGTACAGAATAATGCTCGCATTTAATTTTCCGAACCACACGATTGAGTTCGTACAGTCGTACACCCTTCGTCACGTTTTTTTATGCTCCAAATCTGGTTGAGGGCGTCAGTAATATACACCGTGTATCGCCATTAGCCTATTAGTGTTACTGTATTTTTTTCCACTTAAAACATATTTTCACCGTACACACTTAATGGATTATGAATCTGACGGTTGCCATTGAAATGCTACACCGCGCATCGTTATTAGTGTCAAAGTCACTAATTTGGGTTCTTAAAATTTTGATTTTTTCCTCAAATAGGATACATGATTTTAATTTTTCCTTGACGTTAATTAAGGTACCGTACAAAATAGCGTAAAGAACTAAAGTTCAATAAGATCTAAATAGCGTGATGTACGGTCGATGTCAGACCGTACATAAATGTACCTTTTCAAGTGAAAATTTAACAAAAAATGAATTAAATCGGGCGCGTACGCATAGGAAAGTGCGCTGAAAAAACGGGATTGGTCTAACACGTAAATTAGTCTGACATGTACGGATGTTTAAATTTCACTACGGTGTACGATTTTTTATATTTTGTACGGATACATATAATAATGTATATAATCGTACAGAAAAATTTCCATTTTTGCTGTTCCAAATTAGCGTTAACACTGAAATTAGAATAAACCTTTTTTTTTTTTTTTTCAAATTCTTAATTAGCGTCAATGACGGTATATTTACTTACACACGATTTAAACTTTGACACTAATAACGATGCGCGGTGTACATTCTTGGACATCTGTACAAACTTTAATTTTACAACGGTTTTCGTGGTCGTTGGTATGACAACAACCCTAAGAACGTTCAGATTATACATTAGCGTGACGCTATTAGATATTTTAATCGGCGTCTGCCCGTACACATACGCAGCTGCAATTTTGTCCTTTTGGAAATGATGATGCTCAACAGGATCCTACGTGGTACTAATCGCAATCTAACACCTCATTCACTGGCACGACCTGATGGAAGGGTGTTATAAATATTACTGTCAGTAAATGTGTTCGTACGATTATTGGGACTGCCTGATGGAAGGTTACCCTTATTGGGAGAATAACAGTAAACCATCTGAGTGAGAACATGGGGAACAAAAGAAACGAAAGGTTTAAACGAAATCGAGAAACCGAATGTGTGAGGAAGCAAATTAGACGGAAAACGGCGAAAAAGAAACTAACACAGGCAAGGGCAAGCTAGCAAAGGACATGGAGAAGAAAAAGAAGCACAAAGCTCACAGCAAACATCCTCAACATAACCAGAAAACCCGCAAAATCTCTGAACCCAAAGCTGGGTGAAGCAAGCAAAGGAAATTCAAGCATACATTGACATCCCAACACAACAATAGTGAATAACGGTAGCAATAACAATACGTTAGCGGTTTACATACCCCGAGAGCGGTCGAAATATTTATATCGTAGCTGCGCACATTATCATGTTCCTTTTTCCTAACATCGTCACGCGCGGGAAATCCTACTTGCCCATTAACATCACCTACTACGCGAGCAAAACTAAAATTATATCAATCTGCTGTAAAGGAATAACATGTCAAACCTGCAGATGAAACAAAATATCCCATCTCATAAATAATAGTCGTATTAGGGTCATGAACTGTGTTGTATTCTTGAATCAACGCTTCCCTACGGGAGAAATTGGGCAAATGGACACCATTATTAGGCAAAATAGCATGGTCATACAAGCAAACGACGGAGTCGAGAACGGGCATACTAGAGAGGTGGAGATCAATAATGTGGGCGGTAGTGAACCGAGGAGGCGGGAAAGGAGTGCAGCCCGCCAAGCTCCTAAAATGCCCACACACCGCCCTCGTAAGAGACAATTTGGGCATGTGAAGAGTCGCATGGAAGCGCGTCGAGAAGCGCATATCGAGTGGTGACAACCACCTTATCAAATGTTAATACTTGGGCACACATAGCTTGCTCCATAAAAAGGGTGGAGAAAACCGTCACAACTACCAAAGCAAGAGTAGGTATAGAGTTGGCCGCCTCCAAAACGGGTTCGCTAGAAAGAAAAGACAATGTTTGGAACACAAGGGGTGATGGTAGCAAATGGCAACACAACTTTTGGGAGTAAGGGGTTGGAAGTATTGACTTCCATCAAGGATTATTGCTCAATACTCGATACTCTTTATAGGGTATCAATTTTGGCCTCGATATGATACAGAAATTCGTATGAAAAATCGTACAGAAAAGGTATAGAAAAACGTACCCCTCCCCACACACTAAGGAACGCCCGGAGCTTATTTTTAACTTAGCGTCCACTTTGATATATCGCGGTATAAAATATATCGAATTATCAGCCAATATGTCGCATAAATATCGCGATCTTCGCCTCCTCGATATATTGAAGCAATGTATTGATTATCGGGTACCCAAAATTCGGTAAAAATCGAATATCGGCAAGGGGCCCTCAATACCCAACACTAGTAATTAGATTGGTAATACTAGTGTTGTGTATCGGTTAAAAATTTATGGCGATGACACCAATACCGATAGTTATCGGTTATCGAACGGTCAGATATATCGGTCAGAGACCAACAAATTCCATATCGGCGATAACTTTTAAAAATATAGTACGTATACAATAGTACTATATAACATACTGTATTATATAATTTACTTTATATAGTCTAGGTTCGTTACGAGGCCCAATAGTTAAGAAAACCGTGTGACACTGTGTCCACACCGGGAAGAGATAGTCCCACACGCCGTAATGGGGTATCGCAATAGGGTAATAGGGTTTGTTTTGTGTTTTTTTTAAAACAAAACAAAAAAAAGACATATCCTAAACATACGGTTGCGCGGAGAAAACGAGGTGTGGCCCCAATCAGCGCGCTCGCACGTGCGAAAAGTTGCAAAAAATTGCAAGGTTTAGTCATTTAAATTGAAGTACTGTAATTCCTGTACGGAAATATTAAAACGCACGAAACGAAATTTCGCTGTCAATGTAAGAATGTTGATTCGTAGATAGTATGGCTCGATTTCGTCGCGCGTGACGATGCACATTTTTTTCATTTAATTTCAAATGATATTTTTACCCGTTTCGTTTTATTATAGTGTACAAAGTTTATTTCATTTCGTGCGTTATAGAATTTATGTACAAGACTTACACTACACCATGAATTGTTATTAGCCTTATGTACGCTATATCGGCACCCCAAAATTTTGACATTGGTACCTTAAAATATAATAAACTACACTATTTCAAGACGTAGACCATAATCTGCCACGTCTCCTTGCACTAAATTAGAATGAATGACGCTATTTTTTTTTTTACACTAACGATTTATATACGCTAATAACGATTCAAGGTGTATTGTACTTCAGTTTAAAGCATAGTTCAAAAGTAAGCGTTTTTATGGTAGGCTTGTGGTACGCGCACAAAACTTGCCACAAAACTCGCGTAGAGTAGGCATACTATATGTGTGTGCGTTGTGCACACTTTGGTACTAGCGTACGAATTTGACGTATGATCATAGTACAGCGCACGCCGCCGGACGAATTTTTTGAGCGAACTGACACGGCGTAGGATGGCATTCCGCGGGAAAGAAAAATCCTGAAAAAAAAAAACGCGGACGGGCAACAAAACAAATTTTAGTTAAAATGAGCGCGGTGGAGAGCGATGAGAGTGCAATGAGAGAGAGTACGGAGAGTTCATATTTTTTTCGGAAAGGGCGAAACCGCCAAAGTGTTTTTGCAGCCACCAACGGGTAGGTTTTGGTAATATTTTTAGCAGTGTGGAGTATTGTTTTTTTATCGTCCCATACTACCGATTGGTCAATTTGGGGCTTTATTTAGTGTAACCTTCAAAATTGCAGACGCTAATATGACAGATAGTCCTATCGTAAGTTGTGTTATGGGCTTTTCATGTGATCTTCTTATATCGTTACTTTGATCAGCGACCGTCCAATCGTCTAAATCTGACAGTCAAATAAAAAATACCTCTAAACTCACAGATTTTTTTTTTGTCCGAATGTTTTTTAAAATTTAGACGTGACGTTTAATTCTTTATCGATCGATGTGCAACTCAACCCTGTTACTATTTTTTTTCATTTTGTGACCCATACAATATGGGTCTTAAGGTCATATTGTATGTATTACATACAATAGGCATATTGTATGGGCCTACTTTCACCTACTTTTGAACTATGGTTTAAAGAGGTTTCGTTTCAATTTGCGTCTAAGTTCAATGAAATGCTTAGACGACTAAACTTCAATTTTGCGGCTAAGTTAATATCCAACGTGTTCTCACCGTGGAGCTCACGTAAGGACTAAAAGTGATTGTCTGCAACGCTTTTATTTACATGTGGTTGTCGCAGTTTTGTTACTGTAAACGTTCGCCGGCCGTGTGAATTGCTAATTTTATTATGACGGTCGACATTCGCAAGCGCGACAAAAGTTTAAGTTGTTGAAACAATATTTTGAAAGTCGAATCTGTCCAACCGATTGAGCGTCAAATTTAGACTCAAATGTGTACTTCAAAAGTACATTTTAAGTGACCGTGCGCAACCAAAATAGCCACTGACATGATCAATTCCCTAAATTTAAAACAATACCTTATAGTTCTAAAACTATAGTATTGAAACGAACAAACTAAATTACATTTGTAAAATTTTAAATCATACTTTTTCGAAAAACATACGTACAGACGAACAGATCAATCGGGCACATCTGTCAAACTGCCGCCATTTACTACAGCCTGCTGCCACCATATTTTGACGATTTAGGGGCACTTATTTGAGGAAATATTAGTTTTTTATAAAATAGTATTAATATATATTTTATTCATTAGATTTTACGGGAATGCGGTGAAGAGCTTCTTGGCGCGTCGAGATAACTGCGATGCAGTTGAGTGTAGTGGCCGTACATTTATCTGTACGATACGTACAAATATCGCCGATAATTATCGATATCGGTGTTATCGCCAAGAATAACCGATAAATATTGATTTTTTATCGGCGGTAAATCGGTTATTATCTGCAATAACATCGATAACGATATATCGTACCAATATATTGGTTATCGGCAAATTCTTACCGATGCACAACACTATAATACAACCATCGCAAAACAAAAGTAAAAACGTATGAATCTTCACAATTCGTCAAAATGTAGCCATTCGACTACAAATGGACGTCAAAGTATCGCTACGCGTAACAAGACAAGAATGATACCGGATTTTTCCCCGGTTAACTACACCGTGTATCGCTATTAGGGTTAATATATTTTTTTGCCACTTAAAACATCTTTTCTCCGTACACACTTGCCCAATAGTCAATTTATGACCTCCAATCAGCTGAGAAACTTAAACTTCAATCGCAACCGTCAGATCCACAATCCGACATGTGTGTACGGAGGAAAAATGTTTAAAAAAAACATTAACGCTAATAGCGATTCACGGTGTACTATACTGTGCTTTTTTTTGGGGGGAGGCTTGCAATTCATATCGAACGTGAATGTTAGAAACTTCCGCTACGATGTACATTTTTCGGCAGCAAAAAAAAAAACTACGATTAATTAAGTCAGTATTCCATGATTCGTTTCGATACTCCCGCATGCTTGAATTCATATCGGGAATCGGATCTGCGACAAAGTTTGAAACTGTCCTTTGGGCCGTTGTACCGAAAATTTCTTCCATCTCGGCTCTTGTCGTCATCCTCCAGAACTCTCCGTCTTCGTCCACTCCTTTTCCAGCGTCTGCCAAGAACATCACTATTCTTCTCTCTCGTCATGCCTGCAGTCGCTTTCCGTCCTCTCTCTTCCAGAATTCTGACGCACCCACAGATACATGAAGAATCATCTCCAGCTGCTCGGTTCCAAACCTTATGGCAGCAAAAGAGACTTTTCGGAGAGTTTATATTAAGACTCCATTCCACCGCTTTAAATAAGTTTCCAGCAAGTAAACCTACTTGTAGTTCTGTAATTATTCGGCCTTCTAGTGTAAAAGGAAAGGTTGAAATACCTGCTTCTGTGTCCGGGAAACGAGTTGTTGAAAGTGGAAGATGGAGCCGTCGTATCGATTATTTAATATCAAAATTAACTGAAATGCCGCGTGACGTGACAGATGAAGTATTTATTGACACGCTTGAGAGGTGTGTGCTACTTCCTGGTTGAGAATTTGAATGTGGAATGACAATTGTCGCTTCTTAATTTTCCATGTTGGTAAATTGCAGTTGCCCAGCTGCATATTTATTCATTTATTATTTATATTGTTATAATGTTTTACATCGATTCTTTGGATAGCATGCAAGTGCCGTTTTCTTACCGTGATTTGTGTCCAATTGTACAACTATGACAATTCCCGACAATTGTTTCCGTGTATGCAACCAAAGTTGCCTCTTTCAATCCTAACTTTCTTTCTTTGTTTGGAGTTCATGTTTGCTGATGCTCTAATTTCTATCACTCATTTTATTTAGACAACAATTTGATTGACTATTTCATCAACTATTTTAACTATTTCATCAACTATTTCCAAAATTGATTTTAACCTATTTCTATGCCGTTAATAACAAGGTTTCAATTTTACTTTTGTTTTATTTGACTTTCAGGTAAGTGATTTCTTCAACTCACTTATTTACGCCTATGACTTTGTTCTGCTTTTCCTTCATCCGTGAAATAAAACACTTGCCTGCATTCATTTCAAGTGCTGTGTAAACTCTGATTAGTAAATCGTTTCCTTTGTCATTGCAGCTGTTCCCTCTCTCACCCCCTCATTCCCTCTCTCACTCCCTCTCTCACTTGCTCTTTCATTCCCTGACGCACTCCCTCACTCAAACATTTATCGAGGAATATGTCGACTTGCATTTTCTCCTTTTGTCATGCAATGCACCAAGCTGTTGAACCAATTTGAATTTTGACTAGATTTGTCCAGGTTTTACCTTTTCTTGCAAAATTAAAATTTATTAAAATTTGGTGGAGTGGCCATTCTCTTTGAAAATAAATAGCAAGAAGAATTTCCTAAGTGAAAACCTTCATTGCGATAACCTCTGGGCTTTAGTGACTGTTCAACATTTTGGCTCCAGCTCCCTGTAGGGTACATTATCAGCATGGATTGCTTTTTGAGTGTCAGAACATCAACAGGTTACTATCCGGCCATTCATGTAATGAGTTCGCATTGTTTTGTCAGAAGGCCTCTTGCAACATTCGCCGGATCAATGTCAAAAATGGAACACATGAATCAGAGAAGCTTCCTCTTGGATGAAATGCATGGGAAAGAATGCTGAATAGTGCAACAAAATAGTTATAGCATGGTTGTTGGGACTTATTGTATCTCATCAACTTTAGAAAAGGAGGGACGAACCATTTGATATGGCCATTTCAGAAATGTACTTGTGCCCATGATCTGGATACTCAATCACTATTTGACATAATTGAGTTTGAGAGAGCATGTTATCACATTATTGATGCAAGAGGACTTCATGAACTATGTACCTTAGCACACCAGCGATGCATGTTTTGAAAGCCATCTATATGCCAAGGAAAATGACAGTTGTAGTGCACGCTTGTTATCCAAATTGCCGGTACGTGGAGTGTTGAGTAGAAACCCATAACAAAAGAAGTGATGTGGCTGGATGGCAGGTGGATGAAATCAACACGACCGAATCGAAAGGACATGCTCATTGTTTTGAGATCAGTCGATCGCTCTCCTAAATTTTCCTTATCTCTTTCCTGTAGGGTGAGTGCTGTAAGAGTCTTGGCTGGGGAATTGTGGAATCACAGTGGGTGTGGTGAGTTTAGTGAAATGAAGCAACAGCCTGTACAAGAAGGTGTTTAGTTATCCAGTGTTGTTATTGGAAATCACAAGTGACTTGAGAGATCCAGCTAATCTCGTCGCTGAATGTGTGTAGTCTTAATAGCCAGAAACTCTTTTGACATAAGCTATTTTATCCGGATCAATATCAAGCACGTTCTCATTCTTTGTGAAAATGAGATTTTCTCTTGGTGCAAGTTATTAGGAGGCATCAAAGAAGATTGACATGTTGGTTCAGCACTACTCTCGTTATTCGTAATTGTTTGGACAACACTAATTTGGTTGTGAATATTTTACACACGCAATAGTGTATATTTGGAGAAGCTCTGTTAGAATGTTATACTTTTTCTTATATGCCCAACATGAGTCATAATGTTAACCAACATAGTAAAAGATGTTCGACTGCACATTCTTGGTGTTTTTGGACTATCCACAGAATTGTGGAATCATATGTTTCAGAAGTAACTGGATGGAAGGGTGGAAAACAAGCTTTTTTAAGCATCCCAAATACATTTCATCTATGTATCTTTAATCTATATGTGTTATGCCAGTGTTGTTAGCACTATTGTGTGAACTTTTCCCAAGAAAAATATTGGCAGAATCAGTGTTTTTAACATTATATCCACAGCTGTGTGTAATGACTTTGGGAATCAAGGAAAACCACAAAGTTTTACATTGACAACTATTTTTAAAAGGCCATGTCACATGTCATGCATGAGGTATTTTCAACAAATAAATTGACAGCGCGAAATGTTCACCTCTCACTGTGGGACATTCAGCTTATACGATGGATGGGAATATGATAGCGTCCACATAGCACCTCATGAGAAAGAAGGCATCGTGGACCTATGGTATACACCAATATATGTGTAGGCATTGATGTATCTGTACTTAAAGTTAGAATGGTCAGTTTAGTGAAGCTAGTATGGGAGGTCTACTTGGATAGTAACTGAAAAATTTCGAGAAGAGTGAAAGTTAACTGACAGAAAATAGTCCAATTTTTGGCAGCTTGCAGAATGGGCTTTCAAGCAGGAATGGTTTGAGACTTGTGCTCGAGACTTTTCTCGACAAATGGACCGATATGGGAAAGCGAGACGGTTTTCTGAAATGGAAGCGACATTCCATCAAATGCAAGAGAGTGGCTTTCCGCCTGACCAAGTTTCCTATACCATATTGATAAGCTCGTGGGGACGAGTAGGGGAAATGGAGAAGGCATTGGATTATTTTAATGAGATGAAGGCTTATGGCATTATGCCAGATGTTATGACTTACTCTTCGGCTATGAGTGCCTATGGTGAAGGAGGGCTTCCTGAGAAGGCAGAGGAGTTGCTAAAGGTGAGGTTTTTAGCTCTGGCTTCTTGCGACAAATTTGATCCCTATCTTTGTTTGACTTTTGGTGAGAGCGATTTCAAGGATTATGACACTTTGCTCGTAGATCTTGAGTGATCCAGGGCATGAGCTATTTTCCTGTAGCTGTTTGAGAGTCTCTGACTTGTCTAGTGATCTCTATTGCTAACTATGGTATCTGATGTATGGAATAGCCTGTTTTCTTCTGTATTCATCATCGCCTGTATTTATCATCTTCGTTGCTGTCTGTTTGTTCAGAGCCTTGACTGGCACCAAAAACTTTAAAAACCTTTAAATACTCTTCTGAAAAAATCTTATCCACTGAGACATTAGTTATTGAGCACGGCGTTTCTCGTTTACTTTTGCACATCGGCGTTGACGTGCCTGAGATGTGTGAGGTTTAGTGCGTTAGGCTCCATGTTTTATACTTATGGCTCAGGACTACAGAGGTTTATGGGTGTCTATGTAATAGGTCTGAGTTTTGTGGGTGTTTATCTAATGAGTTAGTTTAAATTCAGAGTTTAGAAGATTAGGTTTTATTAAGCGTTAATGCATGCTTGTTGCTCATTTCTTGAGAATACTCTATTGATGATATATGGCATCCCATGTAAGTCAGCCAATAAAATGTTGGGTTCAAGATTACGAAATAATAATAATTGTATCTCTTTTGGGTTGTAGATGGTGGGTGCTGTTGTGCCGTGGTTGTGGATTTCTACTGTATATATCACATTTGTGTATGTGTATGTGTGCATATACATGTATAATATAGCATACACATTATATATATATATAATGTGTATGCTATATTATACATGTATACACACGTAGATATATATATGTACGTTTTTTTGTTTTTTTTTAACAGAAAGTACAGTACGAGTGTTTTGCAGTACTGAGGTGGCTCATGAATGCGGCAGGAGATGGAAGGTGCAGGAATTCAAAGCTCGATAGCGTCCTACACCATAGTCATAACGGCCTATGGAAGAAAGGGAAAACCCTCTGAAGCTCAGCGAGTATTTGGAGAGATGCAAAGTCGGGCGAAACTGATTCCCGACACGAAGGCTTATACTGCCCTAATGGGTGCCCATGTCAGCGCAGGAAATTTGGAAAAGTCTCTGGAATTATTTCAGGTAAGGCTTTGGCTTCGGCTTTGGCTGTAAGCCATTGATAAGGCTTTGTGGAACAGGGATTTGATGCCTGTGACGATTTTTTTGATTGTGGTTTTGTTCTATTTTTAGTTTGAGAGCTGCAGGAATATACTCGAGTGCAGTTTATTAGCAAGGCTTAAGTTTAACTTTCAGCTGATACTTTGACGATGACCACATCCCATATGAACTTGTTATGTTCTTAAGCATGTCAAACCATTTTGAAAAGTACAGTTTGCCTGACACTTTCCATCTGCTGATCTTAATTGATGAATTCGATCAAAAAAATTCCATTTTTCACAATATGAATTGACCTTTTTGATGAACTTCTTAGCAAATGGTTTCCTCCTGTCAGAACATGAAAAGACTCGGAGTTCCTGTGGATGACCTCGCTCGAGCCCGATTAGTCGAAGCTTGTGGAAACGCCGGACGTTGTGAGGAGGCAGTTAAACTGGTTTTAGAAGGAGAGGTCGAGGGTCGTCGAGCTGGAGCAAATACATATGCAGCCCTTATAAGCGCTTTTGGTGTTAATGGGTTCTGTAAGAAAAATCTTTTTTCTTAGTTTTTTCATATCTTTTTCCTGGCTATCACTTGGCTGGATTCTTGTGATTTCCCTTCTTTTCTTGTTTTCTGTTCGGGTTTAGGGTGTCCTGAGTCTTTTTCCATGGAGTCACGTGGAAATGTTGGGGAGTTGAAATGAGGGTTTTGACTGGAGTTGGAAATTGGAATATATCCATTATGAAGCACGGCTAGAAAGTTGATTTCTGACAGTAAGGAAAGATGGGGGACAAGTGCGATATAATAAAAGCCATGACGAAACTTATGGGGTGAAATGAAATGAAATAGTTTAATTCAACCTCTCTGCATTTAACATGCTGTATCTGTGTCGTTACTATGTCTAAGATTCATGATTAAGCATAATATGTCTGAGATGGTGAATGAAAATGCTGTTTTTTCTGTGATGCAGTGGAGGAAGCTCAGGAAGTGTTCGATGAAATGGTCGCATCGAAACAACCGATTGTCGGGAAGGTTTTTGTTGCTCTTTTTGTTGCTTATGCGAGTGCCGGGAGGGAGGAGACAGCCATGGATATTAAAGAGAAGATGGTAAAGGCTGGATGGGAACCAACCTGGAGACAAATGGACGAAATGATTAATGCTCTCCTTCTTGGAGGATTAGAAAACGCGGCATCATCTTTGACTAAGTTGCGAGATAGGTCGGATCAAGTAGTAAATTCGGAAGGTGTTGAGCAATTGAAGAAACCGAAGGTCAGTTCTGGAATAAGTTCGTCTCCGAGCCGAAGTCCCAATGAGGTTTTGACAGGTGTAGATTCAGTTTTATCGGTCAGAACAGTAGAGTGAATGAATGAATTAATCATATGATGATCATAGTGAGAGTTTTTGTGGAGGATATGACTAAAAGGGACGAGGTTCTGGGTTTCTTGACATACCAAATTGACGATTTGGGAATTGATAAAGACATCCAATTTAATAAATGTGAAACAATATTTGTCCAAGACAAACAAATCTTCACCCGAAAAAAATAATCTGGCAATTTGTACACACAAAGTTCTGAATAATTCCTGCTATAATAGACCTAGACAAGAAAAAAAGCTTTGTGAGCTCGTACAGAGTTACGGTGACACCTGAATTGGGGGAAATTTACACAATTTCCTTCTAAAATGACTGCATGTGGTGGCATATCTTCGATGGAGCCCTTGAACAACAGCTAGACTGCATTGCTACAGCTGGCAGTCTAGGATTAGCTGTGTGATTATCCTTTAGTTTGACATTAAGATACGCCCAAACCATAAGCCATAAGTGCGGGAAATTGGGTATATTTGATCTTGTAAACTTCTAGGTGTGTGTCCAGAAGGCCCATACGATAAGCATACAAAATGTTTTGAGATACAATATGCACAAAACACATAATCTATGGGTTGTTACAAACAAGTTAAAATTTAGTGTTGAGTTGGACAACAAATAGATAGGGCATTGAAAGGACATTAAAATGGCCAAAAGGTTTTGAAAAATTAAAGTCAATTTGAGGGGTTAAAACGGTCATAAACCTGTATTAAACCGAGACTGTTGGATTTGATAAATCCATTGGTCGAAAATATTACGAACTTAAATAAAAAAATTCCATGAAATATGTACCATTTATGCTCTTAGGAGCAAGTGCCATGTGTTCAAGTAAGAGTTTTTTTCCGTCTTCACAGAAAATGGGACTTGCAACGATAAAATCTTATGCTTTACGAAAAATGGGCGAGAACCAAAGTACATTTTGCGTCATCTTGAAACTTGGATGGTACGTCAATTTGGCGTTATTATCATCGTGAGCCAATTCCACGTCACGCCAGTTCATCTTCACACTTGTACTGGAATCAAATCACGACCAGATTTTAATTAGAATAATAGCTTATTGGCGAATAGAAAACCGGGATTGCACGCGTCACACGTTTTCGAAAAAAATTGCACGAGGGAGAGTACACGCTATTTTTTTCACTGCTCGTCAAGCGCATGTACATACGAAAATGACAAGCATGTACGGAAAAAAACTCGCTGGGGTCTCGGACCTCCACTTTCATTCATGGGTCCTTTGCAAAACTTTACGTCGTCTTCGTCTCTCCCCCTTTATCTCCTTCGACCGCTCCTCTTTCTCTCTTCCCTAAATGAAATGTAGCAATAATAGTATCAAATGAAAGATATATATATATATATATATATATATATATATATATATATATATATATATATCGAATGATAAAAGATAAGAAAAAGAAATCGGGAAGCCATGGCGGAAAATCTACGTACTGATGACATCACAAGGTAGCATGACTTCGCTATTCACAAAACCCTAAGCATCTACAATGTCACAAAAACCTCGACGTCTATAATTGTCGCCGTTTTTGTAGACGTCACCAATTTTAGGAAGTTTCGTAGTCGTCTACATTTCGTTTCCTACTCTGTCGCACATTTTGTAGACGTCTACAACTGTCACATATTTGAAGTAATGAAGGCGCCCATAGATGTCCTATGCGCATAAAACGCATGGAGTAAACCATAGTTCAAAAGTAGGTGAAAGTAGGCCCATACAGTATGCCTATTGTATGCAAAACATACAATATGCCCTTAAGACCCATATTGTATTGGTCGAAAAATGAAAAAAAAGGTTAACAGTGTTGAGTTGCACATCGATCGATAGAGAATTAAACGGCATGTCTAAATTTTGAAAAAAAATCGGACAAAAAACATTTTTTCTGTGAATTTTGAGGTGTTTTTTATTTTAACCGTCAGATTCGGACGATCGAACGGTCGCTGATCAAAGTAGCGATCTTAAGAAGATCACATGAAAAGCCCATAACACAACTTACGATAGGACAGTCTGTCATATTCGCGTCTGCAATTTTGAAGGCCACACTAAATAAAGCCTCAAATTGACCAACCAGGTTGCCCGGTCGCGTTTTTTTTTTTTTTTTTTCCGGGTTTTCTTTCCCGCGGAATGTCATCCTACTTCGTGTCAGTTCGCTAAAAAATTTCGTCAGGTGGCGTGCGCTGTACCATGATCATACGTCAGATTCGTACGATCGTACAAGAGTGCCCACAACGCACACCCATACAATATGCCTACTCTACGCGAGTTTAGTGCCAAGTTTAGTGCACCTACCAAAGGCCTACCATAAAAACGCCTACTTTTGAACTATGGAGTAAACTAACGAGTGCGCATAAAAAAAATTCAAACTTTTAAAATTCGTATTTTTTTTGGACTTTCAAATTTCAATTTTTTTCAATATTCTATACCCTAAAAAACTGAAAAGTGCAACGAACTAGCGGCGAGCGCCGGAATTTACAGCGTCTCCAACGGCGGCTTCCTTCTAAAGACGGAGTGGAGGACAGATGAAAATACGCACGCGCAAATGACGCAAAACGGCTCAAGGAAGCAGCCGTTGGAGATGCCATAAATTCCGCCGCTCGCCGCTTAGATAAATTACGCGTGCGAGAAGCCATAAATTCCGCGGCTCGCCGCTCAGATGAAAACACGCGTGCGAGACGCCATAAATTCCGCGGCTCGCCGCTCAAATAAAAATCCGCGTGCGAGACGCCATAAATTCCGCGGCTCGCCGCTCAGATGAATATACACGCGCGAGACGCCATAAATTCCGCCGCTTGCCGCCCAGATAAAAATACGCGTGCGCAAATGAAGCGAAAGTGCAAAACTGAAAAGTGCAACGAACAAGCGACGAGCGGCGGAATTTACGGCGTCTCCAATAGCGGCTTCCTTCTGAAGACGGAGTGGAGGAAACAAAAAATACGCGCAAGCAAATGAAGCATTTTTTTTTGTGTTACAATTTTTCGTACAGCGTGAGACGTACGAAATTTACGAAAGCTACGAAACAAACGAATACTACGTAGTTTTCGTAAAAAAGTCCAAATCCGTACGAATAGGACATCTATGGGCGCAAGTAATGATTGCCATAGAGGGTGTCCCCATGTAATTGGTACTTTGATAAGTATTTTGGACTGTAGTAAAGATTCTCCGTACTACCTGCGAAAATGAAATCGGAACTTTGACACGTGACGGCTGTAGACGTAGGTACATCTTGTGACGATTGAAGGCGACTACGAAACTTCAGACGATTAGTGACGCCAACAAAAATTGCGACTGTTGTAGGCGTCTACATTTTTGTGAAATTGTAAACGTTTAGGGTTTGGTGACATTGTGACGTCACGCTCACTCGTGACAACGCCGACGTCATTGATTCAAGAACTTTTAGCCATGGTTTCCCGATCTCGTTTTTTCGACTTTTTCACTCGATTTGCCATTGAAAAAAAACCTAAAAATTGTCAAAAAAAATAAAAATCAGAGATCTTTCATTTTATATCAATATTGTCGTGCCTCATTCTAAAAAGTGTGAGATGACAGCGATAGTGTGATAGGGAGAGGGGAGAGGCGACAACGGCGCAAAATTTTGAATAGGACCCAAGAATGAAAGTGGAGGTCCGAGACCCCTGCAATTTTTTTTCCGTACATGCGCGTGACGGGCACGGAGAAAAATAGCGAGCACTCTCCTTCGCCCTAAGATTTTCCTGCTCGCGTGAAGCGTGCGTGGGTCATTTTTCATTCGCTGTTTGGGCTGTACTTTAACTAAAAACACCCCCTCGAGGTGATTTTAAAAGAAGTTTTTTTTTGGGCTAGATTCTCTTGCCCGGGAATCGAAAAGGGGAAAATGCCAAAATGCGTTCACATGACGACAAACACTTTGTACATTAAAAGTATGAATTGACGTTCACTATACTTTGGTAAATACGATTTTCTCGTACGGCTGAAGTTTTTGTCAAAGTTCCCTGAATTTTAGAGCAAAAGGACAGAGAAAAGTAGATACTTTAAAACATGGGGACACCCCCATAGGAACACTTTGAAAAGTACACCGTAAAATCTGCGCTAAATTCAAAAGTAACATTTCAAAGTTTCGGTTACATGAACACACATTCTTATTACAGTTCCCCGATCTATTTTTTGGTCCGTTAGCGACCAATAGGATTTTTTCTCTGGTCCTTTCCCGTGAAATTTGTCGGACCAAATCGTCCCTCAAAAATATCTTTGCTGCCCGGCGGAATTGAAAGCGACGTATCATCTGTGACATTTTGGTTTGAGATGACCATTTCGAACACTCAAACGATATGCATATAATATGGTTTTGTAAAAATAAATTAGCACTGAAAGCCTAGTTGTTCAATACGCGCGATTTTTTCCTTTTTTCCAGTTTCTACGTATTGTACGTGACTTTTCAAAAAATCGCAGAAAAACGTCTACTGTAAACTGAAACTGAAAACTTACGGGAACCGATAGACAAATTACGGTAACTGTACGAATATTTACGGAAACTGTAGGAAAATTGACAGAAAGATTCGATGCACGTATCGGTACTTTCTGTGCAATAAACTGATCAGAATGTACACAGAAATGTACGGAAAATTATCGTCACGTCTACGGACATTTTCAAAACGAGACGCTGCGGCGTCACACTATTTGAGCGCCGTAAGTTCAAAATATGTACGGGCGTAAATTTTCTTCTTTAAATTTTCAAAAAGAAGCCGCCATAAATACTTCAACAGTTGAAAGCGAAAATTCAAGGAAGACGCCATTAACGACGCCACGGCAGTAGTTAGTAAATTGTCGTTGAAGCCGTTGACGAAGAAGTCACAGACAATTTTATTCTGACATAAAATGAGCGTTTCGCAGAAATTGAACCTTGGACTATATACGCCCTTAAATTCCACTGTTAGGATAGACCGTAAGCAATTGATGTAAATATTCCGATACATAAATGAGGTGTAATATTTATTTAAACACATAATATTTTTTGATGTAAAAAAATATTACACCAAATATTACACCGCTCATTTGATGTAAAACGTACAAACTGCGGTACATGTTCAATTCAAATTTTTAGACATGTACGGATTTGTACGGGAAAAAATTCATTAACGTTTTTACAGTTTTTTCAAATCCACCTCTCCAGTTTCCACGTATTGTATGCGCGTTCGAATCGTGCGTAAAACGCGTTTTGAACAACTCTGACTGAAAGAGACGTTTGTAAAACTACTAGTTTTAACAGTACTGGTCAGAGAGATCTAGTTAAAAAGCGTAAGGTACATAGTTCCGTAGTGCAAAAATCTCAAGCGGTTTCTGCAGATTATACATATGATCTTTTCATTGTTTGTGCAGTAACCTTTAATCTTTGCCAGAATGTCGGCTTCTTCACACTATGGAACAATACCTGATATCGGCTTTCATCCCATGACCATAGAGCTAACTAGCTATTCCACATCGATGTTCTAAACAAAAAGCAACACCGTTGAAACAGCTCGATGTACTTATGTGCTTTTACATGTTCAAAATGTAGAGCAAACCAGAAAACAAACCAACACCTCGCAAAAAACACAGAACCAAGCTCAGAGCTTCTCTAAAGCCTGAATCGCCATCATCACAATAATAAAATTGTCATCAGAAACTAAAGAAAATTTAATAGGTCAAGAACACAAACTTGGCATCTGTTTTTTTGCTATATTTTTGTCATTTTTTTTGCACTCCAACGACAAGCTTACATTTAGCTTGAAACTGAGTCTTATTGTCAACAAAACCTTTGTATGTCGACCTAAATATTCCTACGGCAATAAAATATAAAAAAATTTACATAAAAATAGTTGTAAGCTAAATTGAGCTTCCTAACAAAAAGCTTATGAAGCCACGGACAAGTATTTCCTCGTAAAAAAACTCATTCAAAATTTGCTAAAAGCTTTCAACCCAACATTTCAAACAACGAGCAAAGACTACTTTGACCCTGATTTACATATTTCCATAATATCCTAATACCCAGCGTTACCAAAACCTACTGAAGCTTGCCTTAACTCTTCTAGAATCCCATCCAAAGAATCCCCTTTCAATTATCTGTACCTTAATAAAAATGCTTCCCCCCTATACATTATCGACCCAACCTTTCCGATTAGGTCAAAAACACTTGTCGAATAAACCGTGCTGCGACTCTTGAAGACAGTCTTGCAGCCACTTCCGGTACCACCTGTACCGCGACATTCGGTACAAGAGGCAAAAGCTCTCTCCCAAACTCCAAAGCTCCCCATTCACTTCCCTGCCTTCCCAGGAGGTTTCCCGGTCCACTCGAGTCTCCCGAAAGAAACTGAAGGACTCTGCGAAGGTTGTTTAAGACAGCCCTGTCTTCCGCAGTAATGTCTGGTATCAATAAGTGCTCGGCAGATGTATTTCCAGTCCTTCTCAACAGATCCAAGATACCGAGACTTTGTGCACTCTCTCTCGCTTGTTCCCTTGAATAAGCGTCCATGCCTTTCACAATCTCGTCCAAAATAAATTCTCTGAAAAATGCACCTTCTTCTGAGAATAGGAACGCTAAAGCGGCTCGAGCCTGTCCTGCCTCGGGAGTTGGTGAAAACAAAACTAAGCCGCGAGAACTCACATTCGGGATTCTCGAGAGACTAGTCGACTGACCCACGGGAGGAAGGGCATTTTGAGGAGACAAACTGCCCTGTCCTGCTTTTGCTGTATCTGCAAAAGTTTCAAAAGCTTCCATAACATCGATAAACCTTTCAGCATCGAAAATTCCCTCCCTTCCATAGATAGTATACCGTAATGCCTGTCTCAATCGAGGAGAAGGGTCTGTGAGAAGACGTTGAGCGATGTATGGATAAGCGGCATCCACTATGGCAAAATCAGGATCTCCCACTAAAGCAATACCTTCAAGTACACCAATAGCTCGAATAATAAGGGCAAAGTAAGGAGGAATTCGGAACGGGTATTCGAATGTGATTTGCGCCAAATCTGCCGCTAATTCCTGAAAGTTAATGCCCTTTGCACCTCCACCTTCTAACGCCTGGTCAAATACTCTCGCTAAAACAGGCATAATGGGGGTAAGATCCACACCCTCTGGAATAAAATCTAGGAGCACAAAATCCTCCACAATAGCTGGGTAATCACGATGAATAAGATGTGAAATAGCCTCAATCATCCCATACTTTTGATCTTCCGTGATCCGAGTCATCAGACCAAAGTCCAAAACAGCCAAACGCCCGTCCGGTGTACGAATAAGATTTCCGGGATGTGGGTCCGCATGGAAAAGGCCTGTGTCTAAAAGCTGTTTCAAATAACAAATAACACCGACATTCACTAAAGATCCGACATCAGACGCAGTACTTTGTGAAAGCTTCTCTCCCTCGATCCATCCAGTCACCATTGCTCTACGAGATGTATACTCTGGAAAAGTTTTTGGTACAACTACTTGAGGAAGGTCTTTGGCCATAGACTCTGCGAAAGCGGCTGTATTAGCCGCCTCATTCACATAGTCGAGCTCTTCAAAGAAACGGGCAGCCCACTCATCCACTAAACCTACGACATCTGTTGCGATTTGAGGGATTCCACGAAGAGCAAGTCCCAACCGTCGAATAATGAACAGATCAATTGTCACAGTTTCAAGCACATATGGTCTCTGAACTTTCACTGCTACAACTTCCCCTGTTGACTTCAACTTTCCTTTGTACACCTGTCCTAAAGAGGCAGCGGCTATGGGGTCATGAGACAACTCCGAAAAAATATCAGATGGGGAAACACCCAATTCCTCTTCCAAAAGTTTCATAGCAACTTCATTATCAAAACTTGGGACCTTGTCACATAACTTCTGAAGCTCCGTCATGGCGGCAGGAGAGAGAATATCGGGCCGAATACTAAGAGCCTGTCCAAGCTTTATGTAAGCTGGTCCAAGTGAAGTCACAATTTCTCTCAATTGAATGGCACGTAAAACCTCATTTTCCTTCACTTTCTTCATTATAAGATCTCCAGCTACCCCACTCAAAAATCCCCCCGCAACCGCTAACAACTGAACAATTCTCTGTGCAACTGCTCCTGGTCTTCTACCCCAATATGCAGCAATGGTATCTGGATCATACACTAAAGGAAGTTCCTCCTCTCCCTCACCTCCCGTATCAACTTGTACCAGTCGCATTTTCACATCATCTGCTGCAAACTGTGAATCGCTCAAGTTTTGACCTCGCAATCCTCGCATTAAAGAAGCAACTTCCTCATTTTCCTCCATTTGTGCCCTCATTCGCTTAATCTCAGCCGACATCTCTCCCACTCTAAGTCTCCTCGTTGCCCCAGGGCCAATTCCCCCAGCTTCCCTTACTTCTTCTTCCAAAACTTTACCATTTCCTTTGCTACTCCCTTCGCTGTATTTCACGCGCGGACGTTCGGCCAATGCACATCTCAGTATAGGAACCCTTACCGTTTTTATTCCGTTTGAAAACCTTGTCTTCAAAACTTGGCCCCATAAAGTGCAATTTCCTGATACTATGGAGGCATGCTGCCCTATCAGAGGTTGCCGGCAGCTTCCAGGAAGGAGAGCCATAGAATCCAATCCTGCAGAATGAATAACATAGTTTAATTAGACTCTTAACATGAAACACTTTTGTAACAATGCATACACATAAATACTGACTACGACGAGCAAGTGCCTACGACAAGCAAATGCCAATATCATCATCATCCTACCTAATATAAAGCGAGTGTTCTTGAAAGTGCATTCGAAGAAAGATAAGGTTAATAGAAAACAGGAAACATGTCAGAAAAGCTTCTCTGCCTACACTTTTAACAAAAATTCCTCACACTATATCCACGGCAAGTAAAGGTCAGCAAGGAAAACTGTTCCCAAAGGCAAACTGACACAATACGATTTTATTTTATACCAATCTGGCAACCGAAGTAATTCCTGTAGACTGCCATTTAAGGAAAACATTACTCAAAATGGGCAAAAACGATATCCGGTTAAGACAGAGGACAAAAAAATAAAAGTGAGACAGGAGTGAATTTGTAACCCATATTACGGTCAGTAACCAAACATAATACAACCTCCCCAAATTATGCATCTTCACAGAATATACAAGACAAAACTGTTTCAAAATTACACTTGAAGCCAAGAGTGAATCACAGTGTCGGATATCAATACAAAAAAGCTTCAAAAGACTAACAACAACTAAATGACCATCTACGCATTAATATGATTTTTGACAGTACTTGAAAAGGTTAAGCATAGGCCTCGACCACAATTACTGTACACACAAACTAATACTAGGAGCCAGAACTCAGGGAGTAAATAACTTCCCTTAACAACTTCCCGTAATAACTTCCTTACTAACTTCCCTCACTAACTCTTCCCTTGACTCTCCCTTACTAACTTCCCTTAATAGCTTCCCTTACTAAATTCCCTTGATAACTTCTTTAAATAACTTCCCTTAAGAAGTCTCCTTAATTAATAACCTCCCTTACAGGAGACTAAGTGCCTGGGCTACACACATCCGAATTAAATTTGCGGGAAATACTAAAAGAACATTATTTTTTTAAGCCCTCTGGGGGAATTATAGTGAGCGGTCTAGCGATACTGGTTCACATAAACAATGTAATACGTCAATGTGACATCTGAATAAAACGATATCACAGTTTTTCCCTTTAAAGGAATAGCTGAAGTTATTCAACCCTAATAGTTCAGACAAAAAAAAAGGGTGAAAAAATGCAAGCTCAGTCCAGAGGGATGACCAATGAAAGTCAATTAAGAGAATAATGATGGGAATTCTTTACGTTTTTTTCAGCTATGATGATCATACCACCTCATAAAAGATAGTGTCTACGAACATGTTGAGGGGTGAAAAGCATCAAATCGCAAATGAGGCAAAAAAAAACAGCGAAATAACGTGTAGTCAATGCAGATTAAAATCACTTAATCTCCTGCAGAAACCCTAATATAGTCGGCCATGCGGCTCCTGACTAGGTCCCGAAAAGAGTTGCATCAAACTTACTGTATGGACGCCCTTGCTGTCAGAACCACTAATAACACACGTGTGAAAGTTTACCAGTCAGCAATGTCGCTTGCAGCAGCAGAGAGAGAGAGAGAGAGAGAGAGAGAGAGAGAGAGAGAGAGACAAAAGGATCGAAGTCGCATAAGGCTTCCAAGGTGGTGCAGAATTAAAAGAGTTTGTAAAATTAAACCGACGTGGACGTATGCTGTTCACTTTGGCGAATCCGGAGCACGCTATTGATTTCGTATATTCACACGCGCTAGGCAGCAGCATTTTCAAGCGGCAAAATGAACGGATGTGAAAGTGACCACGTAGGTCCATTTCTAAGGCACTATAAATAAACTAGACTTTTCTGCTTCTTTCTTTGCTTTTTACGGTTTCAAATCCGTGTCGTCAACTGAAACCATTATGGTTAGCTCTAAAGACGCCACGAAGTGCCTCCCCACACTTCGTGGACCTCCGCACGAATGGTCGTACATTCCTTGGCTACAATTGTCTGCAAATCCTTTTTCGCCGCTGTCAGCTCCCTACGTGGTGAGAATACTTTTACGGCAATTTCCTGGCTACAAATTGAGTGAATTGTATCGAGTCCAACTTCGCGATACATGCTACGGGGTTTGAAAGTGCCCTCTCTCGCGATAGAGTGGCGTTGAATATCGTATGCGCTACTCCGCTTCAGTTTAAAAGGTCGGTATTTGCTCATGCAACCAAAATTAATTTAGTGTTGTGTATCGGATTAAAACTTATCGCGATAAAACCGGTAACGGTCAGGGGTATCGATATATCCGTACAAAAAGTACGGAATTTATGATACGGAAATATGTCGGAGGGAGGGGGGAGGGGAGGGGGGGAGGGAGGGGTCCTTTTCAAAAAAAAACACAATTCATTCAGTACCAAGTTATCTCCGATGGTTATCAAACCGGTGTTATCGCGATAAAAAACCATAAGTATATCGCGAAAAAAAACCATAAGTATATCCCGATAAAAAACGATATGTATATCGCGATAAAAAATTATAAGTATATCGCGATAAAAAAATTATAAGTATATCGCGATAAAAAACCGATATTATATCAAATATCGTTTTTTATCGCGATAACACCAATACTGATATATCATGCCAATGTACCGTTTATAGGTTGGCCAAAAAAATGGGCATGTCGATTATTGACACAAGGCTAACGCAACACAACACCACAAATTAAAGCGAACAAAACAACTCGCTAAATAAAATACTCCAAACTTGGTTTCAAGATCCAATGTTTGAAAAAATGAAGTGGAGCCAAATTGTGGATGTTGGAATGACTTTTTCGAATTGTCTTCAAATGCAATTTCACACAACGACTTATTTATATAACAATATTGGGCACAAAAACAAAGTGGAATCATTTTTGTAATGTTATAACATCGATGCCTAACTACAACACATTATTGCATGTTGCACATAAAAACATGAATTTCTTGAATGAAAATGCAAATGTTGATTTTTTACAAGCTTACAATCTTACAAAACCTTACAATTTCTTAAAACACTTAAAAAGTGTAAAAAAACTAAAAAAAATTGTCAAAGTCTGCCTCATAGTGAGAGTTTACCTCTTGGTGTGAGTCCTCCTCCTAGTGCGAGTCCGCCTCCTAATGGTAGTCTCCACTTCGTGCGAATCTGCTTCCTAGTACGAGTTTGTCTCCACTTGCAAGTCCTCCTTTCGGTGCGTGTCCCTCTCTTCGTGCAAGTTTGTGAGCTTCTATACTTCACCAAATTTTGTGGCCACTTCGCGTGAGTTTGCTTACTCTGGAGTCCTACTTGTCTTTCTTTTGGTGTGACCCAGTGAGATTTAATACGTAGCCAAATTTCGGAGGCATCTTCTTCTAAATCTCCCTCTCGTTGCGACTCCTGTTATTGGTGTAAGTCCGCCCTCTAGCGCGACTCCGCGGGTAATAATACTTAGTCAAATTTTTAAGGCCAATGTTGTAAGTTAGCCTCTTCGTGGGATATTTCTTTTATGGGCATCTCCATAAGCTTTCACAATTTGCTAAATTTTCGTAGCCTCTTTGTGTGAGTCCGCCTTTTAGTTTGAGTCATGAGCTTCATACTCAGCCAAATTTTATAGGCCTTTTGGTTGGTGTCCTCCTCTTAGTGCAAGTCCACCACCTAGTGGAATTTTTTGTTTTCGCGCAATATTGTGGGATCTGACACATAATATGTAATTCTATGGGCTCCATTGCCACACAGAATTCACAGATCAAAAGAAGCTAATCTAGAGAGTGGCGACTCCAAGTTTATATAAACCCAAATGATTGACCCGTTGACAATCAAAACCCTATTACAACTTCACCCCTGTGAAATAAGACTTTCTGTGTGCTCAACTCCACCACAAAATGCAAAGTTAGAATATAAGATTTGGACACATTCACCCACTTTGAATTTCCCTTAGAAATGCAGCCACCCTAACATGCAAGCACTCTAACCGAATACACCCATGTGTAGTGTGGACTCTCTTGAGTCCGCAGCACAAAGAATAAAAGAAAATGGTCAACTGAGTTGATAGTTATGGCTGGCCAAAGTTTGCCTTTTATACAAGATGCCCCCTGGGAGAGGCTGCTACCTACCAAAAATAATTTTAGTCCTATCTCTCTCTAAGACTCTATATACTGACGTACGGCACCAATCACTTTACTGTGCCGTACAGAAAAGTACAAATGCCGATTTACTTTCTGTACGACCATCGTACGATATGGCCGAAATGTCGACACATGTCATGTCCGTATTTGTTCCCGTAATCTCCGGGGTCGCCGCAATCCAATGTTGACGTGCCACGTGTCACTTGACGTGGCGATGATCGTAAAACGCCAAAAGTATATATTTCGCTATCGCGGCTTCTATCGTGGCCATCCGATCAAATCCGGCTATATTTTTAGCCGTTGAAAATAGACGCGCGGTATTTGTTTTATGCTCTACATAAAACCGTATTTTGTACTATCTATAACTGTATCTATGCACTACATTTATATTCCCTGTTAAATGAACTAGTTTACGTGTAACTATTTAAGTATTTATCAAACCCTAAGCATGCTAGTACTAGCTCTAGACTAAACATACAAAGCTACTGGCTATCGGAATATTGACGGACGTTAGGTACTAGATCAAATCATGGGTCCGTCAATATCCATTTTAGCAAACCTACCATTTATCTACACTTGTCTCTCTGGAGAGCTACCTTTCCAGCCTTCAGTGACTACAACAAGTGTGGGGGCTTAGAGAAGGGAGTCAAAGGCAGAATGCCTCTGCTTTTTTTCTATCCAAATAAAGACCTAGGAAATAGTTAAATATCAACACTCCGTTTATTTTCTAGTCTACTTCTTTTCAATTCTTACAAACAAATAAACAAACAATCCCTTCCCCCGTTTTTTTTTCCTTTTCTTTTTCCTTTCATAAAACTTTAAGATAACACCCTTATATTTAAAAATGTCCGTTAAATGAGCTGAAGTAAACATTCTATTTAGCATCCCACTTTCATAAATCTAAGCAAAGATATTATCCACCTCATCTCTTTTCCATTCACACAAAAATTCGATTTCCCTCTTGCAATTCAACCAGCCACCCCCATCTCCAATCTGCAACACACACCCAGATGCTAACCCTTTTACGGGTACACCTTCATAGATGACATCACTCCCATTAGTGATGTCAAAACCATTACTCCCGAAATTTATCTCTAAATCAAGAGTCCCCACTAAGTCTTTCATAAAATCTACATCTTCCTATTCCTCTCATCACGCTTTCGCAATCACTTCCAGTTGTATATGCATTCACCTTGTCACTTCCCCTTCGAAGTTCCAAAGTGCTTTCCCTCACAAGAATCATCTCGATGGTAATGCTCCAAGTCCATTTGGAGCCATCCATTCCCTGCATACGGTAAATGATGTCTTCGTACTCATCTGGGAGTTTCATTATTAGTGTATTAATCTTTCTCTCCTCAGATTTTACATATCCCGCACTAGCAAGCTCAACATATTACGCAACAATATCATTGCAAAACTCTATCATGCTACCGCCTTTATAAACATAGGCCTTGATTTCATGTTTTACTAACTGCTGCCTCTGTATAGTCTCACTCTTATAAATTTGAATTAGTGTTTCTCAGATTTCAGAAGAGTTGGTTAGATTTAAAAGAGTGATAGCTATGGACTTAGACACATATCTAAGTATGAGATGGTTTTCTGTAGTGTTTTTATATTCCCAATTTTTTTTGTCATTTTCTTCAATCTTTCGTTCAGTTATAACCCCAACAAGTGGAACCGTAGCCAAGAGCCTAGCTCCCTTCACCATCGGTGTCCCTTTATCCTTCTCCCATTTTTCCCTTTCCATGGTAATGATTTTCCTTTCACCTTCCGCTGCATCCTTACTCTGGTGTGGTTTTTTGGAAAGCTCTAGATGATTCTCCATAGTGAGTTACTCCAAAGCCCGTTGGCGGACACCTCACTTGTCCCAAAACAATTCCCTATAAGTGCTTTTCAAAAAGCAATCTCTCCATCGTGAACTCCACATAAGTGAAGTGTGTTCCATCAAACGTAGGCACCCTAGATAGTGGGCCCATAACCTGTAATTCTATGGGGTCCATTCCCCCCATAGAATTTACCAGTCCAACGAAGCTTAACTAGTTAGTGCCGACTCCAAGTTAATAAAAACCCAAATGATTGACCCCTTGACAATTAGAACCCCAATACAACTCCACCCTTGTGAAATAAGACTTTTTGTGTGCTCAGTTCCACCGCAAAATGCAAAGTTAGAATATGAGTTTTGGACACATTCACCAATTTTGACTTCCCCTTAGAAATGAAGCCACCTCGTCAAGAAAAAACTCTGACCGGCTACACCTTTGTGTAGCCTGGATCCCCTTGAGTCCGTAGCAAAAATAATCATTGAAAATGGTCAAGTAAATTGATAGTTATGGTTGGCCAAAGTTTGTCTTTTCATACAAGATGCCCTCTGGGAGAAGCCGCTACCTACCAAAAATATTCTAAGTCCTATCTCTCTCTAAGACTCTATCTACTGACGTACAGCACCAATCACTTTAATGTGCCGTACATAAAAGTACATGTGTCGCTGTACTTTTTGTATGGCCATCGTACGATATAGCCGAAATGTCGACACATGTCATATCCAGATTTGTTCCCGTAATCTCCGGAGTCGCCGCAATCCAATGTTGACGTGCCACGTGTCACTTGACGTGGCGATGACCGTAAAACGTCAAAATTACATATTTTGCGATCGCGGCGCCTATCGTGGCCGTCTGATAAAATCCGGCTATATTTGTAGCCGTTGAAACTAGACGCGCGGTATTTGTTTCGCGGTAGAAACAAACGCGCGGTATCCGTTTCATACAATACATAAAACCGTACTCTGTACTATCTATAACTGTATCTATGCACTACGTTAATATTTGTCGTTAAATGAACTAGTCCACGTGTAATTATTTAAATATTTATCAAACCCTTCATGTGCTAGTACTAGCTTTAGACTAAACAAACAAAGCTTCCAGCTAGCGAAATCTTGACTGACGGCAGGTACTAGGTTCAAATCCTGGGTCTGTCAACATTCATTTTAGTAAACCTACCATTTATCTACACCTGTCTCTCTGGAGAGCTTAGGCAGCCATGGCTCTAGCTCCCTTTCCAGCCTTTAGTGACTACAACAAGTGTGGAAGCTTAGAGAAAGGAATCAGAGGCAGACTGCCTCTGCTATTTTCCTATCCTAATAAAGACCTAGAAAATACTCAATTACCAACATGACGTTTGCGTGACACATTAATTAATTGCCGAACCACAAACGTGTATTGTTTCGTTAACGCCTTAATGGTTAAGGCGTACATTTGAAAGTACTTTGTAGACCCAAGTTCAAATCTTGTTAAGGGCAACTTTTGGTAATCTATCAATCGGTCTACCTGGTTCTTTTTGTCTATGGCGGTAGCCATGGTGATTCTCTATCTCTCTTCACTCTAGTGTCTAAATTAAGAAGTGAATATTAATTTCCTTCTTTTCAACATAGACAAACATGTTGATTTGAGGCAGTAGGTGCCACTGAAGAAGATGAAGAAGCACCGGCAGTTGCCATGATAATCAATTGTGCAAAGAGGAAACTCTCACGAAATCCCACAAACAACCAACTTCACAATGAAGCCCCAAACAAACCAGACACACGCTAGGTCTGCAAATTTGCCAAAATATAAAATATACACCAAAAAACCCACATGCAAAATTTCACAAAGTTCTGCCAAAAGATCACAATGATCTTATAATTCAAACACACCCAAAAAACTGCTTCGCAGTTTTTCCTACACAACAATCCTACTTTTCCTAAAGTAATCTAAGTCCTATATATACAAGTGAGCCTACGGTTGATCACACCGTACTACAACTAGCGTGGTCAAATGGTACACTACTCTTCATTAACAAAAATCCCACCGTCGAATGCACATAATTATTTCCACCAATCAGACAGCAACTAGAAATGAAATAGTACGCGGTTAAAGTTTGTCCGCTGAAATGACGGTACAGTCAATACTTCTCTTCCAAAAATGACGGCGGACTTCGTCCGCTTTCCACGTATTCTTTCATCACCGAAGATGAACCTCCACGTATAAATTTGGTCCTCAAATGTAACTGTACCTTTTCTTCTAGAACAACCAAACTTGACTTTCTCACGGACCGACACGTGTGCCTAAAGTGCACCGAATCTGTGTACTCCCTTTCGATTTACATACTCACTAAATCATGTCCCCGTCAATTTATCTTCACACAAACTGACTCATATTCAGAACACCTTTCTTGCGCAGACTGCTATGACTGCTATGACTGCTATGACTGCTATGACTGCTATGATCTGTCAGCGCAGCTGTGATATTAGAGCTGCGCAGCTGCGATGTCAGATCAGAGCACCATAGCAGCACAACAACAAGTGTAGAGTGCTCAAGGTTTCTAGCTGCGATGTCAAACTTAGCGCAGCATGGCAACATAGCAGCAAGATATAGAGAGAACTTAAGGTTTCCAAAACAACACTCCCCTAAACCTTTAGACTCTTTCAGCCACTGAGTCCACATTCCTCTCTACAGAACTTCAACTTAGGTGTAGGTAAAGACTTAGTCATCATATCTGCTACCATCTTCTCATCCGGAAGATAACTTAGCTTTAAAATTCTGTTCATCACCTTCTCTCGTACAAAATGCAGCTTGATGTCAATGTGCTTGCTTTTGAAGTGATGACTCGGGTAGGATGCAATCACAATAGATGCTTGGTTGTCACACCACACTATTTGAGGTCCGGATTGCATAAAATGAAGTTCTTGGAGGAGCGACTTCACCCATAGTAACTCCTTGACAGCTGAGCTTGCTGCCATATATTCAGCCTCGATTGTAGACTGAGCTGTTACCTTTTGAAGCTTGCTGCTCCAGCAGCATGTTCCAGTTCCAATCTTCAAAATGAATCCAGTGGTGGAACGGCGGCTTGGCATGTCTCCATAGCTAGCATCGCTCCATGTCTGAATTTTGACTTCATCTCCACCGAGAGCAAGTCTAAGATTTCGTGTTCCTACAAGGTACCAAAGAACCCTCTTTGCAGCCTCCCAATCTGTTTTCCTTGGATTCTGCAAACTTCGACTCAAAGCGCCAACTGCTGCCGCAATATCCGGCCTTGTGCAGTTCATGAAGTAAATTAGGCTACCAACAATCTGTCGGTATGGAATGGTGGCCATAAAATCTGCCTCCCCTGACTCCAAGGTATCGTCAAAAATGATTCCTCCATCGGTCTCCATGCCTTCCACTTTCTGCTTAAATTCCATGGGAGTGGCACTTCCGTTTGCCTCAGCCATGCCAAACTTTTCAAGCACATTTCGTATCGCTTCACGTTGCGTTAGATGGATTGTTCTCCTATCTCTATCCCTTTCTACTTGAATTCCAAGAATATACTTTGCCTCACCTAAGTCCTTCATCTCAAATCTTGAATTTAAGGCTGCCTTTATTTTGTTAATTTCATTTAATGACTTGCTTAACAACAGCAAATCATCTACATATACCGCAATGTACATAATCCCATCTTTCCCTTCCATAACATAGACTGAGTGATCTGAGCTAATCCTGACGAATCCTAGACTGGTAAGAAACTCATCTAGTTTTAGGTTCCACTAACGTGGAGCCTGCTTCAAACCATACAGGGATTTCAACAATTTACAGACCAGATTTTCTTTTCCAGTCTCTTCATACCTTTCAGGCTGCTTCATATAAATTACTTCCTCTAAATCTCCATGCAAGAAAGCTGTCTTAACATCCATTTGATGTAGTTCCATATTCTCAATGGCCGCTAAAGATAACAAAATTCTAACAGTTGGAAATCGGAAAACCGGAGAAAAAGTCTTTTCATAGTCAATTCCCTCCTTCTGACTATAGCCTTTAGCAACAAGCCTAGCCTTATATCTTTCAATAGAGTTATCTGGATTCAGCTTTACTTTAAAGACCCACTTATAGCCGATGGCTTTTCGGTCTGGTGGAAGCTCCACAAGCTCCCAAGTTTGAGCCTCCATTATCGATCGCATTTCATCGTTAGCCGCAGCGATCCATTGATCTTTTTCCGGAGCTGAAAAGGCTTCTTTTATTGTGACCGGTTCCATCATGCTGGCAGATAATAGAGCAGTTTTGCAGCTTCGCAATTTCACAGCGTCGCAGCTTTGCAGCTTCGCAGCGTCGCAGCTTTCCAGCTTCGCAGCATCGCAGCTTCGCAGCTTCGCAGTTTCGCAGCGTCGCAGTTTTCAGTCAGATCCACTGATCCGACAGAAAATAGCGCAGCTTCGCAGTGTCGCAGCCTGCTGCTTTGCCTTTTTCCCCCCGGAAAATCTGAGGCTGGAATTGTTGGATCCGTTGGTTGCCGCCGAGGAGGAGGTGGTGGAGGAGGAGGATGATTCTCCACAAGGGGACCAGCCGGAGGGTCCAAAGTGGGACTAGAAGAAGCGAGAGGAGCACTTTCAAAAATAACATATTCTTTGATTTTGGAATCTTTTTCAAAATCTGTCATACCAAAAACATCTACCGATCTGCTCTCTTCTTTAACCTGAATATTTATAGCAGTCTGAAGAGTATTCCTATCCCTATTAAATACTCTATAGCCCACGGATTCATCATCATAACCCATAAAAATTCCTGGAATAGATTTTGGACTAAGCTTAGAAATAGGGAGATTATCCAAAATAAAACATTTACTCCCAAAAACTCGGAAGTGACTAACATTCGGTTTTCTTCCGGTCCACACTTCATATGGTTTTTTCCCTTTTACTGCTCTAGTCTCTATTCTATTTCTAATTTACGACGCACACGAGAAAGCTTCACCCCAAAATTTGAAATCTATACCTTTATCTAGTAACATAGATTTTGCACTTTCTGTTAGAGTTTGGTTGAGTCTTTCGGATACTCCATTCTGTTCCGGAGTATAACGAACTGTAAATTGCCAAGAAATGCCATTGTCTTTTAAGTATTCAGAAAATGCATGAGAAATATATTCCCCTCCGTTGTCGGACCGAAAGGAAAGGATCGGTTTCCCATGAAGTTTTTCGGCCCATACCCGAAAATGCTTGAAGTGAGTGAGCACTTCACTCTTTTCTTTCATAAAGTAAACCTTGCTATATCTTGAGAAGTCATCCGTAAAAGTGACCAAAAACCTGTTGCCACTGAGTGAAGGAACTTTTGATGGCCCCCACACATCCGAATAAATAATTTGCAGCAAATCCGTTGCCCGGTTATCCGCTGTCTGAGGTAGTGGCAGCTTATGAAGTTTTCCCAAAGCACATCCATCACATACATGGGAATCTGTTTCTCCTAATTTAACACCATCTATCATATTTTGCTTTACCATATTATCAAGCCTTTCATGATGAACATGACCGAGCCTCTTATGCCACAAAACATTTTCCGGAAAGACACTAGAGTATGCAAAGTCAATTTCATTAGCCAAGTCCATCCGGTACAACAAGTTTGGGCCTCTAGTTCCTACCAAAGCTACCTTCCCATCTTTGCTTACTACCTTTTTCCCATTCTTTTGTAAAATTTCAAAACCTTTCATTTCTGCTACCGAAGTGGAAAACAAATTTTTTGTAAACTTTGGGATATAGAGAACATCATGCAAGGTTCTCTTTACAATCTGACCATTGATGTCACATGCTAACTCCACGCTTCCCTTTGCCGTAGCCTCCACACCGCTGTCATCCGCGTAATAAATGCGACGAGTGGGAATTGGAGTAAGCGTTTTGAAGTAAGCCCGGTTGCCGCACATGTGGGAGGAGCATCCGGAGTCCATAATCCATCCGTTCTCTCGAGGTCCCTCCATGAGATCTTTTGCAAGAGCAAAGAACTCGTCATCATCCGATTGCGGAAATCTGACCACATCTTTCTTTTCTTCCGGTGGTTCATCTTGTGACGTCTCATCAAATGCAAGGAATGCCGCATTTTTAATCGGCAGTTTTGATGTCGGAAATTTTGGTGATGAATCCTCCGATCGCACCCTCCATCCCGCACGATAAATTCCTGTTTTAGACGCTTTTATAAATGCCGGACACAGCCGGAAAACATGACCTTGACCAAAGCAATAGACACACCTATCATATTGCCTATAATTCTGATTGGGGGTAAAGTTTCTGTTTCCAGAAAAACCAACCGGCTTATATGTCTGTGCATTGTAAGCAACCACTGATTGACCACCATTTAATGCTATCTGAGTTGCCTCTTCGTCTAGGATATAAGCCTGAGCGACTGCTATATTCCATTTACTCTTCTCTAACCGTCTTAGCTGCTCCGCTGCTCCTCTATATTCAGTAGGAAGCCCTCTCATTAGAATCATAGCTTGATGATAAGAAGGAAAACTCCCCCCGGAACATGCATTCTCCAATAATAGAAGTTTCAAGCCATTACAATATGAGTTCATGTCACCCCCAGTATATTTATAGTCCCAAATTTTTTCAGCAGTGACAACCTCATTCTGCTCACTAGCTAAGACATAAGATTCACTCAAGGCCTTCCATATTTCAGATGCCGTAGAAATATTGATATATGTCATGTTAAGATCTTCTGACAAAAGTAACTTCAACACATGCAATGCATCTTCATTTTTCTTTCCAAACTCCGGATCCGTATCCGGAAGAATACCCGAAATCACATCATATAATTTCACTTGTTTCAAATAAGACTTAGTCAAATCCGCCCAATAAAGATACTTTTGCCCATTAAACACCGGGATCCGTGAGGGAGGGCCCGTGACCTGTTGATTTGAGGCAGCTGGTGCCACTGAAGAAGATGAAGAAGCACCGGCAGTTGCCATGATAATCAATTGTGCAAAGAGGAAACTCTCACGAAATCCCACAAACAACCAACTTCACAATGAAGCCCCAAACAAACCAGACACACGCTAGGTCTGCAAATTTGCCACAATATAAAATATACACCAAAGAACCCACATGCAAAATTTCACAAAGTTCTGCCAAAAGATCACAATGATCTTATAATTCAAACACACCCAAAAAACTGCTTCGCAGTTTTTCCTACACAACAATCCTACTTTTCCTAAAGTAATCTAAGTCCTATATATACAAGTGAGACTACGGTTGATCACACCGTAATACAACTAGCGTGGTCAAATGGTACACTACTCTTCATTAACAAAAATCCCACCGTCGAATGCACATAATTATTTCCACCAATCAGACAGCAACTAGAAATGAAATAGTACGCGGTTAAAGTTCGTCCGCTGAAATGACGGTACAGTCAATACTTCTCTTCCAAAAATGACGGCGGACTTCGTCCGCTTTCCACGTATTTTTTTCATCACCGAAGATGAACCTCCACGTATAAATTTGGTCCTCAAATGTAACTGTACCTTTTCTTCTAGAACAACCAAACTTGACTTTCTCACGGACCGACACGTGTGCCTAAAGTGCACCGAATCTGTGTACTCCCTTTCGAGTTACATACTCACTAAATCATGTCCCCGTCAATTTATCTTCACACAAACTGACTCATATTCAGAACACCTTTCTTGCGCAGACTGCTATGACTGCTATGACTGCTATGACTGCTATGACTGCTATGACTGCTATGACTGCTATGAATGCTATGATCTGTCAGCGCAGCTGTGATATTAGAGCAGCGCAGCTGCGATGTCAGATCAGAGCACCATAGCAGCACAGCAACAAGCGTAGAGTGCTCAAGGTTTCTAGCTGCGATGTCAGACTTAGCGCAGCATGGCAACATAGCAGCAAGATATAGAGAGAACTTAAGGTTTCCAAAACAACAAAACATAGACCTAAAAATACACACATTTTAACATTACAGAAAGTACATCGGCCGTAGTACTTTTCTGTACTCTACAATCGTGTGATTGGTTGGTACGTAAGTAGATAGGGGTTATGAGAGGGGTTTAGGACTTAGAGAATTTTGGTAGGTAGTGACCTCTCCCCCTTAGAGATTTTTGTATAAACTTGGCATCTTTGCCATTTTATAACTGATCGGTTGGCTGGCCGTTTTTAGTGATTATTTTTGCTACGGACTCACGCGAGTCGAGATTGCACAAGGGTGCAGTCAGACTGTCGATTTGTCAGCTTAGGTAGGAGTGGTTATGGCTAAAAGCGGGTTAGTTAAAAACTATCTAGAGGCTTCCTGGATTTTGTAGTCCAATGGAGGACACAAAATTGCAGAAACAAATATCGCGCATTGATTTTCGATGGATATAATCAAAAGCCGGTTTTTATTGAATGGCCACGATAAATGCCGAGATTGTGAAATAGGCGCTTTGGCGTTTTTTGGTCAGCGCCACGTCAAGCGCCACGTGGCACGACATCATTGGCTTGTGGCATCTCTGGAAAATAATAGAACTAACCCGGATAAGGCAAGCGTCAACATTTCAGCCATGCCGTACAATGGCTGTATAGAAAGTTCTTCGGCACCTGTACGTTTCTGTATTGATACATGGGATTACAATAACATGCCTGCAAAACACTTAATACTCCGCCATCTTACCCAAAGACTTGCATCTCCTCATTTGCAGGTAGATAGGGCATCCGATCTATGGGTGGCTCTCATAAAGATGTACCGAAGTGGTAAAATTCAGCCACAGCAGTTTGTTGATCAGAAAATAGATGCATATGTATACAAAGGGTGGAAGATGTTGGACTTTTCGCAACACTTTTCATGGAACTAGAGAGTGTTAGAAAAGTATAAAATGAAAAAGAAAAGGTTAACTACTTGCTCATGAAGTTACTTGATGAGTTCGATAATATAGTTAACCGAGTGGAAAACTTGCCGGACTCAAGGTGGATATGGAATTATGTAGTAGGGATGATTCTCGTTCAAGAGAATACGATAGAGATCCGAAGGGGAGGAAAGAGTGGGCAAGCCTTGGTAGCAAGACCGATTGGAGGAACAAGGATTCTAGAAAGCCGGCTGAAAAACTACGGAGGGGGGTGGCATAAAATCAATCCGATAAGTCGGGACCGAGGGCTCCCAAGGGGCTTTGTCATTTCTGTAAGAAACCAAGGCACTATATGGCTCATTGCTCTAAGCTAACTGAACTAAGGTTAAAAGAGGGGCAGAATTGGTGGATCTTCGAGAGGAAAGAAAAAGGCCCTTATGACGCTGGTACATGAGGAGGAATCTGAGGACGACGACGATGAGCTATTGTTGGATAAGGAGTTGGAGACGAAGATCGAGGTCGAAATTCTACGAAAGCAGAAATGTGCCTTTGGAGGATCAAAAGGTGAAGGAGGTTGGATTGTGGATTCGAGTGCCTCCATGCACATGTGTAAGGAAAAACACTTGTTCACTAAGATAAGAAAAATTCCCACCGTAGAGATAGAGTATGGGGATGGGAGTAGTCACTACTACTATGGTGGGATCGGTAGATCTAAAAGTCTTAGTGGAGGGAAAAACATCCATAGTGACATTCTCTGATGTGTTGTTTATTCCAGAGTTAAACAAAAACATTATCTCAACGCCTGTGTTATATGATAAGGGTTTTGAGACTAGCACTAGATTCAGAACCTTTACTGCTAGCTTTGAGGAGGAAGTTTATTTCACTGCTGAAAAAGGTAGCCAATGGATGTTTAGGCTGATTTTAAGCAATGAAAAGAATAAACTTTAGTATGGTGTTGTTCTTGATATTATGTTGTGGCATAAGAGGCTCAGACATATGCATTTAGATAAGTTGAAAGAAATGAAAAAGATGGGAATAGTGGAAGGAATTCAGTTTGGAGAAAGTAAAAATCTAAGTGACTGCAGTGGCTGTGCTCAAGGTAAGACACACAGGTTACCCTTCCCAGACGAAGCCACTTATGAAGGAGAAAAAGTTTTCGATTTGGTACACACTAATATTTGGGGACCGACTAAAGTGCCTTCACCCGAGGGTAAAAGGTTTATGATGACAATCATTGACGATTGGTCTCGGTATTCTAGAGTGTACTTTTTGAAAATAAATCAGAGGCTCCACAGGTTTTAAGGAATATAAAGCGTGGAGTGAGAAACTCCATGAAACCTCTATTAAGAGAGAAAGGAGTGATAATGGGGGAGAATACACCTCCTTTCAGTTTGAGGATATTTTGTGAGAAGATAAAGTGCAACATCAAAAGACAGTCCTTGAAAATCTTGAGCAGAATGGTGTAGCCGAGAGGCTAAATAGGACACTAAGTGATAGTGCTAGCAGTATGTTGTCTGATAAGAAGATAGGAAAGAGATTCTGGGCAGAAGCAATGATCTGTGCTAATTATCTCAAAAATAAAGTTCTTACTTTGGCAGTAAAAAGCCAAACTCCTTATGAGAGATGGACCGGCCGAAAATCGAATATTTCACACTTAAAGGTTTTCGATAGTCAAGTGTTTAGTCTAGACACAGATCGGTCAAATTGGAAGTTAGATCCGAAAGGAAAACCATGATATTTGCTAGGATATGATGAAGATGTAAAAGGATATAGAGTCTATTATCTTTAGAGAGAAGATATAATCTTAGTGAAGCATCTAGTGGTTATGGATGAAGGGAAATCTATATATCTTTTTAAGCATACAAAGACTGTCTAAATCAGACTCGAGACAGAAAATTCTGATGACTTTGAGCTTCCTAACTATCTAGGTTTTCTAAAAGATGATGATCTTGCAGGTACAAATCAGACCGAAGAGGATTCAGCCGTGGAACCCGTAGTGCCAACTCCAACCGAAGCGGAAGATGTGGTGGAAATAGACACAAAATCAAGGGATAGGAGAAACTGTTCGAAAGAATCCACGAGAGCCGTCCATTCTGACATCACAGTTTGAGGGTGGAAGGAGAAGCAACAAAAGACTACAAGAGAAACAAGTTAACAACAAGGTAACCAAACTGTCTCATCCCGATGAACCCCATACTAATGGTGAGGTTATGATCTGTCCTGAGAGGAACCGGTGGAAGACAACCATTAATAAGGAGATGCCTTCGATTATGGCAGCCGATACGTGGGAAATAGTGGAGTGTCCCCTTGAAAAGAAGCCAATCGGGTGTAACTGGGTATTTAAAATTGAAACCCAACTTGGATAACACCATTGAGCGCTAAAAGGCTCGGCAAGTGGCGAAAGGATTTACCCAGAAAGAGGGAATGGACTACGAGGAGACATTTGCCCTAGTCGTCAGGTTCCCCTCCGTCGGGATATTTCTAAGTTTGGCAGCAGCAGAAAACATAGAAGTACATCAAATGGACACCAAGACAACCTTCCTACATGGAGATTTGGAAGAGGAGATATTTATGCGACAACCGCAAGGATTTGTGGAGCAAGATGCTGATTGATCAAATCTTTGTATAGGCTGAAACAGGCGCCCCATCAATGGAATAAGAAATGAGTTTCTTGCAAGTTTGGGGATACATTCAAATCAACTCTGATTACTTAATTTATTTGTTTGAAGATGAGGAAGGAACTATATTTATTGCGATTTATGTTGATGATTTGCTTGTCTTAAGTAAATCTATGGATAAAATAAATAATTGAAAACGGATCTAAAAGGTAGATTTGAGATGAAAGATATGGGTGAAGCAAGGTATATTTTGGGAATTCAGGTAGAGAGAGACAGAGATAGCAAGATAATAAGATTAACTCAAAAGGAGACCATTAAAAACATGTTAGAAAAATTCCAAATCTAATAGTTGTACCACTCTTATGGAACTAAAGAATGGAAGTGAGGGGAGTGTTGAAGAGGGAGTTATAATCTTGGATGATGAGGTAGGCCCGGGAGAGAAAAAAATTATGCAGACAAATCCTTATAGACAAGTAGTGGGCAACTTAATATATTTTATGAATTGTACTCGCCCGGACATAGCTGTAGCTGTGGGAGTACTAAGTAGGAGTCTGAATGCTCTCACAAAAAAAGATAAGAGGTAGCTAAGAGAGTCTTTAGATATCTCATAGGGACTAGAGATCTATGGTTGCATTTTGGTGGGAACAATACTGACATCACCACTTGGAGTGATGCCAGCTATGAGGATGCTCTTATGAGGAGATGCACGTCTAGGTATGTATTGTATGTGGGTGTTGGGGCTTGCTGCCGGAGTAGCAAGCAGCAAAACGTCATTGCTCACTCCACAATCGAGGCTGAGTACATGGCCTTTTTCTCTGCTGTAAAATAATTATTGTGGGTCAAGTCTTTGCTTGGTGAGCTTGGTCACCTTAAGAGTGGTGTCCAAAAAGTGTTTTGTGATAATCAGGCAGCCAGAGCCATTTTTGCCAATCCTAAACACCACTTTAATGCAAACATATGGACATTAGACTTAGCTTTGTTAGGGAGAAGGTAGAAAACAAGATAATCAGCCTGGAGTATAGACTAGATAGTGAAATGGTAGTAGATATGATGACCAAGCCTGTACCTCTCCCTAAGCTAATTTTTTGCAAGGATAAGTGTGGTATTAAATTAAAGAGTGACTAGAAAATAAGGGGAGTGTAGAAATTAATGGTTCTTTTAGTATTTTCTAGGTTTAGAATGAAATGCATAAAAGAAGCCGAGGCATTCTGCCTTCAACTCCTCTCTTGTCGTGCAGGAGAGGCAAGCAAGCAAACATGCATCACAACCAGCAAATGCATGCTCACAAACATATATACAAAATAAAATAAAATATGAAAAGACAAAAAATATATACCCCATGAGAAGGAATAAAGGTGAAAATGACCCAAAAAGAGAAGGGAAAGAGTCTTCCACGTATTCTCTACAAGAGTTATCTCAAGAAAAGCAACGAGGCAATAGGAAGCACTTCCAACCAAAAACCAGAAAAATCGGATTTAATCTAAAACGACTCTTTCATATACAACCAAAATGCCACAACAACAAATACACTCAAGCAAACCGTCCAGCTGTCCGGAGAACAGCGCACGTTGACAGAAGACGCCACACTTCAAGCCTCCACTCCACAAATCGCCAAAAAGACAAGTTTGGAGGGAAACCTTCTGGAGTTGGCCGAAGCCGTGTGGATTGAAAACGAGGCAGAATATTAGGAGACAAAAAGCCGTATGCTCACTAGCATCCATCACTAGCTAACAAGAGGAAAAGAAATAATGGGCAATCGGTGGCAAGGAGGAAGCAAGAAAAGTGCTCCGCCGCTAAGAGAAAATTCTTGTGCGAAAACTAAAATTTTCTAAGTTTGAGAATTAGCCTAAGTAGGAGCTACGCAGGCCTAAGCAAAACTAGCCTATGTCTAACCTACTTTACATGCATCAAACTACTTAAGATGTTGGCCAATAGGCGGCCAACATCATCTGTCGTAAGCTTGACAAAATTCACTGTCTGAGGGTAAAAACCCTCCCTAACTACATGTAAGTGCAGACCTACATGGGTTTGTGACTTAAATAAATAGAAGGTATCGAAGCGTCGCCGATACTCTCGGAAATCACGATTCGGCGCAAAACAATACTTCGCGTCAATACTCCGGAAATCGCGTGCATACGCACGAAACGAAACATATCGCACGAAACATTCCGAAAATCGTGCTGCGTCGCCCAAACGATATTTCGCGTCCATACTTTGAAAATCGTGTACCTATGCACGAAATGAAAGGTATCGCACAAAATTAGTATTATAGAACCAAACGTAAATGAATCGACGTGAAATCGCACGTGCGAACAAAACAACATGAAAGTGTGCGTACATGCCTAAAATTGTGCGTGCATGCAAAATACCGCGCGTGCGTGCAAAATACCGCTGTCATGCCGTAAGACGTCAGCGGGTATTGTGATTAAATTGTGTACTAATTAAAGTTTCGGTGACGTGACAGGTACAAATCCGAGAGTACAACTAGAGATTCGTACGGGACAAAAGTCGAAATATACTCTCATACGGCACCACAGGAACACGATATGAAATCAGCGTGGAACTGGACCACGGTACGGCATCAGACGTCAGGAATTCAAACGGCTACTAACCTGACAAGAGTCTGAAGTCATGAACCCTTGGAGGTTCATGCATCATTTTTGCTTATCTTAGGGAGGGTTTTCATCCTCGTGGTGTAGATGTAAGGCAGTCTGAGGCGGCCACGCAGCGGTCGTCTCTTGAAAAAGGCAGCCTTTTAACATAGAAACCTGCCTACTCAGAGACATGTAGGAATTAGTGTAGCCGTACGGATTAGTGAAAACCATAGGATAAATGCAATTTGGCGAGATAGTAACTTTTGCAAATTAAGTACGGGAATCCAACATTGGAAGGTTGTTGTTTTTTGGCTAGCTTTTTCTCGGGATTTGTCGAACATTGTGATCTTAGGGTTTCCACCTGATATTTAGTGATAGGCTAGTTTTGAGTTAGGGTTTTGATTTCAGACCCATGATCTATCCCGATAATTGTCTCTGAGTTTTTCCTTCTCTTTATACTAAGCCCTTACCTAATCTACCGGCGCAAGCTAGCCTGCAAGGTTTCCCTCCAGACTATCTTCTACTTGCTGTGATTTGTGAATTGTGTCTGTGGACTGGGTGTGGTGTTTTCTTGCTGTCTGGACGCTATCCGTACGGGCTCGTACTCACCTTGTCTGGCCTTGGAGGAATACCGGTTATCTCGGCTCTTTCATCCGGCTAAGGAAGGGTTCTTACCAGCTGATTCAACTGCTGTAGGGAATATTGATGACTTCAGGGCCTAGTGGCTACTGTCGCAAATATTCCTGTACTTAATTTGCTTTTATTTCTAATTTTCTTTATTCCTGGCGTCAACTAGTTTCTTTATTTCTAGTTTATTTTAATTTTGTTTCATTTCTAATTTTTATCATTCCTTGTGTCAATTGTTTTTTTGCTATCTAGTTATTGTAATTTGTTTTCTTTTCCAGTCTAGTGGTTTTTTTTGGATTCATTAATCTGTTATTATTTTCAATCTTTAGGGTTTCGTTGCTAGTGGGCTTTGAGTTAGATATTTCCGATTTTATCTGTAAATCCGGTATAGTGTCCTCTTTCTGTCTACCTACCGGATTAACTCACTCAAAAAACCTAGCAAGCCTAAAAACTTATAAAAAAAAAATCCATATCAAAAACCAAGAAAAAAAAATATATACATCTAAATATATAAATCAGGTTGCACGAATTATCACCTAAAATTATAACTGTTTTAATAGTTGGGTAGAGCGTGGCTTAAAGCTGATACGCGTACCCTAACAGGCTACTAACTACTTTGGCATTGAGTTGTGGTGTGATTACGATAACTTCGAACTGGAGCATCGTAGGGAGATATTTACAATATCCTATTGGATGCTGTTGTTTTGAAAAGTCAGTTTTGTGCTTAACTGCTAATTGGATTTAATATGGAGGTTTGAATAGATTCACGGATTGGGGGAGCGAAGGGTTTGATAATTAAAGTTACGTAAAAGATTCATTGAGTGGTGTGAACAAGCAATGACGAATGGACGGCGGATCGCGAAGCGATCCGATGTAAAATAAATGGAATGTTGAAATAGGCGCCGCCGGTACGGAGCAGCTGCGACGCAGTTAAGTCAACGCAGTTGCGGCTATCTTCATGATCCGTACGGAAAGCGCAGCCAGCGCAACTACGGATAATATGAATAGGATAGATTTCAAGTAGTGATGATTAAGCTTAGTGGTAGCTTAGTTTCTGCTAGTTAGGTTATTAGAGTAGATACAGTACGGCTGGTATGCCTCCGTACTCTGAGTATAACTTGCAGGACTTAGATTATTTTATGTATCGCAGTCAAGTTAATAAAAGCTATGGCAGACTGTTTTCTGCATCTTTGACCTGTTGGTGTGATCACTCTGATTGGTGCTTTCATGTGAAACTTTGTGGAGTTATTCTATGATATAGAATCTATATGTGTGTGAAGTTTCATTGTATTCCAGTATCTCTGTAAGATTCTGTGATCAGTCTAAGTGGCTAGTTTGTGAAGCTGTCAACTACATTTGGGAAACTCTGGAGCTTATATCTTCTAGATGCCTTGGTGGATTTGGCTGTAACTTTGAGAGTTTACAGTGTATATGATATACTGCATATTGGTGCAGTTTGAGATCATTTTGTTTATTGTGGAGTAATCTGTGTCGTCTGAAACACAGCTGTTTTTGAGGTAGTCTGTGGGTGTTTCCGTGAGTAATCCATGGCTGCAATAAGCTATGGACAACAGGTTATGGGCCCACACCCATGGCTACCTGTATTTGATGGATCAAAATATCACTACTGGAAGTGTGCGCTCGAGAGCTACTTCGAGATGATGGAACTAATGGATGTGGTGGACGGTACCTTGGCCGAAACTTCAAATGGATGGAAAAGTAAAAATCATGAGTGTCTAAGGGTTATTAATAACTCCTTGACTCCGGATTTAGTAATGTCATACATAAGTGTTAAAAAGGCAGCTGAATTATGGAAGTGCTTAGAAAGTATGTATGCAAAGACTTCTTTATATCATTGGCTTAGTAGTGTTACCAAAATAGTTGAACACAAGTATGTAGGAGGTAGTATGGAGAAACACTGTATTGACTTACAAGTATTATTTGCAGAAAATGATTTGGCAGGAGGAAACTTTACAGATGCTCAACAAGCTATCTTGTTAATGAGAAGTCTACCTAAAGAATATAAGAATGCACTAGATCGATTGACTTTAATTGATAAAAATGATTGGAGCGTAACTGTAGCTAGACGAGTTATTTTAGATGAAGAGGCTTATAGAAGGGTCTTATCAAGTGAAAGGAATATAAAGAAATCTAAGTCACAATTTCAGAAATTTAAAAGTAATAGTGAGTTCGGAGATCGACCAAAGAATTGTTTTTACTGTAATGATTTAGGACATACCTTCAGGGTATGTCCATCTTATAAAAGTGCATGTGTTACAGGAAATTTCAGAGATGGATGGGACAACAACCTAGTTCGAACCCCAACAAGAAAGGAATCAAGTGATTTCGTGAGTGAGAGACAAGACTCGACAAATGACAAAAGGCATACACCGTGTGTTGACGAATTTATCTACTTACCGACCGTGTGTGTTGTTTGGAATGGAGTAAAGGAGGAGGTGACAGAAAAGGATTTGGTGTCTGTCCCTGTTCACGACGTCAGATTGGTGAGTAACAAAGAGTTAAAGGAGGAAGAGTTATTTGAAGAAAGAGAAATTAGAGGAAGTGAAGGTTACTTGGAAGTGGAAGTCGAAAAATACTTAAACATAAAACCTAATACATTAAACCCAGTATTTCCAGAAGGACCGGGTGAAGATATGAAGAAAATTGGAATTAGGAATGAGGTGTATAATGTGGAAACAAGTGAAAGGAGTTATGCCACCGAAGATAGTGTGGTGAAGGACAAAAGAGAGAAGGACACGATTTTTGTGACCTTATCAGATGACAAATCTGTGAGTGAAAATTGCTTACAAGAAAGGTTGTTAACTAAAGTAAGAGGAGTTGAAGGAAGAGATGGACACTTTGAAGCAGAAACTAGAAATAAGGTGGACGTGAAAATTGGTGAACTAGGAGAAGAACAAAGAAAAACTGTTCAGAAAATTGGAGTGAGAAAAGAAGTTTGTGGGAGTGAAAAATGTAATAGAAATGCAAAAGTTAGAAATATAGGAAAGGAAAATAGCAAGAAAAGAGTGCAGCTGAAAAGAAGAAGAATCAAAATTAGAATTTCTCAGATGAATGAAGTTGATGGAAGTAGCAAATGTATGGAGAAAAACATAAAGGTGAAATTAAAACTAGTATTTTTGACATTAAACGAGGAGAAAATTGTGACAAAAGTGTAAACTTTTAAACAAGACAAAAGATCACGAGGAAAACAAAAAGAAGATGTAATATTCAAAGGATCAAGGGTAGAAGAAAACATGCTCAGAAAGTGATCAAGAGAAGAGAGCGGGAGAAATGATTTTCTGGAGAACGTGAATTTAGAGAAATCTTAATTTTGGAAAAACTTATATTATAAGCATGTCTTATACAGTCAACTTCGTTTGACATACTATTTTCGGTAGGATCTTCGATTTGGTGTTCTTTCTTGTTGAGTTAGTTAATAAGAAACGAAAAGATTTTATTATGTATTTTTGAAGACGAAGGAGGTGGCGGAAGCAATGGCTTGTTCAGGAAGGAAAAATTCGGGAGACATGGCAGAACGCAGCGAAAGCAGTGGAGAATCATTGGAAGAAGTTCGCGTCGCGAAGCTGTGACACAGCGTAGTAGCGCAAAGAAAGCAGTGGAGAATCATCAGAAGAAGTTCGCGTCGCGAACAGCGACGCAGCATAGCGGCGCAGCGAAATGAGTGGTGACGTATGACACTTACACGCTGATTATTTTATTCCAGGTGAAGGCAACTAAATATTCAGGGGTTATGCATTTATGGCGTAAGGGGAGCTATTACAGGACACTTTTTGCAAGAAGGCAGCAAGCGACTGGGAATTGGCAGAGGGCAGCAAAAGCAATGGCGACGTCGGCAAAGCACTGGTGATGTGTTATTTTTGCTAAATTTATTGTATGATGAACAATGGAGGTTGATAAAGAATTTTGAATATTTAACTAATTTTTATTTGGAAACATTTGCGTACAGCATGGCCTAATGAGTCTAAAGCTTTAGGGGAGTGTAGAATTTGAAAGCTTTAGTCTCAGTAGATGAGGCTATGAAGAGGAAGTTAAAGGCGAAAAAGAGCAGCAGTTAGGAATGCGATGTCAAACTAGCGCAGCATAGCAGTACATGCTGCGCTTTGTATTCATACTGCGCTCCGATGTCAAACTAGCGCAGCGTAGCAGCATAGCAGTACACGTTGCATTTTGTATTCATACTGCGCTGCGATGTCAAACTAGCGCAGCGTAGCAGCATAGCAGTACACGCTGCATATTTTTCTAGGTGCACGAAACTAAATTTTCGGGGGAGGGTTGTTTTGAAAAGTCAGTTTCGTGCTTAACTGCTAATTGGATTTTAATATGGAGGCTTGAATAGATTCACGGATTGGGGGAGCGAAGGGTTTGATAATTAAAGTTACGTAAAAGATTCATTGAGTGGTGTGAACAAGCAATGACGAATGGACGGTGGATCGCGAAGCGATCCGATGTAAAATAAATGGAATGTTGAAATAGGCGCCGCCGGTACGGAGCAGCTGCGACGCAGTTAAGTCAAACGCAGTTGCGGGTATCTTCATGATCCGTACGGAAAGCGCAACCAGCGCAACTACAGATAATATGAATAGGATAGATTTCAAGTAGTGATGATTAAGCTTAGTGGTAGCTTAGTTTCTGCTAGTTAGGTTATTAGAGTAGATACAGTACGGCTGGTATGCCTCCGTACTCTGAGTATAACTTGCAGGACTTAGATTATTTTATGTATCGCAGTCAAGTTAATAAAAGCTATGGCAAACTGTTTGCTGCATCTTTGACCTGTTGGTGTGATCACTCTCATTGGTGCTTTCATGTGAAACTTTGTGGAGTTATTCTATGATATAGAATCTATATGTGTGTGAAGTTTCATTGTATTCCAGTATCTCTGTAAGATTCTGTGATCAGTCTAAGTGGCTAGTTTGTGAAGCTGTCAACTACATTTGGGAAACTCTGGAGCTTATATCTTCTAGATGCCTTGGTGGATTTGGCTGTAACTTTGAGAGTTTACAGTGTATATGATATACTGCATATTGGTGCAATTTGAGATCATTTTGTTTATTGTGGAGTAATCTGTGTCGTCTGAAACACAGCTGTTTTTGAGGTAGTCTGTGGGTGTTTCCGTGAGTAATCCATGGCTGCAATAAGCTATGGACAACAGATGCTATTGCTTTAGGTGAGTAACCGATCCTTGTGGGCGCAGGCGCGATATAGGTTATCAAGCGTACATCTTTAGAGGGTTAGAGATTTTACCGAAGGCTACGCTTTTTTTTCTTCGTATAGGACATCATCGTTGCATGGTCCTAGATCTGACCTTGACCCGTCTTGATTAACGGTTTCTTGCTTTATTACATCTGGCCGCGTTGGCCTTGAATAGTTTCCTGCTTTATTATATCTGGCCGTGTTGGCCTTGAACAGTTTCTTGCTTTATTACATCTGGCCGTGGTGGCCCTGAATAGTTTCTTGCTTATTTTATCTGGCCGCAAGTGGCCTTCAATAGGTGACATGAGTTTGCTTGGCATGGCGTGACGTGAGTGGGATTGTGAAAGATAGTTTACGAATAGACTAACTCCGGTGATCCAGGATAGACTGAACTGTGTGGTGTTACTGGTTTGCGGTTATTAGCATACTTTTGTGTGTGTCCGGCATCTAGTTGCATCCGGATAGGACGACTATCTATTTACATGCCAACGGACTGAAACAATTTACCGTTTCCAGCGCGTACCACTAGAAGCTCCAGTATTTACCGTGGACCGGACCAGGATTTGATTCCCGCACGCTCACCTCCTTTCCAGCTTCTAGGTCATACTGGTCATAACGCTCAGTCTCAGCTTACGCGTTCACCCGACTCTAGATCTGGTATTACCACCACGTATAGATCCACATCATCTGTCTCCTTATCCTCTTCCCATAGCTGGGGGGAAGATTCGGACATAGACTCCCTTGATATCCGGATCTAAATCTACCACCTTCGCTTTTTCTTTTGAGCGGAAATATACACACTAACTCGGATTCCTATTTTGTGGATATGGCCTCGTCCATAGACACCGGAGGAGGTAGAAATCAATTTTGTTTTTTGGGTCTCAAGGACACTATGTCCTTGTCACATTTTTGAATGCTTTTCGATACCGAGATGCGTGACCTCGCATTTCCGTATCAAGACCTTTATGATTTACAGGTTGTTTTTTCGTTACTTGGGCGATACCTTAGGGGATTTGTGTTGAAATAAGTAGTTTTATTGTATTTTCTAGGTCTAAATTAATTAGCGGAAAACATATAAAGAAAATGTAGGCAGCCTGCCTCCATCTCTTCTCTCTCGCCCCCATACTTGTTGTAGTCACTTAAGGAGAGAGAGAGCAATGGAGCCATGGCTGCCTCAGCTCCATAAGAAGGACTAAAGAGTGACTTAAGTCACTCTCAACAAAAGGTTGAGTCCGGCAGGACTCGAACCCCCGACCGGCAGAGCGCGGCGTAGCCGTTAGCTCTAACCAGTCTGTCGTAGAAGTCCGTTAGGAGATATAGGGTTTCATTAATATTTAAACTATTGTGTTATACATAAATCATTTAACTGAAACTCTTTACGCCACGCATAGATACAGTTGTACAAAGTACGAAGTACTGTACTCATTTGAAACGGATATCGCGCATTTTGTTTCGACAGCGAAACAAATATCGCGCAAGTATTTATTACGGCTGAGATTAAATTTCGCGTCAAATCTAACGGCGCACATCATCGCCGAAATCCCGGAATGGTCACTTTGGCATTTAGTGACGTGGCATGACCTGGCGCCACGTGGAGAGACGACATTCGGTCGCGGGAATTCCGAGGAACGTACGGACGAGTGGAAAATGGACACGCGTCCGCCTAATGGCCTTGTCGTACAGAGGCCGTACAGAAAGTACATCGGCAGTAGTACTTTCTGGTACTATACACTGTTGAGATTGGTTCGTACAGGCAGTAGATAGGAGTTGTGAGAGAGAACTAGGAAAAACTAGGACTTAGGAAAAATTAGGTAGATAGTCCTCTCTTTCTCTCTCTCAGAGTTTATATAAATTGGCATCTTTGCCACCCTATAACTTATCGCCTGGTTTGGCGTTTTCATATATTTCTTTTTCTACAGACTTAGGGGAGTCCATGATGCACAGGGGTGCAGTCAGATTGTCTGCTTGTCTGCTTGGGTAGCATTGGTTGCCATTGAAAGTGGGTTAGTTAATAACTATCTAGAGGCTTCCTGTATTCTGTAGTCCAATGGAGGACACAGAATTGCAGGTTATGGGCCCACCCTCTAGGGTGCCCACCTTCCATGGATCTGGGTTCATCTATTGGGAAGCCATGATGATGGGAGCTTTGGCGAAAAACGATACTGGGGTATCGTCAGTGGACAAGTGAAACGTCCACCTTCAAGAACTCCACCAGGATTTGGAGGAGTAAGGTTTCCTACAGCTACGGCTTCCTCAGCGGAGGAGGCAGATGATGGGGACAGCAGTGTGTCCGAAAAGGGGAAAGGGAAGGAGACACCCCTCACTCCAATTGCCACAGTATTGGGAGTGGCAACCGTGAAGACCGTGGAGAACGATACTCAAATGTGGGAGGATGTAAACATGGCTGCCAAGAACTTCATTCTGAGGCACCTCACTCAAGCTTTGGCCACCCCTCATCTTCACATTTACAAGGCCGAGGAGTTGTGGGTGAGTTTGGTGGAGATTTATAGAGCTGGAACTATTCAGGAGCTCCAGTTGGCTGAGCAAAAACTAGTGAGTTACACTTACAAAAGAGGAAAGATGTTAGATTACTGTAATGATCTTTCGTGTTTGTATATGGAGATAGAAAGTGCCGGGTGGACAGGCACAATGAAAATGAAAGTTAACACTCTTATCATGAAATTACCAAATGAGTTTGAGAACATAGTGTACCGAGTACAGGAAATGCCTGATAGTTCATGGAAATGGAACACAGTGGTCAGGATGATACTTTGCAAGAAAACACAATGGAGATTAGGAGAGGAGGAAAGAGCATTCAAGCTCTAGCAACAGAAGGGGACCGATGGGGGAAGGACCCGAAGAAACCTTATAGAGGGGAAAGAGATAATTCTGGGGGACAGAGGCCCCCAAAGGGTCTTTGTCATTATTGCGAAAAGCTGGGACACTTTATTGCAGATTGTGTCAAGCTGTCGGAGCTGAGGCTCCAAGAAAACCGTGGAGGGGGTTCTTCCGGAGGGAAGAAAAAGGCACTTGTGGTTACAAAAGTGTCAGGAGAAACCGAGGATGAGTCATCTGAGGAGGATGGGGTGCTTCTTCTTGACGAGAGTCTGGAGGAGCAGAAGATCCCTCGGAGGCAGAAGTGTGCCCTTGGAGCAATTCGGGAAGCTCCACAGGAAGGATGGATCATCGACTCAGGTGCATCCATGCATATGTGTCCTGATAAAGAACTCTTAACTAAGCTAAGAAAGATTCCTACTATAGCGATAGAGTATGGTGATGGGAGAGTGGTTACTACAGATCTAGTGGGATCAGTAGATCTGAAAGTCTTAGTGGAGGGTAAGACTTCTATACTTACATTCTCAGATGTACTTTACATTCCTCAGCTGAGTAAAAATCTTGTCTCTACGTCTGTGTTAGATGACAAAGAGTTTGATACCTTCACTAGAAAGGGAGTCTTTACAGCTAAGTATGGGGATGAAGTTTACTTCACAGCAGATAAGGGTAGCCAAGGAATGTTTAGGCTTAACCTGAGTAATGAAAAGAAGAATGCTTACTATGTTGGTGTTCCTAAGGTGATGATTTGGCATAAGCGGTTGGGGCATGTGCATTTTGATAGGTTGAGGGAAATGAAAAAGCTTCGGATAGTAGATGGTGTTGTTCTGCGACAAGAGCCGGAACCGAAGAGATGAGGATGCCGGTGTAGTCATCTCGGAACCAAACCAAGCAAGAAACTTTCACAAAAACCGGTATGAAAAAAGAGCAACTTCAACAGTGGATAAACCCAAACCAGAGACCAATAGCTCTGAAAATCTACCAAAGTGTAGATAATATCAGGATGAACATACACACAAAATTACAAGTAATTATGCCAACAGATTTGTGAGATATCCACAGATGAAAATACCAAAAACAGGCTGTACAGTTTTTGACTACAAAATGTTCATACCTTCAAAGTTATCTAAGTCCTACTAATATACACCGAAGCCTATGCTGCTGAACGTACGGAGGCATAACAGCCGTGCAATAAATACCTGGGGCTCAAACCGAACAAGGTACGTCATACAAAAAATATTCCTTTACTAATCAACTAACCACACAAAGACAAAAAATCTACTTAACTAGATATTTACAAAGAAATAGGATTTTATATGCCACGTCATTTGTCGTGTATGTGGCTCACACGGACCAGCATTTGTCGGCGGTCTCCCTCAGCCGCGTACATATCACATTTGGCACCATAGACAAATCTCCATGTGCCATTTTGTCCTCAAGTGTATCTATGCACAAACTATCGGATATTCTGGAGTGTCCTCTTTCTTGTAGTGACTTGTGTCTCGAGAGTGTATACAAAGGTGTACTCCCTACCAATCTAATGGAACATCAATTCTGGTGTGTAATGAAATGAACTTACAACCAAACATATGCTAAGTAGTGAAACTCTCTCTCCCTCACACTCGAGGCATAGAGAGGACTAAAGCTTTCCAAAACAACACTCCCCTAGAGCTTTAGACTCTTCTAGCCACTTAAGCCACATACCTCTCTGCAAAACATTAATTTAGGTGCAGGCAAGTGTTGTTTTTGGAAGATTCATTTTCGTACATGCGTGCGCTCGCATGTTCGCATACTTGGTAACCAAATGTAATATGGTGGTTCGAATGGATTTCTAGTTTGGGGGGTAATCGTACGAATGAATTTAAAGTGACGTAAATTACAAATTGAGTGACGCGAAGAAGCGTACGAATTATACGGAATACAAAATGGAAATGGACGGCGGATCGCTTCGCGATCCAATATGAAATGTTTGAAATATTTAAATTGTACGCCGGCCGTACGGAATCTAATGTGACGGGCGACAATTATGGAAAGTACGCGATGGTACAAAAGAATCTTTTTGGATAAGTATACTTCAATTTTGACGTGCGGCATTTATGACGAAATACGCGGTTTTCGGTACGGACAAGATTTTGATGGTACCGTATTATTTCAACGAGTGGATTGTGTTGTACTTCGAAGGCGGACGGCGTCCACCACTTTTTGATGGATCACACTATTTTGAGAATGTATGATCAACTGGGCCGTAAGTATGTGACATCGGCTTGCTGCGTGGACTTATCGACAAGTGACTAAGCAAGTTGTCACTTATGACGCGGATTTTTGGATGCGTCGGTGTAAATATTTGAAGCATCAATGTTTTGTCTTATTTGAATTAATGATTTAGTGTTGATTAAAATAGTTATATTTTAGGTGATCAATGAGGATATTGACAGTTTAATTGTGTGTCTTTATGTGTCGTATTTGCAGACAAGTGTACGCTTACGATTGCTTGTCTTTCAGGTGTACGCTTACGATTTGTTTACTCTTACTAAAAGGTTATTATGCGTAAATAGGATTTAGTGACAGTAACGTAATTTATGACACTTAGTGATTATTTGACAGCTCACAAGTGTATATATAGGAATGAGCTTTGTTAGGAATGAATAATCAATGCTGGTTAGTAAAGTGGGGACCGAAGATGTAGACTTTTAGGGTTGCCGATTAGGTCATGCATTTGAGTAATATGTTTATTGATATACTTTTGTTTATCTAATGTTTATGTGAGATTGCACTCTTTTTGTTATTATTTATTTATGTTATTTTATGTTTGTTTGATATGCATTATTTATGCATTTGTCCTAGGGTTTGCTTATGTTGATTATTCGATCAAACCTTAGATAATGTCATAGGGTTTATTTATGTTGATTATTCCATGAAACCCTAAATGTTGTTTGTTGCGTCTGTGTACGCATATGGAGGATGCATTTCATATGATTGTTCGTCGACCTATTTTTGCTTAGCTTCTTGCATGATAGTTTGGGTCGCTTCTGCGGTCTATTTTAGACCAAATAACAACAGCAAGGGTTTAGTCATCATGTCAGCAACCATCTCCTCATCTGGTAAATAACTGAGTTTCAAAACTCTTCCCATAACCTTCTCTCTCACAAAGTGTAGCTTGATAAAAATGTGTTTGCTCTTAAAGTGATGGCTAGGGTTAGATGCAATAGCAATGGCAGCTTGATTGTCACACCACACTACTTGAGGTCCAGATTGCATAAACAAAAGCTCTTGAAGGAGAGACTTTACCCAAAGTAACTCTTTGACGGCTGCGCTAGCCGCCATGTACTCAGCCTCCATAGTAGACTGAGCTTCACCTTCTGAAGTTTGCTGCTCCAACAGCATGTCCCACTTCCAATCTTCAGAATGTATCCACTAGTAGAGCGTCGGCTTGGCATATCTCCATAGCTCGCATTGCTCCATGTCTGAATTTTTACTTCCTCTCCACCGAGAGAGAGTCGGAGGTTTCGAGTTCCTGCAAGGTATCGAAGAACTCTCTTTGCCGCCTCCCAGTCTGACTTCTTTGAATTTTGCAAACTTCGGCTTAAGGCTCCAACAGCTGCTGCAATATCCGGACGGGTACAGTTCATGAAGTAGATGAGGCTTCCGACTATCTGCCTGTAAGGAATAGATGACATAAAATCTGCCTCCCCTGACTCCAAAGAGTCATCAATCACAACCCCACCATGTGATTCTTTCCCTTCTATTTTCTGTCTGAACTCCATGGGAGTAGCACTTCCCTTTGCCTCTGACATGCTGAACCTTTCAAGCATGTTTCCAATGGCTTCTTTCTGTGTCAAATAAATTAGTCTTTGTTTTCTATCCCTTTCTACATGAATTCCCAAAATATATTAGCCTCCCCTAAATCTTTCATTTCGAACCGTGAATTTAGAGTTGTTTTTATTTTGTTAATTTCATTAATGGATTTGCTTAGCAACAACAAATCATCAACATAAACAACAATATATATCACTCCATCTTCCCCTTCCATTACATAAACTGAATGATCTGAACTGATTCTAGTAAAGCCAAGATTTGTCAAAAATTCATCCAGTTTTAGGTTTCACTATCGTGGAGCCTGCTTCAGACCATAAAGGGACTTCAACAATTTACAGACCATATTTTCTTTCCCTTTTTCTACATATCCCTCTGGTTGCTTCATATATATAACTTCCTCCAAATCCCCATGCAAGAAAGCTGTCTTCACATCCATTTGATGCAATTCCATATCCTGTATTGCTGCTAAAGATCAGAGAATCCTAATAGTAGGAAAACGAACTACAGGTGAGAACATCACTTCATAATCAATGCCCTCTTTCTGGCTATACCCCTTAGCAACAAGCCTGGCTTTATATCTCTCAATGGTATTATCGGGATTTTGTTTTAACTTGAATACCCACTTGCAACCAATCGCTTTTCGATCCGGTGGAAGTTCCAGAAGCTCCCAAGTTTGAGCCTCCATAATTGACTTTATCTCGTCATTCCCCGCAGCAATCCACAGATCTTTTTCCGGAACGGAGAAAGCTTCTTGAATGGTAAGAGGCTCCCCTGTGATTGCAGAATAAGCATGATCCACTCGGTCACCTCTCAGACGGCTACTTTGTTTTCTTCCCCCCGGAAAATCTGAAGCGAGACTTGTTGGTCCTCGACGCAGTCTTGGAGGAGGAGGAGGAGGAGGAGGAGGGGGAGGAGGTTGTCCGATAGTAGTTGCAATAGTAGGTGGATCAAGCAGCCCCAAAACATGTGGTAGTTCAGATGTAGATGAAGAAACCATTGTTTGCTTGAAAAGAATCTGCTCAAGGATGACATATTCCTGCAATTTTTCTGCCTTTTCCGCCTCATTCATGCTAAAAACATCAACAGATTGACTTTCTTCTTTGATCTAAATATTCTTAGCAATCTGAATTATATTTTTTTGAGGATTATACACTCTATATCCTACGGACTCATTATCATAGCCCAAAAATATCCCAAGTACAAATTTTGGACTAAATTTCCAATTTGGAAGGTTATCCAACAAAAAACACTTACTTCCAAATACTCTAAAGTGACTAACATTTGGCTTTCTTCCTGTCCACATTTCATAAGGTGTTTTATCCTTCACAGATCTAGTTTCTATTCTATTTCTAATGTAAGAAGCACACTGAAAAGCTTCCCCCCATAATTTCGGATCTACACCTTTATCCATCATCATAGACATAGCACATTCAGTCAAGGTCGTATTGAGTCTTTCAGCCACACCATTCTGTTCCGGAGTGTAAGGAATAGTAAACTCATGAGGAATTCCATTTTCTTTCAAGTATTCAGCAAAGGCATTTGATACATACTCTCCACCGTTGTCAGATCGCAAAGCAAGGATCGATTTTCCGTGAAGTTTCTCCGCCCAGATTCGGAAATGCTTGAAATGTGTGAAGACCTCGCTCTTCTCGTTCATAAAGTACACTCGGCTGAAACGTGAGTGGTCATCAGTGAAGGTAACAAGGTATTTCCTTCCACCAAGGGAAGGAACTTTGGCCGGTCCCCATACATCCGAGTGGATAAGGCCGAGAAGATCCTTTGCTCGATAATCTGATGTCTGTGGTAGGGGAAGCTTATGAAGCTTTCCTAGAGCACAACCATCACAAACATGGGATTCCTTTTCACCAAGCTTGACACCTTCTATCATATGAGTATTCACCATCTTTTCAAGCATCTCATTATGAACATGCCCAAGCCTTTTATGCCACAAAACATTTCAGAAAGGACACTGGAGTACACAAAATCAACTTTATTAACCAGGTCCATCCGATACAACATGTTTGGGCCTCTAGTTCCCACTAAGGCTACTCTCCCATCTTTGCTTACTATCTTTTTGCCTTTGCTCTGAAGAACATCAAAACCTTTACTTTCTGCAACTGAGGTAGAAAACAAATTTTTCTTAAATTTAGGCACATATAACACATCATGCAAAGTTCTTTTTACAGCTTTGCCATCTATCTCACAATTCAGATCTATGCTACCTTTAGCATTAGCTTCCACCGTGGCACCACAAGCATAAAAGATTTGACGAGTAGGGATAGGTGTCATATCCTTGAAATAGGATTTGTTCCAACACATGTGGGAAGAACTTTCGGAGTCCATAATCCACCCGAGATCTTTCTCTCCCTCCATCATCTTTGCCATATCAAAGAACTCAGTGTCATCAGTTTTAGGAAAACTAACAACCTTTGATTTCTCCTTCTCCATCTCCTTCACCAGCACCTTTTCCTCCGCTGAAAAAGCTGCGGTTTTGCTCGGAGGTTTCGGTGTAAATGGAGCTCCTCTCACCTTCCATCCTTTCCGGTAAGAACGTGCTTCACACGCTTTTATATACAAAGGACAAAACTTGTACAAATGACCATTATTATAGCAATCGACACACCGTTCATATAGCTGAAAGGACTGATTTCCTTGAAATTTATTATCTCTCTCAAACTGAGCATTGTAAGCTACAGCTGGCTTTCCAGAATTAAATGCCAGCTGATTCGCTTCTTTTTCTAGCACATACTCTATAGCTGTAGCTAGATTCCATCGTGTCTTATCCAATTTTTTCAGTTCATCATAGGCACCTTTATACTCACTAGGAAGCCCCCTCACTAAAATCATTGCTTAGTGATACTCAGGAAATGAACCAGCTGAACATGCATTTTCAGCAACACGAAGTCTGAATTTATTGCAATATTCTGCCATGCTTCCGCCTGTATACTTATATTCCCAGATCTGCCCAGCAGTTATAATCTCATGTTGTGCATTAGCCCTAGAATATGTCTTTTTCAAAGCATCCCAAATCTTTGATGCTTTAGAAGCCTGAATGTATGTCATATGCAGCTCTTTAGACATCATTAATTTTATCATAAGAAGAGCCTGCTCATTCTTTTGATCATATTTTACATCAGTTTCTACCATAGATCCATTAAAAACATCAAAAAGCTTCACTTGTACAAAATAAGACCTTACAAGATCTGCCCAATACAGATATTCTCTCCCATCAAAAACTGGAATTCGTGAAAGCGGGCCCGTGACCCGTTGTTCTGAGACAACAGCCGGAACCGAAGACGATGAAGATGCCGGTGTAGTCATCTCGGAACCAAACCAAGCAAGAAACTTTCACAAAAATCGGTCTGAAAAATAGCAACTTCAAAAGTTGATATAACCCAAACCATAGATATAATAGCTCTGAAAATATACCACAGAGTATATAATATTAGGATGAACATACACACAAAATTACAAGTAATTCTGCTTACACATTTGTGAGATATCCACAGATGAAAATGCCAAAAACAGGCTGTACAGTTTTTGACTACAAAATGTTCATACCTTCAAAGTTATCTAAGTCCTACTAATATACACCAAAGCCTATGCTGCTGAACGTACGGAGGCATACCAGCCGTAGAATAAATACCTGCGGCTCGAATCGAACAAGGTACGTCATACAAAAAGATTCCTTTACTAATCAACTAACCACACAAAGACAAAAATCTACTTAACTAGATATTTACAAAGGAGTAGGATTCTATATGCCACGTCATTTGTCGTGTATGTGGCTCACACGGACCAGCATTTGTCGGCGGTCTCCCTCAGCCGCGTACATATCACATTCGGCACCGTAGACAAATCTCCATGTGCCATTTTGTCCTCAAGTGTATCTATGCACAAACAATCAAATATTCTGGAGTGTCCTCTTTCTTGTAGTGACTTGTGTCTCGGGAGTATATACAAAGGTGTACTCCCTACCGATCTAGTGGAACATCAATTCTGGTGTGTAATGAAACGAACTTACAACCAAACATATGCTAATTCGTGAAACTCTCTCTCCCTCACACTCGAGGCATAGAGAGGACTAAAGCTTTCCAAAACAACAGATGGCATTCAGTTTGGGGATAATGAAATGATGGATGATTGTAGTGGTTGTGCTCAAGGTAAGGCTCACAGACTTCCCTTTCCCAAAGCTGCCACATATAGAGGTGAGAAAGTGTTAGATTTGGTCCACACAGATATTTGGGGACCCGAAAAAGTACCTTCGGTTGGAGGAAAAAGGTTTATGATGACAATAATTGATGACAAGTCTAGATACTCTAGAGTCTACTTTTTGAAAACAAAATCTGAAGCATCAACTTACTTCAAAGAATATAAATCTTGGAGTGAGAAGTTGCAAGAAACCCCCATTAACAGGATAAGGAGTGATAATAGGGGGGAATATACCTCTAACGAGTTTGAGGAATATCTGAGAGATGAGGGAGTGCAGCACCAGAAAACTGTATCATATAACCCGGAACAAAAAGGGGTAGCTGAGAGGTTGAATCGAACACTAGGAGATAGTGCATACAGTATGTTGGCAGACAAGAAAATAGGAAAGAGATTTTGGGCAGAAGCAATGAACTGTGCCAATACATTAAGAATAGAGTCCTTACCTCTGTTGTAAAGGGAGTTACACCTTATGAGAGATGGGTTGGAAGGAAACCAGATATCTCACACCTTAAAGTATTTGGTAGCCAAGTTTAGAGTCTTGACACGGATAGGAAAAACAGGAAACTAGATGCTAAGGGAAAACCTGGATACTTTGTGGGATATGATGAGGATGTTAAGGGATACAGAGTCAATGACTTAGCAAAGAAAGATATCATTCTGGTCAAACACTTAGTTGTCATGGATGAAGGGAAGTCATTTGACCCCTTCAAATATATAAAGAAGATAAGAATCAGATTTGAGGTCGAAAGTGAGGAGAACTCAGGCGTTCCCGAAAGGGACATGAGTGAAACCGTGATTACACATTCAGGGGAGATCCAAGAAACACAATACTCACCGGAAACCTCTCATACTCCTATGGACTTCAAGGAGATAGAAGAAGCGGGACAAGAACCAGTTTCCATGGACAGGGGAGCCGATGAGACTGTGAGAAGAAATCCAAGACTTCCATCCATTCTAGCTTCGGAGTTTGAGGGAGGAAGGAGGAGCAGCAAAAGATTACAGGAAAAACAAGCCGCTCATAAGGTAACTAAGCTATCTCACCCTGATGAGCCTCAGTCTTACTCGGAGGCAGTGAATAGTCCAAAGAAAGAAAGATGGATTAGAGCCATAAATGATGAGATGGCTTCTATCATGGAAGCAAATACTTGGGAACTAGCGGATTGTCCTCCAGACAGAAAAACCTATTGGGTGTAAATGGGTATCTAAACTAAAAGTGAACCCAGATAATACCTTGAGAGATATAAGGCTCGATTGGTAGCGAAGGGGTTCACCCAAAAGGAGGGGATTGACTATGAGGAGACCTTTGCTCCAATTGTTCGGTTCCCATCAGTAAGGATTCTCCTCAGTCTGGCAGCAGCGGAAGACACGGAGATACACCAGATGGACATTAAGACTGCTTTTCTTAATGGTGAGTTAGAGGAAAATTTTTTCATCAGACAACCCGAGGGGTTCGTGGAAGAAGGAGAAAAAAGCAAAGTCTGCAGGCTCATAAAGTCCTTATATGGACTAAAGCAGGCTCCCCAACAGTGGAATAAGAAACTAGATGAGTTTCTTACCGGTCTGGGATATATCCGTATCAGCTCTGACCATTCTACCTATATGTTTGAAGATGAGAATGGTGTCATTTTTATTGCAATTTATGTGGATGATTTGCTTATGTTGAGTAAATTTTTGGAAAAGATCAATAAGTTAAAGAAAGATCTTAGAAGCAGATTTGGTATGAAGGATTTAGGGGAAGCAAGATATATTTTGGGGATTCAAATGGAGAGAGATAGGGGGAAGAAGATTATTAGACTTACTCAGTCAGAAGCAATAGGTAATATGCTTGAGAAATTCCAGATGGAAAATGCTAACAGTTGTACCACTCCCATGGACTTGAAAAATGGAAGTGATGGGAGTGTAGAAGGAGGAGTGATGATCTTAGACGATCAGATGAGTGCAGAGGAAAGAGAATTTATGAAGTCTATCCCTTATAGACAGGCCGTAGGAAGTTTAATTTATTTTATGAACTGTACCAGACCAAACATAGCGGCAGCAGTTGGAGTACTCAGTAGGAGTCTTAATGATCCTAGGAAGAGAGACTGGGAGGTAGCCAAAAGAGTCATGAGATATCTGGTGGGAACTAGAGAGTTATGGTTGCATTTGGGAGGGGAGCACACTGACATCACTACTTGGAGTGACGCCAGATATGGGGACGCACCTATGAGACGATGCATTCCTGGGTATGCGTTGTATGTTGGGGAAGGTGCTTGCTGTTGGAGCAGTAAGCAACAAAAGGTGGTTGCTCAGTCCGCTATGGAGGTTGAGTACATGGCCTCTTGTTCTTCTGTGAAAGAGTTGATGTGGGTCAAGTCCTTGCTGCATAAACTGGGGTATATGAAGAAGGGAGTGCATGAAGTGTTTTGTGATAATCAAGCGACCATAGCAATTGCAACCAATCCAAAACATCATTTTAAGACTAAACATATGGACATAAGATTATGTTTTGTTAGAGAAAAAGTGGAGAATAAAATAGTGAATCTTGTATATAGATCTGATGAGGAAATGGTGGCTGACATGATGACCAAACTTGTGCCCTCTCCAAAGTTAAAATATTGTAGGGAAAAATGTGGATTAAAAGAAAAGTTAAAATTAGACTAGAAAATAAGGGGAGTGTTGAAATAAGTAGTATATTTATTGTATTTTATAGGTCTAAATTAATTAGCAGAAAACATATACAGAAAATGTAGGCAGCCTGCCTCCATCTCTTCTCTCTCGCCCCCATACTTGTTGTAGCCACTGAAGGAGAGAGAGAGCAATGGAGCCATGGTTATTTCAGCTCCATAGGAAGGACTAAATAGTGACTTAAGTCACTCTCAACAAAAGGTTGAGTCCGGCAAGACTCGAACCCCCGACCGGCATAGCGCGGCGTAGCCGTTAGCTCTAACCACTCTGTCGTAGAAGTCCGTTAGGAGATATAGGGTTTCATTAATATTTAAACTATTGTGTTATACAGAAATCATTTAACTGAAACTCTTTACGCCACGGATAGATACAGTTGTACAAAGTACGAAGTACTGTACTCATTTGAAACGGATATCGCGCATTTTGTTTCGACAGCGAAAAAAATATCGCGCAAGTATTTATTACGGTTGAGATTAAATTTCGCGTCAAATCTAACGGCGCACATCATCGCCAAAATCCCGGAATGGTCACTTTGGCATTTAGTGACGTGGCATGACCTAGCGCCACGTGGAGAGAAGACATTCGGTCGCGGGAATTCCGAGGAACGTATGGACGAGTGGAAAATGGACACGCGTCCGCCTAATGGCCTTGTCGTACAGAGGTCGTACAGAAAGTACATCGGCAGTAGTACTTTCTAGTACTATACAGTGTTGCGATTGGTTCTTACAGGCAGTAGATAGGAGTTGTGAGAGAGAACTAGGAAAAACTAGGACTTAGGAAAAATTAGGTAGATAGTCCTCTCTCTCTCTCAGAGTTAGTATAAATTGGCATCTTTGCCACCTTATAACTTATCGCCTGGTTGGGAGTTTTCAGCGATTTCTTTTTCTACGGACTCAGGGGAGTCCAGGCTGCACAAGGGTGCAGTCAGATTGTCTGCTTGTCTGCTTAAGTAGCAGTGGTTGCCATTCAAAGTGGGTTAGTTAATAACTATCTAGAGGCTTATTGTATTCTGTAGTCCAATGGAGGACACAGAATTGCAATCTGCCCTATCTCTATATACACGGAAGTATGCGGCAGTTTCTGCTATGACAGAAATGGCACCCGCATATTTTAGATCTTTAGCTATAACAGGCAGTCCAGAAATTCTTTTCCAAGTTGCGGTACCCACATTGTATGACTCTGCAGGTTACAAAATTTCATCGGAAATACCTGAGGTCCCTCATCAGTTCGCCGTTGCGGCGCGGGCAGCAATTCCAGCTCGTCTTGCAATGCTGGTTCCTCTAAGAGATCCGGTATCGTTTGTCTTCAGTTTATTACAGGAAGAGTACCGAATGCAGAATCCTGATCAAGTTAAAGAACTAATGAATTTTGAACGTCGCCCAGGCGAAACCGCTCCGGCATTGCGAGCACGTATGGAAACATAACGTGAAGCACTGCCAGATCTCATGTCAGACGCAAAGGCAGTTCAGAAATTTGTGGGGAAATTTCCCACCCAATCTCGACGTTTCATTCAAAGCCATTTGATTGAGGCATATGGCCTCAAATTTACTTTCGAGCAGGCTGCAGAATACGTCGTACGGTATGATGTTGATTTTTGAGTGTTTTCTACGTCTGTTTTAGTATAGGAAAAAGAGCAGAGGCAGTCTGCCTCTAACTCCCTTCTCCAAGCCCCCACACTTGTTGTAGTCACTAAAGGGTGGACAGGGAGCTAAAGCCATGGCTGCCTAGGCTCTCTATGGAGAAAGGGTGTAGATTTGGTAGACTTACCAAAACGGTATTTGACAGACCAAGGTATTGATCTTCGTACCTACCGTCTGTCAAGTACCCAATAGTCGTTAGCCTTATCCGTGTAGTCAAGACCTAGTGCTAAGACGTAATGGGTTTCGTAGATATTTATATAATTACAAGTAGGGTTTTCGATTTAACTATATTACGGTATATAGGGCATAGAATTAGTTGTACTTTTAGTACCGGACGAAATAAATAGTACGGACATCTATTTCGACGGTCCGTTTAAATGACGATGTTTATCAGACAGCCGTGGTTATCGCCGACATCGCGGAAAGGACAATTTGGCAGTTTGCAGACGCCACCACTCTGGATATCACGTGGCAACATCGTACGGGATTACGGAATTTCCGGAAAGGCAGAAAACATATTCGGAAATTACAAATGTCGCACAATGGCGACATCGTACAATGTACATACAGAAAGTACTCCAGCACTTGTACTTTCTTGTACGGTACCACTTTTCTGACGCGGCATGACCGGGCGCACGTGGAGAGATAAGATTTTGAGGCAAGAATTCCGGAGATTATAAGAGCGAATCCGGATATGACATGTGTTGACTTTTTAGCCATGTCGTACAATGACCGTTCAAAGGTACACCGCCATCTGTACCTTTATGTACTATACAGTAATGTGATTGGTCCGTACCTCAGTACTAGAGGGTTTAGAGAGGGGTTTAGGACTTAGAATTTTTCGGGTATGTAGCCACCTCTCTCCCAGAGAGCACCTTGTATAAATGGCAAACTTTGGCCAGCCATGACTATCAACTCAGTTGACCAATTTCAGTGATTCTTTTTGCTGCGGACTCAAGGGAGTCCACGCCACATAGGGGTGTAGTCGGTCAGAGTCTTGTCCTGCCTGGGTGGCTACATTTCTAAGGGAAAGTCAAAGTGGGTGAATGTGTCCAAATCTCATATTCTAACTTTGCATTCTGTGGTTGAACTGAGCACACAACAAATGTTATTTCACAAGGGTGAAGCTATATTGGGGTTTTGATTGTCAAGGGGTCAGTCATTTGGGTTTATATCAAGTTGGAGTCGGCACTATCTAGATTAGCTTCCTTTGGACCTGCGAATTCTGTGTGGCAATGGAGCCCATAGAATTTCACGTATAAATATCGATGTAACTATAATGACGCGTCGTCACGCGCGACCAAATGAAGCCACACTATTCACAAATCAACATTCCTACATTGAAAACGAACTTCACATTTATTCAGCCACACTATTTACGAATCAACATTCCTACATCGTTATTTACGCGTCCTTTTAGTTTCATCGATATTTCTACGCGGGTACGCTTTTTTATTTTGTACGAAGTTTATGTCGTTTCGTGCGAGTTTATATATGTTATACGTCATTCTTTAATTTGTGTCCAAGTTCAGTCTAACGGTTCGCGATTAGATTACATTTTTGCGGCTAAGTCAAATGTCGGCGAGTCTCTCACACTGGAGCTCACGTGAAGTGAGAAACTACGGGAATTGATAATGACAGTGATTTTTTTGGTTGCGAATAGTCACTTACATCATTTTGTCAGAAAACGTACGTTTGAAGTACACACAGGTACAAATAAAGCACCGTCGAAAACAAATTTGATGGTTAATCGGTTGAACAACTTTGACTTTGAATATATTTTTCAACCGCTTAAAATTATGTCGCGCTTGCGAACGTCGACCGTCTTAATAAATTTAGAAATTCACACGGCCGGCGAACGTAAATTTAGCAATTCACACGGCCAACGAACGTTTAAGGTAACAAAACTGCGACAACCATATGTAAATAAAAAGTGTTGAGACAGTCACTTGTTATCTTTATGTGAGCTCCACGGTGAGAGAACATAGCCGCAAATTTGAAATTTAATCGTGTAATCGTTACATTGAACTTAGACGTATAGTGAAACAAAACAATTTTAAACTGAAGTACTATAAGTTTCGTACGAAAATATTATAATGCACGAAACAAAATAAACTGATATAATAAAACCAACCATATCATTTGAAATTAAATGAAAAAATGCGCGTCGTCACGCGCGACCAAAATCGAGCCACACTATATACGAATCAACAGTCTTACATCGACAGCGAAATGTTATTATATTGAGCGAATCGGCTTCCGCCGAAATCGCGCCGTCAAATGTTTTGTTCGGTTCGCATCAATTATGTTTTGTTTCGTTCAATACTGTACTTCTCTGTCAGTTCGGTTTGGTTCGAGCGCCGAGCGGTATTCATTTGTACGAATCGCACGTTGGCGATTTCGAAGAAATGTAGGTTCGCGAAGCGTGACGCGATTTTTTCGTCCGCGGAAATATTTTATGTGTACGCCGAAGCGGCAATACTTGTGTACGGCCGATCCTGCAATGATTCTGCAACGATCCTGCCACATTTCGTTTCAGTTTACAGATAGCACATTTATGAGGGTAGAGGTAGCTACAATCCTGCCACATTTCGTTTCAGTTTATAGATAGCACATTTATGAGGGTAGAGGTAGCTTGATGCTGCAGGCGATCCTGCCACATTTCGTTTCAGCATGCATCTGGTTGTTATATTTAGGGAATGTTTGCTATATATTGATTTCAAAGTTCTGGTCGTTATATTTAGGGAATGTTTGCTATCTATTGATTTCAAAGTTTATGCAACGCCTGAGTTCCATATGGTTGGGTGGCTCTTATTGGCAAAGAACACTCAATAGTGGAATATGCAACGATTTAACCCAAAATAAATAACCTTGGATATGTTTTGAGGTTTAAGAGGATTTGCTTATTATTTTTCGGTCATATAGTGTTTTTGAAAATTTTAGGGATTTATACTGCTCTAGATTAAGCGTTAAGACTAAATGAAGAACAAAAAATAAGAAAAGTAGCACACATAGGAACCATTCTAGTCAAGTGATACACTAGTTTCACTTAGCAATGAATAATGCAATGTGAGTATATTCAGAAAATGGTAGCAAGATTGAGGCGCTTTCTTATCATTATAATAAACAAAAGATAATGCAATATGAAGAAATTGTGAAAAAGGCAGCAAGAATGGGCATTTTGCTGGTATTAAAAGTTAGGCCAAGCATTCATTTTTTGGTATAAGCACTTTTAAACATTCAATAAAAATAATCAACTAACACATTTGCAATTGTTTTTTGAATTCAAAAATGTAAATATTAGCTTTTGACAACCATACATTTTAAAATCTTTTCAAAATGTCAAATTAAAAGCCTTATACATTGAAAAAAAGTTAATGAACAAAAAGAAAACCATTTACTCTTTCTAAATTGTCACTCCTCCAAATGAGGAAAAAATGAAAACAAGAAACATGAGAAAATAACGCCAGAATAAATAATAGAAAATGTTCGATGGTACTTCTTAAATTTCATCGTTGTATATTTCCTGCAATAAAAAAAACCAAAAATTCAGTGATAGTTTGTAATAAATTAAGAAAATGTAACAATTGCAATTAATTGCACTTTACATACATACTACAACCGCCACCTCACTTGCATGTATTGTATGTTTAGGGTTATGCTTTCAAATGGTTCATTCATACCACAAATACATCCAAACAATGCGATTTTAACGTATAAAAGGTTAATGTTCAACACAAACATGTACCTTCAAGTGATTGTTCTAATTTTGAAAACGAGGGTTTAACATTCCAACCATCTCGCACCATACACAGAATCACGATTCCTTCCAAGCCACTGTGGCTCCACCAGAGGTAAAACTCCACCTCCCAAGACACCCACTTAGAAGTGATTTTTGTTGACATACACCAAACAAATAGGAGGTTGATGTCTGAATTTTGCGTATGGAATATACGTATTACTACCCACGATATTTTGTGAGATAATCACAACAATCCTGTGGAATTTTTGTGTACTTTTCCCTCTTCTCTATTCTACCGATGTGAAGAAGCTCCAAGATTTCTTCATCCTCTTTCTCCTCTTCCCCTTCTTCCTCCTCATTCACACTCAAACTTCTAAGTTCTTCCAAACGAGGACACTCCTCCATATGGTGACCTGGTTCTTTACAAAAGAAGCAAGCCCCTTTTTCCAAAACTCCCTTTTCTTTGTTTCTCCCTCTCTTTCCACCGGAGTTTCAATAAGGTTTCCTTTTGTCTTTCTTCCTCTCATCACGCTTCCGCTCGTCGCCGCCGTTCCTCATATCACGCTTACGCCAGTCACCACCAGCTGTAATTGTAGTCACCCTGTCACTTCCCCTACGAAGCTCCAAAGTGTTTTCCCTCACAAGAATTATCCCCATGATGATGCTCCGAGTCCATGAGGAGACATCCATTCCCTGCATATGGTAAATGATGTCTTCGTACTCATCTGGGAGCTTCATGATTAGTGTATTAATCTTTATCTCCTCACATTCTACATATCCCGCACTAAAATGCTCAACATATAATACAACAATATCATTGCAAAACTCTATCATGCTACCATATTTATAAACATAAGCCTCTATTTTCTTGTTTTACTAACTGCTGCCTCAATATAGTCTCACTCTTATAAATATGAATTAGTGCTTCCCATATCTCTAAAGACTTTGTTAAGTTTATAAGAGTGATAGCTATGGACTTAGAAACGTTTCTAAGTATGAGATGCTTTGTTATAGTGTTTTTGTATTCACATATTTTTTTGTAATTTTTTTTCAGTTTTAATCCCTACAAGTGGTACCATAGCAGAGAGCCTAGCTCCCCTCACCATAGGTGTCCTTTTTTCCTTCTCCCCTTTTTCCCCTTCCACGACAAAGTTTTTCCCCCTTCACCTTCCGTTGCATCTCAACTCCAGTTGATATTCTGGGCAGCCCAGATGATTCTCTATAATGGGCTCCTCCAAAGCCAGGTGGCGGACATCTCACTTGTCCCTAAAGAATTCCCCATAAGTGCTTCTCGAAGAGCAATCCTTCCATTGTAAACTCCCAATAAGTGAAGTTTCTTCCATCTAACATAATCACCCCATATGGTGGGCCCATAACGTGAAATTATATGGGCTCCATTACCACACAGAATTTGCAGATCAAAAGATGCTAATCTAGACAGTGTTCACTCCAAGTTTATATAAACCCAAATGATTGACCCCTTGACAATTATAACCCCATAACATGTTGACCCTTGTGAAATAAGACTTTATGTGTACTCAGTTCCACCACAGAATGCAAAGTTAGAATATGAGATTTGGACACATTCACCCACTTTGACTTTCCTTTAGAACAGCAGCCACCTAGGCAGGCAAAAACTCTAACCGACTACACCATTGTGGAGCATGGACTCCTTTGAGTTTGCAACAATAGGAATCACTGAAATTGGTCATTTGAAATGATAGTTATGGCTGGCCAAAGTTTACCATATATACAAAGTGCTCTATGGGAGAATCAGTTACCTACCAGAAATATTCTAAGTCCTAAAACCCCTCTCTAAGCCCCCTAGTACTAAAGTACAAACCAATGACAAGAGTGTAAAGTACATAAAGGTATAGGTGTCGGTGTACCTTTTGTACGGTCATCATACGACATGGCCAAAAACCAGCAAGCGTTTTATCCGGACTCGTTCTTTTAATTCTCGGAATTCGTGCTGTCAAATATTATCTCTCCACGTGGCTTCAGGTCGTGCCACGTCTGAAAAACGGTACCGTACAAGAAATTACAAGTGTCGGAGTACTTTCTGTACGTACAATGTACCAAATCGCCATAGTGCGACATTTATCACTTCCGGATTTGTTTTTTTTTGCTGTTCCGAAAATTCCGTAAGCCAGTATGATGTTGCCACGTGTCATCTGGAGTGGCGGCCTCTGAAAATTGCCAATTTGTCCTTTCCCCGATGTTGGCGCTAACCACGACCGTCCGATTTACATCGTCATTTAAAACGGACGATCAAAATAAATGTGCGTACTATTTATTTCGTTTGGTACTAAAAGTACAATTGTTTCATTGCCCTATATACCGTAACCCAGTTAAATGGAAAAACCTACCTATAACTATTTTAACATTTATCAAATCCTATACGTCCTAGCACTAGTCCTAGACTAAATGGACAAAGCTAACGGCTACGAGATGTTTGACGGATGGTAGGTACCAGGATCAATTCTTGGGACCATCAAATATCTTTTTGATAAACATACCTATTATCTATTCCTGTCTCTCTGGAGAGCTTCTGGAGAGCTTAGGCAGCCATGGCTGTAGCTCCCTCTCCAGCCTTCAGTGACTACAACAAGTGTGGGGGCTTGGAGAATGAGGTTAGAGGCAGACTGCCTCAACTACTTTTCTATCCTAAAACAAACCTAGAAAATACATAAATATCAACAATACGCGGGTACGCTTTTTTATTTGTACGAATTTTATTTCTTTCGTGCGAGTTTATACATGTTGTACCTCGTCCTTTAATTTGTGTCCAAGTTCAATGTAACGGTTCGCGATTAGATTCCATTTTTCCGGCTAAGTCAAATGTCGGTGTGTCTCTCACAGTGGAGCTCACGTGAAGTGAGGAACTACCTGCGCGCAGCCATTTTATTTATATGTGGCTGCCGCAGTTTTGTTACAGTAAACCTGCGCCGACATTGTGAATTGTTTTTTTTTTATGACGGTCAACGTTCGCAAGCGTGACAATTTTTTAACCGGCGTTACAATATTTGGCCAATCAAATTTGTTCAACGGGTTGACCGTCAAATCTGACCTTAAAGGTACGTATCTTGTATGAAATGTACTTCAAATGTACAATTCTGACAACTACCTGCGCGCAGCAAAAATCGTCTCCGCGATTAGCAATTCCCTTCATTTTTTATGCTTGGCCTTTTTTTCTATTCCCCTGTCGAAAGCATAGCATAGTGTTTACATGTACGCTACGTGAGCGTCAATTTTCGTCACGAAATTTGTGTATCGAATATTGAGTGACAAATTTTGCGCTGTATGGAATAGTGTCATTTTCACCTCAATACGCAACCGTGTCTGAAATGTTATACTGCATTTCTTTGCCGATCGATTCAAAACGTCTACCTGGCAACCGTAACACATTTCTGCCGGTCACAACAAGTACGCAAAACAACAAATCGACAAGTGTCCAAGTTGCACAAATCTCAACTCCAGTTGATATTCTGGGCAGCCCAGATGATTCTCTATAATGGGCTCCTCCAAAGCCAGGTGGCGGACATCTCACTTGTCCCTAAAGAATTCCCCATAAGTGCTTCTCGAAGAGCAATCCTTCCATTGTAAACTCCCAATAAGTGAAGTTTCTTCCATCTAACATAATCACCCCATATGGTGGGCCCATAACGTGAAATTATATGGGCTCCATTACCACACAGAATTTGCAGATCAAAAGATGCTAATCTAGACAGTGTTCACTCCAAGTTTATATAAACCCAAATGATTGACCCCTTGACAATTATAACCCCATAACATGTTGACCCTTGTGAAATAAGACTTTATGTGTACTCAGTTCCACCACAGAATGCAAAGTTAGAATATGAGATTTGGACACATTCACCCACTTTGACTTTCCTTTAGAACAGCAGCCACCTAGGCAGGCAAAAACTCTAACCGACTACACCATTGTGGAGCATGGACTCCTTTGAGTTTGCAACAATAGGAATCACTGAAATTGGTCATTTGAAATGATAGTTATGGCTGGCCAAAGTTTACCATATATACAAAGTGCTCTATGGGAGAATCAGTTACCTACCAGAAATATTCTAAGTCCTAAAACCCCTCTCTAAGCCCCCTAGTACTAAAGTACAAACCAATGACAAGAGTGTAAAGTACATAAAGGTATAGGTGTCGGTGTACCTTTTGTAAGGGTATCATACGAAATGGCCAAAAATAGCCCGTGTCTTTTCCAGACTCGTTCTATTAATTCCCGGAATTTGTGCTACCAAATATTATCTCTCCACGTTGCTCCAGGTCATACCACGTCTGAAAAACGAGATCGTAAAGAAAGTACAAGTGCCGGAGTACTTTATGTACGTACATTGTACAACATCGTCATAATGCGACATTTGTCACATCCGGACGTGTTATCTTACGTTCCAGAAATTCCGTAAGCCCGTATGATGTTGCCACGTGTCATTCTGAGTGGCGGCGTTTGCAAACTGCCAAATTGTCCTTTATGATGTCGGCGCTAACCACAGCCGTCCGATTTACATCGTCATTTAAAACGGACCGTCGAAATAAATGTCCGTACTATTTATTTCGTCCGGTACTAAAAACACAATTGTTTCTATTTTAATGAAATAATTAGATTTAGGGGAGGTATTTTCTAGGTCTTTATTAGTTAAATTAGCTAAAAGAAAAAGCACAGGCAGCCTGCCTCTACCTTCTCTCTCTAGCCCCCATACTTGTTCTGTCACTGAAGGAGAGAGAAGGTGGTGGAGCCATGGCTGCCTTAGCTCCTTAGGCTAAAGAGTGACCTAAGTCACTCTTAACCAAAAAGGTTTAGTGCGTCAGGACTCGAACCTCCGACCGGCAAGGCGAGGCGTAGCCGTCAGCCCTTACCAGTTTGTCGTAGTAGTCCGTTAGGATACATAGGGTGTGATTGCAACTTAAACAGTAACAAGAACATTAATCTGATTAACGAAATTGCCATTAGACGACATAGAAATTAGTTGGATTTCATAGTACGCTCGAAAAAAATATACCGGACATTTATTTTGAACGGCAAGCATTAAAAGACGGTTTGGATCAGACTACCCGCATCATCACCGAGATCTCAGAATAGCCGCTTTGGCTGTTTTTGGATGTAACTGACATGGCGACACGTGGCAAGATATATTTGGGAAGCACAAATCTCGAGAAGCATGAGGACGAGTCCGAAGGAGACAGGCCTCCACTCCATGGCATTGTCGTACACAAGCCGTATAAAAAGTACATCGGCCTTAGTACCTTTCTGTACTGTACAGTCTTCTGATTGATTCGTACATCATTATATTGGGGTTATGAGAAGGGTTTAGGACTTAGAGGATTGAGGAGGTAGCCGCCTCTCTCCGAACAAGCTTGTATAAATATTGGCATCTTTGCCACTTGATAATTAATCGACTGGTTGGACGTTTTTTGTGATTCCTTTTGCAATGGACTCAAAGGAGTCCAGACTGCACAGGGGTGCAGTCGGATTGTCTATTTGTCTGCTTGGGTGGCAGTTGCTTTAGTTGAAATTAGTGGTTAGTGGAAAACTACTTAGAGGCTTTCTCAATTTTTGTCCATAATGGGGACACAAAATTGCAGGTTATGGGCCCACCCTCTAGGGTGCCCATATTCAAGAGACCTGAGTTCATTTTCTAGGAAGCCATGATGAGAGGGGCATTTTGTGAAAAACGATGTTGGGGTATTGTTAGTGGACACGTGAAATGTCTATCTTAGGGAACTCCACCAGGGTTTGGAGGAGTGAGGTTTTCTTCAACAACATCTATTCCAACGGAGGAGACAAGTGATGGGGACAGTAGTGTGTCCGAAAACGGAAAGGAGACACCTCTTACTGCTATTGCCACGGCACCCGGAGCGGTGGCCGTGAAGACGGAGGAAAATGATATTGAAATGTGAGAGTACACCAACATGAATGTCCTTGGGTTTGTCCGGAGTTTTTGCGGAACGGATCGGACGACTCTCATTTCCTTCCTATTCTTTGGAGAGTAGCTGGGAGTGTGGCATTTAGTGGGCTTCCAGCGGAGTAGCACATATTGATGGTGGACAGTTTGGTCTTCTGGCAGAGACAGGAAAGGCGGTTGAACAACCTCTGGGGAGTTTCATTCTTCAAACAGCGGAAGTCTGTGAACTCCTTGATGGCAGTTTCGTTCCTTTCTGTGTAAAGGAGTCTCCAAGCGTCCAGAAGAGTGGTATAGGGATTAGGATTGGCAACCATCCGGGTGGCCGCTTCAGCTGTTTGTATTGCCTGAAGGTGGTTGACATAAGCCCTGCCTTGGGCCTGAATTTTCATATCAATGGTGAAAGTGGGGGTGATAGGAGCTGCGGCTGCGGTAGCCAAGCCGGCTGCTGCCTGAAGAGCCTCGGCGTCCAGAGCCGGATCCGATATTTTGATACTGGGGGCCATCAACAAAGGTTGACGTTCCTTGTAATCGGCCAAAGCTCCTCCGGCTAGATAATTTACCATCATCGGAAACAGGGTTGTTTCAAAATCTGTTGGAATGGCCCCTCCCCTGTATTTGTTGATTTCAGATTGGGTGAACGACTTCCACAGCAATTCGAAATCAGAGAAAGCGATTCCCGAGCTATCTACTGTAAAGATCCTTACGTCCCCCATTTCTTTTTCCTCCTCCGCAAGGTTGGTGAACTGTGAAGAGGATGGTCCGGTGGGGCTAACAAACTGAACCGGTGAGATTACCCCTGGATCTGCGTCGTCTGGCTCGGGCTCGCCTCCTTCTCCGGTAGAGGGAGCGGTCTGACGAGAGATAGCACTCCCCCCCACTGAGAAAGGCCCGGTTACTGGTGGGATAGTGAGATGACCAGTATCTCCCTGGAGTTGGCCATTTGGAAACGAGGAGCTTATCACCTTAGGAAAAGCTGCCCGAAGTCCTGCTCCTCTATACCCAGGAAAGGTCTGTTCCTCACGGTGAAGTGTTTCCACCGAGGGAATTTGGAGAATAGGTTTAGTCACCGATGGTCCTTGAGGGATGGGTGGAGAAGGGGATGGAGATGACTGAGGACTACGAGGGAAAGGTGTATGCCTCCGTGTACGCCTGCTGGAAATTTTTGGTGGGGGAGTTCCTTCGCTGGAACCGGGAGAACGTCGGTGAGGAGGAGAGTAGGCAGGAACGGCGTACTTGTAGGGTAAGACAAGAGGTCCCGGTGACCCACGGACTGCAGCGCCGGAGAAACAGAAGGCGAAGGGGAAGATGCTTGAGGTGGAGATCGAGGAGGAGTGGTAATTCCGAGGGAAATGTGTAGTCTCCGGTCCGGTTGTAGCTGCACCACGGCCTCCACGGTAGAAGATCCCTCGACCGAGACAAATGTAGGAAGATATGTAGCCGCGGCTACCGGATTACTCGGCAAATCTGCACCCAACCCCTTTTTGTTAGGCCCTGTTGTTTCCTCCCCTTCCCGCTGAAGAGGAGATTCTGGTCTTGGTTTTGGTGAGGTTCGTGGATCTCGCGTGACAGGAGGAGTTGCCTGATCTAGAGGTTGTACTTCCGTAGCGGGACCTGTTCTACGGGAAGGTGCTACCTGTCCACTAAGGATTCCCCCGGATCTCCGTCTAACCTCCCGTATCAAGATCAGCTCCTGTTCCAATGCTCTCTTCCTTTCCTCTTCAAGGGCATCCCAATCTATTGCGACGGGTCCAGCCCCCGCCGTAGCCTTATCCTGCGATCGCATAATCTCAACCAATTTCTGGGTACTGCTCACCACACCCGAGAGATCCGCAATCCCCAAACCGGGTACCTCGGGGTTCGTAGGCCTTGAACGCCATAGTCCTTCGGATGGTCAGACAACTGGTGCGGAAGGAGACATAGGACTTGGGGAAATTGAGGCAGAAGGAAAGAACGGCTCTTCTTTGACTAGGGGAGCAAATCGACCTTTGCTGTCCCGATGGTTGAACCGGAAATCTCTCTTAGGCTCAGGTAACTTTCGCTTGCTACTCCCTTCCCTGGTCCGGCCCCGAGAAGTTGCTCTGCCTCTAGAAGGTCTACTGGTAGCAGTTTCCTGAAATATGGTGGGCGGTTGTCGTGAAGTAGACGGCATCTCCGGTTGCTCTCGAACCGAGATGAGAGAGCCGCTTTCGGACGAGCTACTCAGAATCTCCACTACTCTTCCCACTGGGCGTATGATCCGAGCTCGGTCGCTTCTGGCAACCCTCTGCACCAGCTCCTTCTTCACCTTCAATTCATGGATATTGTGAAGGGCTAGAATCTCCTTACGACCGGGTCGGTTAAGATCCAACAAAATTTCAAGATCCTTGTATGTCTCCACTATCGGAGCCTTTGATCTGGTATAAGGTACCACCTCGGAGGGTGGCGTGGGACCGCTTCCTTATGAGCCAAACCCTTCCTACAAGATTGGGGAGCTAAAGTCAGTCTTTCTACCTTCTCCTTAGCACTAGCCCTGGCGGCCTCGGACAACGTCGGAAATTTTTCACGTGAAAAGACCGGAGGAGGTGGAGGAGAGGGTTTTTTCTCTGGCTGCCTTAGAGGAGTCTCAACTACTACAGGCTCGGGCGGCATCATTCCCTTAAGAAACCGCTCTATGTGTGCAAGTGAGCCAAAGGGGGGTTCTCCCTCGGAAAGCTGTGACTCTTCCGCTTGGGCCACCGCTTCCTGCCTCTCCTGCTCGTCCGATCTGACACCCGGAAGATCCTTATCCTAGACTTCTCCCCCCCCCCATAGCTGACTGGAGAAGAAGATCTAAATTCCCTTATAAAAAGTGCTCCGATCTGAGCACCTATCCTCTTTAACCAAAAGGGACAGGGTGCTTTTCAGTACTGTGCTACTCCGCTGGAAGCCCACTAAATGCCACACTCCCAGCTACTCTCCAAAGAATAGGAAGGAAATGAGAGTCGTCCGATCCGTTCCGCAAAAACTCCGGACAAACCCAAGGATGACCACAAGAGTGTGCAAATAACTTCCACGCAGAAATAGATAAATAACAAATATCGGCTTTTCAGATTAAACAATATCACCTTGCCCCAGAGAATGGAATTAAAGATAGAAATAAATGATTATGGTGAAGCGAATTCACATACCCCGGAGTGCAACGATGACCAAACTCAGCAGAAGAAAACCTCTCCCAATGGCCCCGATGACAGGTATGAGTCTCCCTCACCCTCCCGGTTCCCCCGCAAGGATCCGACAATACTCTTCTTAGTTTCAAACAGCGAAAGTCCAAACCGCCCAAATAGGAGATAGTGCCAACTACCCACCCGTGCTACGGTCTCCACAAAAGACAATCCAAAACAAAGATGGCAATAGAGTCAACGACACAATGCAACCGTTCTCCAACAGAAAGATTGATTTAATTCTCTGGGGGTTTTCTCAGGAGACAGTACTGAAAAGCAACCTGTCTCCTTCGGCCCCAAGTGCCTTATACAATTTTAGTTTGTCCTACTGCAAGTTCCAAAGTCAAAGCAATTTAACAAGCCAATCAGCGACCAGCAATTGTTATCGTCCTAACATAAGACAAAACAAACTGTACTACACTCAGGGCTAAAATATAGACGACTGGTTCCGGCTGGATTGGCGACCGAAGGTCCTTCTATAATACATAAAATGGAAACAAAGTTCTGACTCGACGTGAAACCGCCTAACTTTGTCCCAATGTCATAAATGTTTGGCCCGGTTGTGGGGCCTGAAATAACATCCTACTGACAACTGACAGTAAGATCTACGTGTCGTTCTCTAAAGTATCCCTCTACTAGAGCTACATAGAACACACAATATAATGGAGCAGGCACTTTGCACCGGACTAACTCCTCAGTTCGACCTCCGTTTAAGGTGAACTAAATTGCGTAGGGCTCCAGGGTGAAAATATAAAGATCTGATCTGGCTGATTGTCCTTTTCCTCCTCCGTACGCTAGAGTTCGTACAAAGTGGAATGAAGCCCCGGAAATCCTGGGAGTGCAAATGTGCCGAAGATGCACACGAGCTTGAGATCCTACCAAATATCTAAGGACTCTCTTAGCTGCCTCCCAATCCTTCTTAGTGGGAGCATTTAGACTTCTACTCAGCACTCCCACAGCTGCAGCTAAATCCGGCCGGGTACAATTCATAAAGTAGATTAGACTTCGCACTACTTGCCTGTAAGGAATAGTCTGCATGAACTTCTGTTCATCAGGAGATAATTCCTCGTCTAAGACTATGACTCCTTCTTCCTCACTCCCCTCACTTCCCTTCTTCAACTCTATTAGAGTTGTACAACTATTAGCTTTATCCATTTGAAGTTTTTCAAGCATGTTCCCTATTGCTTCCTTTTAAGTCAGTCTTATAATTTTCCTTTTTCGGTCTCTCTCTACTTGAATTCCCAAAATATATCTTGCTTCTCCCATATCCTTCATTTCAAATCTCCCCTTAAGATCGGTTTTTAAGTTTGTTAATTTTTTCCATTGATTTACTTAAAACAAGCAAATCATCAACATAAATTGCAATAGATATAAAACCTTCCTCATCTTCGAAAACATAGATTAAGTGATCTGAGCTGATATGAATATATCCCAAACCGGTAAGAAACTCATCAAGCTTCTTATTCCATTTTCGAGGTGCCTGTTTCAAACCATAAAGAGATTTAATCAGCCGGCATACCTTACTCTCCTCTCCTTCCTCCACAAAACCTTGGGGTTGTCGCATGAAGATCTCTTCCAATTCTCCATGCAAAAAGGTTGTCTTGATGTCCATCTGATGCACTTCCATGTCTTCCGCCGCTCCTAAACTGAGAAGTATGCGGATGGAGGGAAATCTGACCACCGGGGCAAAGGTTTCCTCGTAGTCAATTCCTTCCTTTTGTGTAAATCCTTTTGCCACTAATCTGGCCTTGTAGCGTTCGATTGTGTTATCTGGGTTCAGTTTTAATTTGAAAACCCACTTACAACCGATTGGTTTTCGGTTAGGTGGACAGTCCACCAGCTCCCAAGTATCGGCTGCCATGATTGAAGCCATCTCCTCATTATGGCTGTCTTCCACCGGTTTCTTTCCGGACAAGTCATCGCCTCTCCATAAGTTTGAGGTTCATCTTGATGAGATAGTTTAGTTACCTTGTTGTTAACCTGTTTTTCTTGCAGTCTTTTGCTACTTCTCCTCCCCCCCTCAAAATCTGAGGCTGGAATAGATGGTTCTCGTGGATTCTTTCGAACAAACTCGGCTTCTCCCCTATCCCTTGATTCCGAATCAATTTCCACCACGTCTTCCGCTTCGAGTAGGGTTGTCACTGGAGTTTCCACAGCCGAGTCCTTTTCGGTATGATTTGTTCCTGCAAGAATGTCATCTTCTCTAAAACCTGGATAGTTAGGAAGCTCAAAGTCATCAGAATTTTCTGACACAAATCTGATTTTTACTGACTTCGTATATTTGAAGGGATCCACAGACTTTCCTTCTTCCATAACTACTAGATGCTTTACTAAGATTATATCTTCCCTTTTTAGATCATAAACTCTATATCCTTTAACATCTTCATCATATCCTAATAAGTATCCCGGTTTTCCTTTAGGATCTAGCTTCCAATTGGACCGATCAGTATCTAGACAAAACACTTGACTGCCGAAAACCTTTAAGTGAGATATGTCTGGTTTTCGGTCTGTCCATCTCTCATAAGGTGTTTGATCTTATATAGCTGAAGTAAGAACTCTATTCTTGAGGTAATTAGCACAGTTCATTCCTTCTGCTCAAAACCTTTTTCCTATCTTTTTATCTGACAACATACTTCTAACACTATCACTTAGTGTTCTATTTAACCTTTCAGCTACCCCATTCCGTTTCGTTTTTTCTAGAACTGTCTTTTGGTGTTGAACCCTATCTTCCCTCAGAAAATCCTCAAACTGGTTAGAAGTATACTCTCCACCATTGTCACTCCTTACTCTCTTGATTGGAGTTTCATGGAGTTTTTCGCTCCGTACTTTATATTGTCTAAAACAATCCTCAGCTTCGGACTTGTTTTTCAAAAAATATACCCAGGAATACCGAGACCAATCATCAGTTATAGTCATCATAAATCTCTTCACCCCCGGTGAGGGCACTTTAGCCAGTCCCCAAATATCTGTGTGTACTAGATCTAGAATTTATTCTCCTTTATAGGTGGCTGATTTACGAAAGGGTAATCTGTGTGCTTTACCTTGAGCACATCCACTACAATCACTTATATCATCACTTTCACTCAACTGAATCCCTTCCACCACTCCCATCTTTTTCATCTCTCTTAACTTATCTAGATTCACATGCCCGAGCCTCTTATGCCACATCATAATATCATGAACACCTGCATAATAAAGTTTCTTCTTTTCATTACTTAAGATCAGCCTAAACATCCCATGGCTACCTTTCTCAGCAATGAAATAGACATCCTCCTCAAAACTAGCAGTAAAGACTCCTTCCCTAGTGCTAGTGAAAAAACCCTTATCATCTAATACTGATGTAGAGATAAGATTTTTGTTCAGCTCCGGAATAAACAATACATCGGAGAATGTTAATATGGATGTCTTTCCTTCTACTAACACTTTCAGATCTACCGATCCTACAAGAGTAGTGGTGACTATCCTCCCATCCCCGTACTCTATCTCTACGGTGGGAATCTTTCTTATCTTAGTGAACAGGTGTCTATCCGTACACATGTGCATGGAGGCACCTGAATCTACAATCCAGCCTGCTTCACCTTTTAATCCACTGTAAGCTCATTTCTGCCTTCGTGGAAGTTTGACCTCATTTTTCGCCTCCAACTCCTCATCCAAAAGGATCTCATCGTCCTCGTCCTCGGATTCCGCCTTAAGTACCTGTGTGACAAGGGCTTTTTTCTTTCCTCTCGGGGTACCACCGGTCTGCCCCTCCTTTAACCGAAGCTCGGTTAGCTTAGTGCACTCTGCCATATAGTGCCCCGGTTTCTTACAAAAATGACATAAACCTTTGGGAGCCCTTAGTTCGAACTCGTCGGCCTATTTTTTCTGCTCCCTACCCCCATAGTTTCCGACCGGTTTTCGGGAATCCCTGTTCCTCCAATCGGTCGTTGTTGCCAAGGCTTGGCCACTCTTTCCTCCCCTTCGGGTCTCAATTGTACTCTCTTGAACGAGAATCATCCCTACCACTGAGTTCCATATCCACCTTGAGTCAGGCAAGTCCTGCACACGGTAAACTATGTTCACGAACTCATCAGGTAACTTCATCAGTAAACAGTTAACCTTTTCTTTTTCACTAAAATTTTTTCCCGCACTCTCTAGCTCCATGAAGAGTGTAGCAAGCTCATTGCAAAAATCCAACATATTTCCCCCTTTGTATACATACTCCTTAACTTTCTGATCAGCCAACTGTTGTTGCTGAATCGTACCACTTCGGTACATCTTTATGAGAGCCATCCAAAGATCGGATGCCCTTTCTACCTGCAAATGAGGACATGCAAGTCCTTGAGTGAGATGGCGTAGGATGAAGTGCTTTGCCGCCATATTGTTGAAGTCCCAGGTTTAATATCATTCTCCTCATTCCTCGAAATAGGTGATATGAATGTCGAACCAGTTGCTATTGGTGTGGTCGTCTCCTTCTCCTTTCTTTTGTCCACCACCTCTCCTTCTTTTGTTTCCTCCGTTGAAGGTGGATCCTCTTTCTTGGTGAATCTGGTTCCTCTAAACCTTGGAGGAATTCCAAGACTTGATGGACGCCCCAACCGTCCACTCACTATCCCCCAAAACCTTTTTTCGCATAGAGCTCCTATCATCATACTTTCCCAGTATATGAAGCCAGTTCCATTAAAGATTGGTACCATAGAGGGTGGGCCCATAACCAGAAACTCTGAGACCTCCATAAGTCCTCAGAGTAGACAGCTTCCAAGAAGCCTCTAGGATAATTCTGACCCCTTTGTGTTTCAGCAAAAATAACTGCCACCCTAGCAAACAAATACTTATACCACCTGCACCCCTGTGAAGGCAGGACTCCCTTGAGTCGATAGCAAAAAAAATCTCTGAATTTGCTCCCCTGAGCAGTAAGTTATGGAGGGTCAAAGTTGACTTTTTGTACAGAAGCTCTCTGGGAGAGAGGGTCCTATCTTCTAATTTTTCTAAGTCCTATCTCTCTCACAGACTCTATCTACTGATGTACGGAACCAATCAAAATTGAGTTCTGTACGCAAAAGTACAGCTGCCGGTGTACTTTAGGTACGGACATTGTACGACATGGCCTAAATGTCGACACATGTCATATTCGGATTCGTTGCCATAATCTCCGGAGATTCCACGATCCAACGTAATTTCGCCACCCGTCATCCGATGTGGCGATGGCCACAAACCGCCGAAATCTTCCTCCGCGATCTCGGCGCTAATTGCGGCCGTCCGATTAGAATCTAATTTAATCGTAGCCGTAATAAATACATGTGCGGTATTTGTTTCACTTACGAAACAAATGCGCGGTATTGATTCTTAGTCCGTACCGTAATCCGTACTTTATATATTACCGGATCTATGTATCCCGTAATCTATTATAGTTAAATGAATAATCATACGTATATCTAGTTAATTAATTATCAAACTATATACTACGTAACATTAATCCTAGACTTAACGGCTAAGGCTACCGGCAGTTTCCTATCTGCCGGCCGGTAGGTACAGGGATCAATTCCTGTCGCCGGCACATACCTTTTAAATAAATAAACCCTAACTAATATAAATTTCCCGTAAACCTCAGGATAGCCAAGGTAGCCATGGCTCTAGCTTCCTCTCCAATTTCTTAGTGACTGCGACAAGTTTGAGAGTTGGAGAGAGAAGTTAGAGATAGACTGCCTCGGCTTTTTTATTTCTTTTCAGACCTAGAAAATACTTAAAAAACCATTAGTTTCTACAAACTCTAGTGTTATTCCCCAGACGCGCCGCGGACCCCTTTCCCCCTGATCTATCGCGATATTTTCTTCATTATTTATATTTTAACGGGGTTCTACTTGGGTACCCCTTCGAGAATGTCTTTTTGACTTCTTTTTTTTATAAATGGCAGTTAATGGCTGCTTTGTTCGTTTGGTTTTCGAAAAAACTTAGATTTTACAAATTTACAATGTAATTTATTTTTTCGTTTCGGTATTATAATTTTAGAACTAAAAAGTATTATTTTAAATTTGTCAACGTTTATGTGTCGCGTTATTCGTAATAAATTTAAGTTAAACAACGTACGGAACAAATTCTTACTCGTGGCATACCACGCTATATAAAGTCGATAATATATCATAGTATATTGTAAAGTACTATTGTATGCATATTATATTTTTTTAAGTTATCGCCGATATGGAATTTGTTGGTCTTTGACCTATATATCGGGACCTCTAACCGTTCGATAACCGATAATTATCGGTATCGGTGTTATCGCGATAAATTTAGTACCGATACACAACACTAATACTTACGATTCGTGGTGTACTACTGTAGCGTTGATAAACGTGAAATAGAATAGTATTTACAACTTTTTTTTTTTTAGTTAATAAAATGAACGGTTAAAAAACAACCACGTCACTGTAAGTGAATTGTAATTAAGAGCACTACTATAAACTAAAATCGTGTTTTCACTCTAATAACGATTCATGCTGTACTGTAAAACACTGTTCACGCCATAACATAAAAAATGTGCGTAATAAAGTACGATAAAAGTACGGCTTACGTTAATGTAGTTAATAGTGTCGTGCATTGGTTAGGATTTGCCGCTAACCGATAACGGTCTTTTTGGGGAAGTCGATAATCGATACATTGGTATGATATATCGTTATCGGTGTTATCGCCGATAAATACCCGATATTTATCATTTATTATCAGCGATAACACCGATATCGATAACTATCGGCTATATCTATACGGACCGTACAGATAAATGTATGGTCGGTACACTCAAGTCTACGTGTTATTCCCCTAGACGCGTCGCAAACCCCCTTCCCCCGGATTTCGGTAAAAAATCGCAATGAATAAATATATATTTTTACTATTTTATAAAAAGCTAATATTTCCTCAAATAAGTGCCCTTGAATCGTCAAAAGATGGTGGTAGTATGCTTCAGTATATGGCGACAATCTGACTCATGTGCTCGTTTGATATGTTTATTTTTACGTATGTTTCTCGAAAAATTTTGATTAAAGTTTTCACAAATATAATTTAAATTGTTCGCATGAATACCACATTTTTAGAACTATAAAGTATTGTTTTAAATTTATTGACGTTTATGTGCTGTGTTGTCCATATTAGATTTTAGTTAAACAGATACGGAACAGATACATTATACAGCATACCAAGCTATATAAACAAATAATATACTAACGTATGTTATATAGTACTATTTAATGCATACTATATTTTTTTAAAGTTATCGCCGATATGGAATTTGTTGGTCTCTGACCTATATATCAGGACCCCTAACAATTTGATAATCGATAACTATCGGTATCAGTGTTATCGCAATAAATTTTTAGCCGATACACAACACTTGTAGTCAGGCACCAAGAAATGACGCACGGCTCGTACTGTACATCATAGGTACAGTACACCACCAATCGCTATTAGAGTATAGGAATAAATAGCGTATTTTTTTTTTAGTGTTGTTAACGCTAATTAGGAAAAACATATAATTCAAAAAAACATATATACTAATTAATCACTAACTCTAATTTGAGTTTTTTCGAATAATAAATACCTGTCGTATCGATGTCTACATCAATATATGTATCCGTACAAAATCTGACAATTCGTACGCCAAAATCTGAATATTCGAGTTTGCGTCTCTTTTCCTAGTGCACATTCACATGCGTGCGCAATTACATTAAATGAATTTTTGTACATTATTATTTAAAAAAAAACATTTTACACGGACAAACCCTGTCCGTACACCACACTATAAATATCGCAGTGTACTTCCGTTATTAACGCTAATTAAAAAATGACCCTAAAAGGCGTAAAGGAAAAAGTATAATTATGGATTGTATTTCAAGGTTCATGAATTTAAAAAAGGGCACCGAATTAGCGTTATCTACTCTAATAGCGATTGGCGGTGTACTGTACTGTACACCGTCGATGGTATTTAGCGTGTTGAACACTAATTCGGCGCCCCTAAATTTTGAGGGTTTTACCTAAAATAGGGTAAATGATACTAATTTTTCCTGTACGCTAATTACGAGATGAACAATTAGTGTACACCATTTTAATTTATGTGTATTTTTATTAGTGTGGATTACGGAACGTGTCGGTTCGTATAAAAATGTACTTTTTAATTATATAAGTACGGATATTCTAAAAAAATATCTGCTATCACACGAAAAACTGCCCTGTGAATCAAAAGATTTCGTACTTGTACCTTTTTTAGTGTACATTTATTTGACGCGTATTGCCTACACCCTAAAAAACCGAAATTAGAGTTAGGAATTAATTAGAGTGAAAGTATGCGACAGTGTACGAATTGTCAGAGTTTGTACTTTTACCTATATTACTGTGAATATCCTCTCGACAAATCAGCTTTACCCATATTGGCGTTCGTTGAAAAATTAGTGTATAACATTTTTTTCGAAATTTTTCTAAGTCAAAATTAGTGTACATGACACTAAATTATTCTACACACTAATAATTTCTACACGCTAAATACGATCGACGGTGTACTGTTCCGGCCCGAAATCGTGCGTCCAAGAACCGTACCAGAATTAATTAAAAATAGCTGTACGTTAAAACAGTGGGAAGTACAGCGATAACTTTCCTGCACTTTTCAAGCGTCCAGAATCACGCACATTTTCAAGGCCACGTGGAGGCTATCGGGAAATGGACGGAGCCCCCCTTATTAATCCCCTAAAGCGTCACGTCGCTGTTATCCATTGTCACGACACAGTCATCGTCACATTCCAGCTGGCACTAAAGACGGATTTTGTCAGCATGAATCTTTTCTTGCCTTTTTGTTTATCCCCTTTGTACCAGATGGCTTCTTTGTACCATAATTTTTTTTTTTTCTTTGTACCAGATGGCTTTGCAATAAAGAATCTATACTTCCATAAATAATATTGTTTTTATTTTTTTATAGACAGTCGACCGACATATTGACCGTAAGTAATTTTGACCTTCCCTGCAGTGTTGTGCTCCGGCGCATAAAAAAATTGGCGTTTAAACATGTAAAGGGCGCGTCTGAAGGCGTTCTAGCGTTTTTTTATTTTTGGCCTTCGCTTTTTTCGTACTACTACCAGATGTCCGTACGGACAGACGGAAAATTTGCAAATACTTGAGTAAGGGTGCGTCTCTATGTACTTCAAACTTAGAGATTTTTTTTTGTTTTTTAGCGCAGATCCGGCGGACCCGGATTTCGGGTGTCCCTATGTG